>JAGPOW010003316.1:141080879-141120272 GCA_030014935.1 Caiman crocodilus
TGGGGTCCTGTGACTCCAGCACTCATTCCTGCCATTGGCGGGGGGTCAGACTAGATGGCCTGCTCTAGGCCCCTTCTGACCCTAGTTACTATGAAACTATGAAACTATGAAACCATGGTATATTAATGCATGTGTAGGTGTATGCAGTGCAACCAAAAGTAATGCTTATGGAATTGGAAAGAGACCATGAAATACATTGCATGAATCTGTAGCCCCATAGTGAAAGTTCCAGTCTCTTTTTTTTAATGCTATTTCTCCTTTTTATCCAGAGATTAACTGACACAAATTGTATTAGCAATCCCTGGGGGAAGAAAGGAGAACCCTAGGGCTTTTGCTTCCCAAAAGGGGGCAGTAGCATAGAAAGTCATGCTCTTTCTTGCTGGATTTTTCTCTTGCTCTCTTGGTTATCCATTGGTCCAGTTTTGACAGGAGGGAAGGATGGTATCTCATCAAGATAATTCTGTGCTTCGTGGTTTGGATAATCCCTTTGGAAACTGTATATTTAGGTTTGAATTTTCTGAGGCGGAGGAGGACCTAGACCCTAGCTCTCCTATATCCCATGATTAAATCCTAACGATAGATTATTATGAGAGGTAGATGGTTTCATAACTCTCCTTAGGTACCAGCAGGCAGAAGATTACTTGGTGGCCTGGATCATCAATGGAAATATTGACTAATGGCAGACCATGAGCAAGATGCCTCAGGTCCAAAGAAAGACTAGACTTCAGACAAATCTCAGGGCTCTGTATCTCCTATTCCTTAGCTCTACATGGTCATTGCTCAGGATCTGTGGCCATTGAGTGACCCTTCAGAAACACCTACTTCTCTCTGTTGACTATATAGAAACGATTGGTGCTTAATGTTACTTTTTTAATTATCTTCCTGGGACTAAATACCTATGTTTTTGGTGTTGTTACATAAAACTAGGACGTTCCTAAGGGTGGCAATTTAGATTTTGCCCTTTGTCGATTCCCCGTATATAAAATGGAATGCTGGTACTTCCTTGCTGTTTTGTGGTGTTCAAATGATAGATATATTGATGAATGGTAGCATCAGATACTACCAATATATGGGATGTATATGTACCTCAGACAAAAATTTAGTGCATGATGTTCAATTATATAATATGCATATTACTTATTTTTAGTCATTTCTTTTCCAGCTGTCTTTGCAAACTCCCTCACATGTCCTTGAAATCTGAGACATCCCTTAAAATAAGTGCATAGCCAAGTACTATACAATTTTTAAATTATAGCCTTTGTTTAGCTGTGTCAGTAATACTTGCTAACTCCAATTCAAGGAAAGAAATCTGTTAAAAGATTCAAGGCAAAAGCACAAAACAAATAATTGATTTCCATGCCCTGAGAACTAACCTGACAACTAATTTTTCTTCCTGTTCTTATTTGGTCCTTTTTTTCCCCCTGTCACAATAAGACAAGAGTGGAATATGCATTCATTCATTCATTGTTTGAAATATTTGTTGACTTCAGGGAGTGTAGATTCTTATTTAAGTATACTACTTAAAAACTCGTTGACTTCCTGTCATCCTTTCAATGGATTTTTTAAAAATAGAAGTCTTTACTGAAGCTGTAGAAACAGTTCTGTAAACTAAGCAAAGGTGTATAAAATTGTATTTCAGAATATATAAATACATTTTGTTTTATTCTCTTTAAGGAAATATTATAAACATAAAAAATGTGTGCTGTTGTGATGAACTCAACTTATTTATGCTGATTCAAGCTCTTAATATTTACACAGGTCCCTAAAGCTACCTGAAAACAACCTCAACAGAACAGTTTTTCACACAGAATATTCTGTTTCACTGAACATGCAAAATGTCATGGCAACCCATCAATTCCTATGAAATTTTCAATAGAAAAAGTGTAAATGAATATTTGTATTCCTTATTTTTCATAACAGTGTTTCATTTTGAATATGATGAAACATAGCCTTTTGATATTTTTGTGCTGATCAATGTAATTAACATTTTTATTTACTTGCATTATAATCCAGGATCCTGGTTTTCTCTCATAAAAAAAATCCTCATTTTTTGGGTTAAAAATAGTAACACGATTAACATGGAACATTTCATTTCAATCACACAAAAATGTGGATTTTGGGTTACTTTCTTATATCTGAGAATCGAGGATTTTTTTAATCAAAGAAAACCAGGATCCCTGATTATAATATAATGTAATTTAATGTAATATAAAATAATAAATATGATGTACTATAATAACTATTTCGATATTACTTAAGCAAAATGCTTCATTATTTTTTAATTGGAACTTATCATTTTATAGTAACTGATCAATATTCCAATCCTGCTGTATCCTTCCCAGTGCACGCCAATGCTGCAACCATTCACATTTGTTCATGTAGGGCCTTTTACAAGGATCCATGCATACTATGTATGTCACTATCGAAGTGTATCATTCCAAAAAGAGATTGAAATGGTACTTTTCCTTCCTCACTTTCATGTGTTTTAAAGGTACCTCTGATGCCTGTTAATGAATGTGTGGAAGGTAGGAATTGGATGTAATATTTGATAGAGGCCAGTGTGGGCAGAGATACGTTAGTCATACTTACTTTAAAGATGCCAGATCCAAACTGTTACTAGAGCCTTTGGTGTTCACTATTTGAGGTCTTTGGCCATGGTACCACACTTGACTACATGGAGAAGGACTTCTGTATCCTATTACTTTTGTTTCTATGTAGCCATTCACTTATATAGAACCATTTGTAAAATAGGACCCTTATTTTTATCTCACCTCTGCTATATGATGTTCATACATCAAATGAAACCCGGTAAAAGAAAAAAAAAGATTTTTAGATATCATTGCATGGTTTAGAAGTCTTGGGATGTATTTGTAGTGGAAACAAATTGACTTCATAGAAAATTTAAAATAATAACCTATCCTAAATAGGAAGAACCATTTGTAAGAAATAGTTTCTAATATAGTTTTTACTCATCTAACATTTCTTTAGCTTAAAAAAAAGACTTTGTAGGAGTTTAGAGAAATTGTGAATGGCTATGGTTACATAGTAAACTTACTAATGCTGCAGAACAGTATTTTCAATTATGTTGTGTACCCATCTTCATAAGTGGAAGCAGTATAATTAGATCTGGGTAGTGCTGCCGGTGGGTTAATTAACTTAATTTAAAATAATAACTTAAAACTAAAAACTAAAAATAAAAACTAGCTAGCTATTTGCACTTCCTAAAATACCAAGGACATGCGGCTACCCTGTTTCTGTTGTAGGAAGTAGCTGGCCCAGAGTAACACAACATACATGAAGATGTCATTCTGGAGAATGTTATCCTGCTTATGTCAATGTTAAGTATGTTAGTATGCTTGAGGCTGTTATTTTGGAGGATGTTAGTTCAAACATTAAGGCTGCTTACAGATAGCCTCCTCCCACTCCCCAAAACAGCTCTTTACTTTAAATTTGTCACACTCTCATGCCAAACCCAACACATGCCCAGAAGAGGAAGTTGGATCTGGCTCATCTGATATCTGATAGATCAGGCACATTAGTGGGGCTTTTGGGGGGCTTTTCTCTAACAGCTGATTGAATCTACTTTAGAAAAAAAGTGCCAAAAACCCCTGCTGAAGCACCCAATCTATACAGATGTTGCGGAGCTAGGATGAACTCATGTGCTTGCTTCTTTCAGTAAAATCCAACCCCTTCCTCCCCTCCAAATGTATATTTGTCAACAGCCTAAACGTACAGATTAGCTTAAGTGGTGATGCATGACACATTTATACTAGTACTATTGATATTACTACCAGTACTAAAAGTAATACTAGTACCAGATCCTGTAAACCACAGATAGCAGAGGTATTCATGAAAGACAAACTTATTATCTGGAAGTAATAAAAACTGACAGTGAATGTCACACTGTTACCAGCATTTTCCATAACTGATAGTTATTGTTCATGAGCTGATGCACACAATGAACTTTGTAGATATGAAGAGTATATTTGTGTAAAGTAAAGCCTAAGCTATTTTTCTTATATTGATGAATGCTTACATGCTCCTGATTTAACAGTTATAGATAGAAGTAGGGAGAAGTGGTTAGCTGTGTTACGATTAAGTCAGGCAGAAAGCAAGTATGTACATTCTTTAAAACTTTGAGATTCAGTCCTACAATCTACAAAAACTAATTGACTTCAATGAGCTGCTTTATTCAGCCTCTGGAAAATTCTGAATATCTTTGTTAGGGATTGTGTTTAAACTTGCTGAAGCTGGTGGATGTGAATGCCTGCTTTCCTTTAAGATAGTTGTAAGAATCCCTTTAAAATTCTTGATGTAACCCAATAATCAATAAAAGAAAATCACCTAGCATTCCCCAAGCACATAACAGGGCTCATGAAGATGCTGAAATGAGCAGGAAAATGAGTTTTTTGGAGACTTCTATGGCAAATTTAAGGTATACAACATTAATTAGTAGAGCTGCATCTGTGAGATATTGGCAAAATCCCAGAGCTGCTAAAAGGGGTCATAAAAAGCACTCCATCCCAAAAATGTGGAGTAATGATCATTCTACCATCCTCAGAAAAAAAAAGTGGGGGGGAAGAGAAAGATTGAAAGATGCTTCAAGATATGAGCCAAGAGAATGTCTCCTCTGCTGGATTTTTTTTGTTCAATGTTTTTAGCATATTTTTGTCATTTTACGTGCAAATATCAGTATATCTAAAATATCTGACTAGATACTTAAATTATCTTCCCAACAAAATTAACGTAAAGTTCTCTTGTTTTTATTAAATACTCAGGTCAGAATGACTTTAGTAAAAGTTTAAAAGAATGTGAGTTTTTTTCATATTTTTCAAACAACTCTTTTAAGGCAATTATCACTTGATCAGTGACGAGCTTTTTTTGAAAGTCAGATTACTTGCTTAAATACATATTCATTATTTACTCTTGAATTTAATAAACTATAAGCTATTATTTTTCCTTTAGAATAATATGCATCTATTTACCCCGTTTGTGCCCAGTGAACATAATTTGTAATATGAGTCTAAATAATTAATCTTATTTCAAGGCTAAAAATGGGAGTACTAATACGCTAGGGACAGACATTAAAAAATTGTGATCCTGACTTGATTCAATCTTTGCAGGTTAGTCTAATCTGGCTAGGCTAAATCACTTTGTAACTGCATAGACATCACAGAAATGCCACCACATGCACGTAGTTGCTTAGGATAGCATTCCTTCCTTTCCACAGTACTGAGCTGAGGAGGGCATGGCCAGGCCCCAGAAAGACACTCTGATTAGCCAAGGAGGGAACTGATAATTGTTTATCACCCTATTAAGAAAACAACTCAGGGATATTACTGGCTACCTGTTGATTTTACCTGTTGATTGAGCATGGACTGTAGCCAGCATGTGGTCTGCTGTCTAAAGTCAAAGGTGGGAAGAGAATTCCTGCTTAGCAGGGAGTTGTGAGAAGGAGTGGGGGGAGTAACCCACAGTCTTGCCAGAGCTGCAGCCAGGGAGCAAAGGGGAGGGGCCAGCCCTACTGTAGAGCAGAGAACCCCATCCAGCCCAGAGAGCATGCCCAGATGCTGGGGGAGTCTGATTTATCTGAAACCAGACAAGGGTCTGGGACAGACATCGCAAAAACTGGTTTGAGCCAAATCAGTTAAGTCTGATACTACATTCAACCAGCTTTATTTCAAACTGGTTTCAGCCATTTTCAAGCTGGTTTATATGCACTGAACATCTGTTCTGTTACAGGTTTAAACCAGTTTCTGATCACTTAAACTGGTTTATGTGTAATGTCTATCCCTAAACATAAAGATTATGTGAGAAGAATAACCCTCAAAAATTTGGTCCATACACTTGCCAGAGCTCAGACATTTCTACACAAAACAGAAAAAAAAATCCTTCAAAGATTCCTTTTACACATAAGATATTCACTTCAACTGTATTAAATTAATAGAATCATAGAATCATTGACAATTACGGTTGGAAGAGACCTCTGGAGGTCATCTAGTCCAACCCCTTGCTCAAAGGAGGACCATCCCCAACTAGATCATCTCTGGATGATCTTTGTGTACCTGGGTCTTAACTTCCAGGGATTCCACAAGCTCTCTGGGTATCCTGTTCCAGCATTTTACTGCCCTCCTGGTGAGAAAATTCTTCCTAATATCCAACCTACACATCTTTTGCTGCAATACGAGACCATTGTTTCTTGTTCTGTCATCTGCCACCACTGAGAACAGTTTAGCTCCATCCTTTTTTGAACCCCCTTCTGGTAGTTGATGGCTGCTATTAAATCCTGTTTCAGGCTTCTCTTCTCTAGTCTAAATAAAACCGGTTCCTTCAACCTCTCCTCATAAGTCGCATGCCCCAGCTCCCTCACCACTTTTGTTGCCCTCTACTGGACTCTCTCCAATTTGTCCACATCTGTATTGGGGCCCCCAAAACTGGACACAATGCTTCAGGTGTGTCCTCACCAGTGCTGAATAGAGGGGAATAATCACGTCCCTTGATTTACTGACAACACATCTACCAATATAGCCAACACTGTTGGCTCACATTCAGCTTACTGTCCACTGTAACTCCCAAGGCCTTTTCTGCAGAGATGCTGCCTAGCCAGTTAGTCCCCAGCCTATACTGGTACATGGAATACTTCCATGTCATGTGGTCCCTTACTGCCCTAAACAGCTATGAATCTATGAATCCTAAGAGCAGGACTTTGCACTTGTCCTTACTGAACCTCATTAGATTCCTTTTGGTCCAATCCTCTAATTTGTCTAGGTCAGTGTGAATCCTAGCCCTATCCTCCAGAATATCTTCTACTCCCCACAGCTTGTTGTCATCTGCAGACTTGCTGAGGGTGCAATATGTCATCTTCCAGGTCGCTGATGAAGATATTAAACAAAACTTGCCCCAGGACCAACCTCTGGGGCACTCCACTTGATACCAGTTTCCAGCTAGACATTGAGCCACTGACTACTACCCTCTGAGTCTGATAATTCAGACAGTTTTCTATCCACCTGACAGTCCATTCATCCAACCTGTACTTCTTTAGTTTCCCTTTGACAATGCTGTGAGAGTGAAGATTTTAGCAAGGCTTTTGATCCAGTCTCCCACAACATTGTCAAAGCTGATAACTAATTATGATGGAAAACATAAGCAAAAAAAGAGAAAGCAAGAAGACATTTCACAAAATACATATAGCACTTCCTTAATTTACCCACATGTGTAATCTCATAAGAATCAAGTTATGCATTTGCTTTTGCAAGACAGCGTCCTAGATGCGGTGCTGCCAAATACTGTGGACAATAAATGTATCAATGATAATCAGTTTTTGCTTGAAATTTGATTTTAAGAATCGCTTACCCAATCAAACAGGAGAAATATTTTGTGGGACTTAGGTGTCAAGACAAAACAAATTGAAAATATAACTTTTTGCCACAACTGTCCACAAACACGCTACAGAGCAAAAATTGTTCATAGAAATTATTCAGTGAAAGATTGTGAATAATGGACTAATTTAGGAAAATCAAAATCTGTTCATGGACAATTTGTGAGCTGAAGAGAATTGAAAATCATCAGCTAAATTATTTGTTATAAATTATTCACCATGCTCTAATGAGCACCCAAAAATATGGCTGCTTATCTGAACTATTCCAAATTATATAAACTGCTTTTCTCTGGAAGCTGTTGTGTTTCCAGAAATACTGTGAGCACAGGCTTCCTTTTGTGATTTCCATATGTCCTAACTTGTAGAAAATCAGTTATATTCCCAGCCAAACTGAGAAGTACAGAACAATGAAAAAATGGAACATGCTAAAGAAAATAATCACATTTTCCATATCACAAAATCTGTTCTCACCAGCATTAGTTCAAACATGAGATGAAGGTCAAGAGCTTACTAAGCATTAAGGTGGGCTTAGGCAACTAACTGTGACTTTACTCCACCCTGTTCAGGTCCTTGTTTCAGTCTGGATGGTTGTTCCTAAAAGGTAGAAACTTTGCCACAGAAATGTTCTCCATCTGTTTTATCAAATAAGGGACAGTGGCTCAACTTAAAAAAACAACAACAACAAAACACTAAAGAAAGCTAAGTAATAGCTGACCTCTAGTGTGATGGTTAGAATATTGTTCTGTGAAGTTAGAGCAATATAGGACAAACCAGTGTAGGCTGATAGAATGCATGTCTCCTACTTCCTGTCCAAATATCCTGACCACTCATCTATTGTAGCTAAACATTCAGGTCCTAGATCTTCCCTACCATAAACAAGCCATGCATTTTTGGTCCATGGATACCAATATAAATCCACAAGAGCAATGCATACGCAACTGAGTAAGAGCCTGACCTCTGAGCACCTTACTGAACATCCACACTATTGGTGAAATAGAATTCTAAGTGGCATTTTTAGCACTTGTGTGGCTAAAATACTGCCATCTAGATACATAAAGAGAAATAGAATTTTGACCAAGTTCTAATAGGTAGAATAGCATCTGGCCCTTGGTGTGTGGTAGTTTCTTTATCTGAACTGATTAATCAGTTTCAAGTCAATACCACTTTGACCTCATAGGAAATGACAGATCTGCCTCTTAGGTTATTAATGTGTTCAGTTCAGTCTTTGTGATTCGGATATGAAATGCTGTTTACATATGTTACCAGAAGATAAATTTACATATTTTGTCATATGGGTAGTGTTAATTCAGCCTCTTAGGCTAAGTACAGACAGTTAAGAAGCTCAAGCCTGAATCAGTTCAATCTTTGCAGGTTACTCTAAGCTGCATAGACTGAATCAATAAGCAAGTGAA
The DNA here is from genome assembly GCA_030014935.1 of Caiman crocodilus. NCBI lineage: Eukaryota > Metazoa > Chordata > Crocodylia > Alligatoridae > Caiman > Caiman crocodilus. Next base: position 141,089,670 of record JAGPOW010003316.1, read on the forward strand.
TAGATATTCACTTTTGATTCCAGAAATGCAGCCACATGCCTGCAGTGGCCCACGCCAAAAGCTACGAGATGCTCATGCTTCCCTGCTCAGCTGAAGCACAGCTTGGACCAAGGCTAGGGACCTATGTGGTGGTGGGGTTGAGGGTGAGGTGAAAAGCAATGTGGGATGCTGGGGGACTGTGAGTTAACTGGAATCTGAACGGGAGCTGAGACAAAAGTTCAATAAATCAATGTAACCTAAATCAGTTAAGTCTGATACTACACCCATCAGATTTATCTTAAACCATTTTTTTTTGCAATTTTTAAGTGGTTTATGTGCGCTGAACATCTGTTCTATTACAGATTTGAACTGGTTTTCAATTATTTATACTGTTTTTTGGTGCAATTTTGTTTGTAGCCTTAAAAAAAACCCCAAAAAACAAGTCTTGCTATAGTGCTTGGTCTTATTGGTGTTTTTATACCTGTTCTCGGGCTGGAGGGATGCTTTAATTAGAGTGTCTCTATGAGCTGCTCTAATTAAAATGCCCACAGTGTCTTGTTCAATAAGCTTTAGTTAAAGCGCCCCCACTGCCATTTTGAAGCATGAGTACGCTGATACATGACACATGGAGGCTGACTGGAGCATGCTAATTATATCTCATCAGAGCACTCTCTCAGCACATCTACAGGCGCCCATTGTCCTTACTCACCCTGCTTCTATCATTTCTTTTTACTTGTTCACCACATAATAAACAAGCTTCTTCTGTTAGTTCTTTCCCAGTAAATAACTATAATGGCAACACACTTTAAAAAATTATAAATTGTTGTTTTTGTTGTTGTTGTTGCTACTTCTGTTTACAATGGATGTCATTAAACCTGAGTGTCACACTTGAAATGAGTAAGGGGTGTTGGTTGTAGGTGTATTGGTATAAAGATATAGGCAGACAAGGTTTTTTGGGTAAATCTGGTATCTTTTATCAGACCAACTAGAATTTTATTAAATTCTTCTTTGCAAGCTTCTGGCTACAAACACACTTCTTTGGGCAGAAGAAGTGTCTTTCAGTTTCCAGACAGGGATACTAAGCTGCTTGGAATTTGTTAATAGCTATTTGGTAGTGGTCAAACGCTCTGTGCACATCCTAAACATCTGTGATTATGTCTGTATCTAGCAATTAATATTTAGTCCAATTCTGAGACTAGAATGAGCTAGAATGAAATCTGATACAAAGTCCATTGACGTCAATGATAAGGTTTCAAGTGTTACTAGGAACAACAGGTATAACCTAAAGTTTTGATTGTTTGTGGATTTTCATTTTTGATTGTATTACATTCTGATTTTACTAGCAGTTCAGAATTCAAACTTCATATGACATTCAGAGCAGAAACCCTGAATCCAAACAGCCCTGATTTTCTGGATTCAAAATCCAAATTTTCCAAATTTTGAGGGCTGTGGTGATGGAAAAAGTGTATAGGTAATATATACATCAATGTGAATTGAAGATACAAGTCTAATTTGACCGTTCCGAAAAGCATAAGAAAAGTGCATTCAGCTATATATTTTTTAAAGAATGAAAGGTATTATACAGAATGTCCACACTTGCAGATTTCACAGGTCTCTGCATTGGAGCTGCTAACTACTTGTTGCAGGATTACTGCCTACCTTCTCTGCTGGAGATGCCTAGGGAAATCTGTGGGAAGTGGCAAAGTGGACAACACCTTGCATGAGCTGAGCCTGCCATTACCATATTGAAGCATCTTAAGAGGGACAAGTGGTTTCAAGATGGTTTCTATGAATCCTGATATCTCTTCAATGAGTGAAACCAGACAACAACCATGCACCAGCATGAATAACCACCACCACCGCCACCAAGACAGAGACACTTGAACACAGGAAGAAGAACATGTTTCACAAAGTAAACACTCTCTGTCTGACCTCACAGTTCTTATGCTCAAAGAAATCTACCCAACAACTGTGTGAACAGATCTTCATCATTCTACTGGACACTAAGTACCAGGGACTTAACAGACAATGACTTCATGGTCCACTTAACCACAATACTCACTAACATCTGCACTTCACAGGTGATAATGACGCACCTTAATAAATTCCATCTGCTATTTAGCTGTGCTTTGACTTCTTCCTTCCTTGAGGTCTGAGGAAGGGTATTATGATACTAGAAAGCTTGCCTATGTTTATATTGACCTTAGAGTTGCTCCCATAAAAGGTATCACCCAAAAGAATTCTTGCCTCTTACATATGTCCTGACCCATCATGGCAACATCACCTCAAAACTACCAAAACAGGAGTTTAAGAAGATATTTTCTAAGTCATCTCAAAAACAAGAACAAGAATTCACTGGCACTTCTCAATCAGAAAAGTAGTATGGGCATGCTAATTTTTTATTTAAATAACTAGCTTCTGTTTGTGTTCATATCATTCTGTACACTGCAGGCAATAGTTGCCCCCTGGAAGAAAGAGAAGTTCACTGTTGGTTCCAGGGGGATCGGTGGGGAGGGGGGGAATCAAAATGATCGCTGTGATCCCCTAGCGATGCAACTTGATTCCTTTATCAATAGCTCATCATCCTCCCAGCAAGACTGCAAAGTTTTCAGAATGGGAAGGAGAAAAGGGAACAGAGGAAGTTCATTCTAGGGGTTCTCTAGCCAGTGCTGGAGGTGGAGTGGGTGAATTGAAGCCTCCTCCAACTCAGGGATCACCCCACTTTGGAGGGGGGAAGGCTCCAATATACCCACCCCAACTTCCAGTGGGGGCTGAGAAACCCCCAGAGCAAACTCTCTCCACTCCCCTTTCTCCATCCCATTCTGAAAACAGCTTGAGGTTGGCAGGCAACACAGACAAAAGTTACAGAAGATGCTCTATTTTGAAACATATTCATCTGACCCCTCATGCAATGGGGGTTGAGAATTTCAACCACTTAGCCATTTTTTAAGTTGTATACAGCCATGCACTTGTGTTTGGTCGTGATGAGTATAAACTGCCTTCTTTCACCAGGTTTTTGTCACTTCTGTCTGCACCCTCAGAATAATACCATTGCTTATAAATCCAGCAGTATTCTATATTTAGGATCATAGAAAAGTAGGGTTGTTTGGGACCTCACAATGTCTTCTAGTCCAGCACCCTATTTGAGGCAGGATCATTCCTGACTAAACCATCCCAGCTAAGAGTATAGGACCACAGGAAAGTAGAGTTGGAAGTGACCTCACATGAAAACAAAGGAATAATTTACATTAGTTATTAGCTACAACATATAAACTGCCCTGGGAGCACAGGCAAGGCAGTGTTATCCTTCTGGGGTTCAAGGATACCTTCTTTACTCTCTCTCCTTTTTTGCACTTTCCCTCTGAATCTTTCCTTCATAGCAGCCCAATGCAGTACCTTCTACAAAAAACAGTGCAGGATATTTTCAAACTAGAATGACCCATAGCTTTGTGATTAGTGAACCCCACTAGGATGTAGAAGATGTATGCACCTACCCTGTGATGCTGAGAGGGGGCCTAGAAGCCAGGGGATTATTTTACATAGAAATCAGTGCCATTGTTTGTTAGATGAACATACAGGTTCAGGAAGCTATCTCACCATCCAAGCTGTCAATCCTATAAAAATGTCTTCCTCTTATCCTGTCAGAATCAAATTAAATGGCAGTGGATGGCAGTATCTATGGTTGTGCTTGGGTTTCCAATTGAGAATATGGAGAGTGATGCACATCTGATAACACATAAACACTGCCCATTGAAAGAATGGGGGGGGGGTCCAATTATTCTGCCAGGCAAATGATGTTACACCTCTGGCAGTGCACGAGGTAAGAAAAAGATAACTATGCACCTTCACAGACTATATCTTATTACATCGTTGAACTGTGCCCAGCTAGATTAGAACAAAGAAAAACTAAGCCAGGGGTGTCTTAGTCAGTGGAGCAAATAGAGAATGTGAACAAAGATTGGATTGGATCAGGGACTGGCAGTAAGCTGGAATTCCAGATGTTCTGGGAGACTGAACTACAAGGAAATCCATGTAGAGGAGCTGCTTCAGAGCCAAGGGCTACTGATGCCCAAGGTATCCTAATATTTAGACAGTCCACAAAGATAAAACTGTCCTGGAGCTGTAGACCCTAGAAGCCTGGGCTACTCAACAGGCTTTCTATTAAGTTGGCAGAAAATTCTAGAATTCCTTAGATACCTGATTCTAGAAAACCTAGATTTTCTTTAAAATAGTTGTATGTCTCTGAAACTTTATGGTTTTGGTGAATCAGGATTTTCCAAGTTTCCTTAGGCATACTCAGACAACTTGTTTTGAGAGAGAAGGAGGAATGGATGTTATATATGCACTGTGTTTGGCTTGTTAAGGAGTGACTTCAAAAGTCCTAGCAGAATCTCAAGCAGATGAAGGAAATGGAGAAATGCTTGCACCTTTCATGGTGCCATCTTTCCTATAAAATGGTGGGCAATTTCAAAAGCAGCTATCCTCTAAATATGACATGTATCATAAAGACTGCACTTAACAGGCTTCAGCACAGAAACAAAGCTGTGTAACTAATTTTTGATATGTCGATGGTAGTTGATTTCTTTCTGGTAAATTAAAGAATTGGTATAGAAGATGTTAAACTGTTATTATGGATACTTTTCTTACTGCATAAACATAAAATATCCTAATGAAGTACCTTTCCACTGACCAAGCCTTTCTTTAACATCTCTTGGAGTTGTACATGGATTTAGTTATTGAATGCAATTTAAAATAGCATTTTATGTCTCAAGTTTATTTTCCTATTTATTATAGAGCTTCTGGTATAACTGAATGCCATTTACCCATTATTTCCTCATTATTAGTTCTACATTGGGTGAGATGTGCTGCTATGAATTTAACACAGAAAAAAGAAACAAATTCATAGGATGACTGGAAAAATACTATGACTATATCCATATATATCTATATAGCTATACACACACAGAGTTATGGATATAGCTATATAGGTGTATGCTTGTGTGAGTATCACACATTTCTAGTTTCATGACAAAAAAATTATAAACGAGGAAAAACAGTAATAATTTCTTCAGTGTAAACCTTTGACAGCAGGCCTCAAAATTTTGTTTCTAGTTCTTACAAAATACCAATACATAATTTCTGCTAGACAAAGGATATTTACACACAGGTATGCATACTTGCCTTCTGCCAAATAACGACTCTTAAAAGGGGAAAATTCCAGTGATTGCTAGTTGTGCTGTTACGTGACTATAAAATGTCTCATTATACAAATAATGTTGACCTTTTTCCCTCAAATCTGTCTAATCATTTTTTTCTTTTTTTTTTAAATCTCATTTATAACTTGGTAACTATGACACTAGAGAAGCTCATCATGATTATGTTTCAGAAAGCAATAACAGTGATAAATTGTATTTCTATTTGTTTTAGGATGATGTCTATTTAAATTGACTAAAAAAGCTAAACTTTAATTGGAAAAGTTAATTTTTTAATGAAACAAATGAGTTTGTTCATTTTGTGCCCATTAACACTGTAAGTGTTGAGTACAGTTGAGTTGATCTTAAACTTTACTAACAATGTGAGAATGAAATATGCAGCTCTTGGGTCCTATTTCCACTCTAATTGCAATCCAGACAGTTTGAAAAAAAAGTGCAGAGATTGTTTTGTTTTGTTTCTTTTTTTTTTCAATTTCTTCATTTTGAAATTTTCACTAAGGTCTCAATTATACAATATACCAAACATTTTGGTCACAATTCAGGAAAATGCATAAGCACATGCTTAAGTACATACTTAATTTATAAATTTATATTCTTAAAGTGATGTCATTGACTTTAAAGTATTCAGCACCTCTGCAATCAGGTGAACTGTGTTTTATTTCACAGTGAAACTGTGAACTGGTGTTTTATTTCTTGGGAAAATATGGTATAAGTGATGGCTTCTTTTCATCTCAGCATGGACAGTGAATACTAGATATATGGTGATGATTTTGAAGCTTCCAATATGGCATATTCACCTCTCACTTCTTTACCCTTAGCTCACAATTTACTTGGACTGTCAGATCAATGTAATGTAAAGCAGATCATTAAATGGCAGTAAACTGCCCCAGCCCCACCTCGCCAATGTTTTGATGAGCATTGGGAATGACTACAGTAATTCCCATAGCTTTGAAGCAGCCCAGTGAGCAGAGAAGGGATTAGTGTAAAAAAAAAAAAAGAAGAAAAAACAAAACAAAAAAAGAGTGAGGTAAATGGCCACACAAAAGGATAAGTGATTCTCTGAGCTCTAGCACTGGTTACTGTGTTGTGCCTTTTGACTTACTCTTCTGTTATCTTCACAAGCCTGTTCTGTGTGCTCAGTGCTATTTCTTTTTACCATTTCTCACAAAGCTTTCCTAATAATGATTTCCTTTTGGACCTTTACATTTAAATGGGACTCCAAGTTGACACTGTGAAAGTGCTTTTTGTTGGCCTACCTCAATAATGTTAATAGGAATGAAATTAAGCCACTACTGAGAGTGCTCAGAAATCCCACCCCAAATACCTCCAAACAAGGGAGAATCAAGAGAAAAAGCAACCCTGACAAAAATCATAATCCAAATGTCAAACAAACTTAGCATGCACATAAGTGGTGAGTTTAAAGAAAGTGCAAATAGATGCAACAAGCTTTTCTTTCTCTGAGTATGCCTTATAATTCTAATGTAATGCACAACATGGTCTGTTTCTTTAATAACTTTCCTACAGAACTTCATTAAAAAAAAAATAAAGGGCAGGGGGTGGGTTTCAAAATGAATAAGAGTTTACCCAAACTAAGTCTGATGACTCATTTTTACAAACTCATCTCTCTCACTCCATCCAAATAGATATGTAGCCATTCCAGGTGCATAGGAAAAATGAGGAAATAAGCAACCACCTGGGCTCTAAGGAATGAGTCACAAAATGGAAGCCCCTCCCCACTCCCAGTATCCAAAATACCCTCTTCAGCTCCTATGTCATAGTGATTTTTTGCAAGCTTTTTCTCCTTTTCTAGTTTTTTTTTCCTACCAGTCCCATCTAATATTCTGCATTTAAATGAATATCTGTGTGCATGCAAAATCTGTTTATAAATGAATAAGGGAGATCAGGGTAGTGAAGCTGTAATACCTACTATTTGCAGTGATGATATGCCTTCTAAGTAGGTGTGTTGCCCTCATGCCAATCATTATCTTTCCTTGCTTTATCTTTACCTCCATGCTGTTCTACTTCATACTAGGGGGTTTCAGTAGCCTCACAGCACACAGACTCCTGGAGGTATAAACATATGTGATGAAGGTCAGAATTGGGTCTATATTTGCTGATAAAATGGCAAGTGCTATTTAACTGGGAAAGTGACTGGAATAAGCAGGAACTTTTCCAATTAGGGCTTTAGGCACCTATGTGTAAAATGGTGTCATACCTTATTTTTTAGAGCCTGGATGCTAGCGTAAAATCTAAAACTCAGGTACCTACCCTCCTTTTGTAGTGCAAGGACAGAATTAGGTGCTTCAGAATGGCAAACTAAAATACCTTGTACACTCAAGAGGGAAGCCACCAAGAACTAGCCAATAGGATATGCTTAGCCAGTTCTGTGGAATCCAGAAGGCAAATATGCCAGGGGAGGTGTGGGTAAGTGGGATGAACATTTTCCTAAGAAACAGTGTGACTGGAGTGTACATAGGAACATCCTGGTTACCATGGTGTTGAAAAGCCTAAAATGAATGATAGTACTTGTAAGGAAGAGTCAGTGTTTTAAATACAGAAATTAAAGAGTGGAAGAAGAAACAGACATTAATTGATCTGTCCCATATATTTAGATAAAACTCAGCTCAGTGTCCTGTGAACAAAATTAGCCATGCAAACAATCCTTTCAAACTTTCTAGAACAGACTGAATATGTGTGTCAAAGTTATCAAAGACAGAATTGCAGTAAGTGAAAAAAAGAAAAAAAGGAAAGAGGGAAAGAAAGAAGAATATCAAGGAAATCAAGGCTTCTAAATACTTCTTGGCAATGGACAGACACAGCAGCCATTATCTGCTTGCCAACTAAACTTTCCTTGACAATGGTTTTTCTTGTCCAGATTTATGTCAATATTAATACTCATTAATTTGATAAACCTGTGATTTCCAGTCTGTGAGAGCCAGATTGCACTGAAATATCATGTACTAGCCAACACGAGAGTGTTAGCAAAGCACTGAAATAATTAATTGGCTTCTGTTGCCCCATACTCCTGTGGTTTTTCCACCTACTTCTCCAACTGCTTCATCAAAATATCCTTTGGCAGTTCTTTCTTTTCCCTTATCTGATCAGTTGTGTTGCTTATAATTCTATTCTTTGGACTTCCTTCTTTTCTCTTTGAACCTTATCCCTGGGTAGCCATATCTACTCATATGACTTTTACTATTATCTCTTCACCTATGACTTATAAATCTATTTTCCCAACCAATTTTTTCCATGCACTGTTTTTTCACATACTCTTTTTTATAACCTACCAATAGATTATCATGCATGGTTTCAAATTGCCAAAAGCTGAGGTCTTGTTCTCTTTCTTTCCAATATTTTACCACATTCTTTCTATTTTATTGATATAAATAGAGGATTTTATAATTTCAGTGTATTATTTTCCATTTCTCCCCGAAGGCATAAGAAATTCACAGAAAATTAGTGTTGGAAGGGACCTCAGGAAGTCATCTAGTCCAACCCCCTCCTCAAGGTAGGACCACCCCCAACTAGACAATCCCAGCCAAGGCTTTGTCTAGCTGGATCTTGAAAACCTCCAGCAATTGAGATTTGACAGCCAAACTGGATAATGTGTGCCAGTGCTTTATTACCCTTCTAGTGAAAAAGGTTTTCCTAATACCTAACCTAAACTTCCCTTGTTGTAACTTGAGTCCATTGTTCCTTATTCTATCTTTTGCCACCACCTAGAACAGTCTAGCTTCATCCCCTTTTTACTGCCCAAATTCTAAGTGCCTGGGGGCCAAAGAGCTGCACACTACACCATCATGAGCCAGGGGCCTCTGGTTACATGCCATGAGAGCATCTCTCACCCTACACTACACTACACACCAGTGCACACCCTCCCCCAACTCTGTATCATGCACTCATGTCCCTATAACTGATGTACTGCATGCCCAAATAATTCTAGGCTCACCCTCAGCTCCTTAGGCCCAGCTACACTCCACTGCTCCACTAGCTAGGGTGGGGGCAGGCAGTGAAAGCCAGAGGAAAAAGGGGGAGCCCAAAGACTGGCTGCTGTTGCCATGGTGGGAGTGACAGCAGGCAGGACAACTCTGTTATATAGGAATGGTTCATCCAGACTGAGGTGTCCCCATCCTCCTTACATTACATCTTCCAGTATTTAGAAGGCTTGGAAATCCTAATTCAGAGGATTCAGTTTCAGCTATACTATGTATTGAATGCCCATAGATTGACTTATCCTGCATGCATTTGTCTAATCCTCCTTTGAACCTCATTAAATTGTCAGCTTCTAGAATAGCTTGTAGCACTGTGTTCCACAAGTTAATTACACACTGGATGACAAAGAATTTCCTTTTGCTCATTTTAAACCTACACCCCACTAATTTAATTGAATGTCCCCTAGTAAGATATGGTGAATAGTAAGTCTGTATTTTTATTTTCTTTTCACCATTCTTTATTGTATAGACTTCAGTATGCCATTCCCCTCCCCTACAATTCTTTTGTCTAAATTAAGAAGTCATAGCTTATTTAGTCTCTCCTCATACAGATGTCTCTACATGCCTCTCCAAACAGAGACTGTTTTTAGTAAGGATTCAGTAGATTTGCAGTTTCTTGTTTGAGTTCTACCAGGATTGCTGGGTGATTTTTGTCACTTGGTCCTGGTGATTTCCCATTGTTTGGTTTATCACTTTCCTGCATAACTCCTGTAGTGGCATCTCATTGTGGTCCAGTTCTACTGATTTGTTGCTATGGCTTGCCATAGTTTCTGTTTTTCTTGTTTTCCTCACTTGGATATTTCATTTCTTGAATGACTTTTATTTCGTCTTTCATATTCTATGTAACTCTAACAGACCCCTTACTTGACCTGGGACTGACTGCCTGGTGTTTGACCTGGATCAAAACAGGAGCTGCACAGTCATTTACACACATTGCCCTCCCAAGCTGCATAGATGCTCTTTCACTACTAGGTGGTCAGTAAGAGCACACAGCCTGAGAATCTGGAATGAACTGCAGTAACTGTACAGACTTAAAAAAGAATTGCTCAGGAAAAAGTGTTACTACACTTTATCTGGCATACTTCAGAGAGGCTTATAGTGGGACAGTGGATGTAAATATCTGTACAATCCCACAACAAAAAGCTTTCACCTGGGACAAGTGTGATGTCTTTTCATAACCCCATTTAACCGTATTGACTCTTTTTTGTCCTGCTTACTATTTTTTAGATTACTCTTACTGCTAAAATGCTTGTCTACAGCTTAATTATTTCCCTTGATTACTGCAAACTTTTCCCTGCCATTATAGAGAAGTTCCAAATATACAAAGGAAAAATGGTAATCATCCAATAGGGGTTTTAAAAATAGACACACAATATTTAACAAGAGACTTATACCTTTTATAACTGATATATGAAATGGAAATGTATTAAGGGAGAAATAAATTTATACTTATGTGTGTGAGTATGTATGTATGTATGCAGAGATGACCCAAGCAGGCTGAGGGGCCTGTGGCAAATCAGCCCAGGATGCCAGGAAGCCAGAGGCAGATTCAGTGGTGGGGCGGGGGTGGCAAGTGTCAGGATGCACCAGATTCAGCGGGGGGGGGTGGTGTTGAGCAGCAAGATGTGAAGTCGGTGGCAGTGTGAAGTCACCATGCCACTCTGTCCAGCTCTGCAGGGCCTGGAGCAGTCACCCCAATTTGCCTCCCGCAAGAGTGGCCCTATATGCTCTGTGTGTGTGTATATATATGTTAGATTTCATATTTTCATTTCTAAAGAATTATTTTGGTACCATACCAGTGCAGCTTTATGTACCCTTTTCTGTAAAGAATGTTTCTTGAATTTCCTCTTTGTCTATTGACAACATAATGGAACAAAATCTCTTATTTGATTATAGCCGAGACCTTGGCTTTTTATTTTCTTTCCATATCTTTGCAGGTTGTATGTTGACTCCTGTATCAAGTTGAAGCTTGATAATGTGGAAGCATTTTACTAATTGTTTTAGACTAAGAGATTTAATATAGATCAATATTTTTTAGTCTAATAAATTTAATATAGAAAGGACTGTAGAAAAACAAGCCTAAAGCATTCATGTGCCTATGCAATACCTATGAAGGTTACAGTATCTTATAAATCTGGAAAAAAAATCTGGAAAAAATACATTTTCAGAGTACCAACAAATTGAATTTGGAAAACAGCAGCACCAGGTCTTCCACTGGACCTGTAGACCCACCCTGATGTTCTTATATACTCCTTGGGCATGTCCGTACATGTGCCTGACTGTAGTTGGTACTGCACAGTCATTTAGTACTTGCTTAATGCAATAGGACATACAGGTGATTTAGCAAAAACAAATACTAAATAACTGCACAGTACCAACTACGCAGACAGGGCATGTGTAGATGCACCAAAGGAGTGAATCAAGCAAGTACTAAATGACTGAGCAGTACCCACCAGTACTATGCAGTTCCAATGGTGCACAGGTCATTTTTGGCCCTACTGCACATTAGCTTATTGATACTGTGCATTAGCAGTGGTGTCACCGTTAGTGCCTGCTGATACTACATCACCATCATGATGAGCTATATCATCATAGCTCATTGCTGCAGTGATGTATCATCTCATGTAGACATACCTCTTAAGTCAAACTCTATGTAAGAATGTAAGTCCACCTTATTGTAGGATGAACATTTTATACTGCAATTTTATTCAATGTGTATAGATAAGATGGGGAAATTTAGTCCCTGGCACAACTCTAATAATTTTAGTGGAGTTATAGCACCACCCCATTCTGGCCTGTAACTCAGGTGTAATAGAGAATATGGACTAGTCTCTAGATGTTCAAAACGTCGTTATTTCTATATCTTGTTCATTCTTCCTGAAGAATACATTCTAAAATGTATCCATCCTCACAGTTAAAATGTTCATCTGGATTTTCCTTATATCTTGATTACTGCTACATTCTGTTCTCTAGCTGTGATAAATACAATTTTCTTCCATTCATCCTCATTCAGCTAAGATATTTTCTCTAGCTTGTAATAGTCACATTGCCTTCTTTATACAGCCTTCCAGTAACTGTCACATCTCTATCGTATCAAAAATATATATATTTTTTTACTTTCAGTAGCCAGTATGTCCTATTTCTGCCTATCTATATTTTCTCATTATTTAAGGATTGATTCCGAATACAGTTTCACTACGTGTACATTTTTTGAACTACAGAGGTTTTTTATGTTATATTGTCCTGCAATCATGAAAAGAACTTGCTTTACCCATCCCAAAGCTGCCTTTGGAAGGTCTTCCTTCAATGTACTTTTTTATGAGACCTACAAAATCTTGACTACAGACAGCTGTTGTGCTAAAACCACCATCTACTGTGCTATAATATTATTTCTTTAGGTTCTCCAGGCTGTCTGTTGTACTTACCTGTCTCTTCTATGACAATAGTCTCTTTAACCTTCATTGTCAGCCAGTCTAGGAGTGGATCCCAAGTAGACAGACTAATGGATGTTCTCCTTTTCCCCAGCAGGTCCTGCAGCCAAGCTAGTTCCAAACATACTGACAGATGATTTTCCTTTGTATTAAACCAGCAAGACTGAAAGCAGTACGGTAGCATGTGGATAACCCAATATCTCCATATACACTGCCCAGGCTTTTGTACCCTGGAGTAGTCACTCCAGCTTCATAATATCTTGCAAGCAGGTAATCAATATAGGAGGAAGCAATTACAAGTTATAAATCCTGAGGGTAGGAGAGATTACTATATCTCATTAATCAGCTATTGCCCACCTAAAGCTGGGCAGTCCTCAGCCAGTAAGATGCTGATTTGTCATGGTCTGCCTGCTCCAATGGGTGTTTAGATCTATGAGCATATTCAAAAAGCAGATCTTGCATCAGTGCACCAGACAAGAAAAAAAGATAAAATCAATTATCTACACTTGAACATGGAATGTTAGGACCATACGTGCTGGCCTGACTGACAATCGTGTAAATATCTCTGATACTTATAAAGTAGCAGAGATAGATATAGAATTAAAAAGGTTGAACATTGATGTTGCAGCACTACAAGAAACGTGGCTGGCCTTGGATGGATCCTCGAGAAAAAAATACTATACATTATTCTGGCAAGAGAAAGCTCCTGAAGATACATGTGAACATGGTGTTGGCTTTCCTGTTAGAAACAATCTTCTCAAAATGATCAAGAATTCATCAAATGTTCCTTAGGAAATCATCACACTTCACCTTTATACTTCAGAAGGCATAGTCACCTTAGTATGCGCCTATGCTTCAATATTCTACTCTTCTGTTGAGTTTAAAGACAAGTTTTACAATGGAATGGCTAGTGTTATCAGTAAAATCCTAACACTTGAGAACTTACATCTCCTTGGGGGCCTTAATTTCAGAGTTGATGCTGGCAGTGAATCCTGGCCAATTTTGCTGGACAAAAGCTGTTGGAGTTTTGTTGGATATCATAACGTGAATTACCAGCACATTCTTTCAAATGAAGACATGCCATAAAGTATCATGGAGGAACCCAAGATCCAGCCACCAGCACTATTTGGACCTCATCACCAGTAGAGGGTCCAATCTCAATAATGTCCTCCTTACTTAGAGCTACCATAGTGCAGACTGCAACACTGATTACTTGCTTGTGGTCACTAAGATCAAAATGAAACCAAAGAAAATTTTCTACACTAAGTGTTGGTGTTTGTCACACATTAACATCACTAATACATCTAATCATTAGAAAACCTTAAAGTTTATGGAAGCTCTGAAGGAGGCTGTTCCAGAGCTGCCTTTGTGTAAGACGTCAAAAGAGAAGCTGGAAGCTTCCAAAAAGGTTGATGTCACTTCTGACTCATTAGTCAGCAAATAGGTCAGAAGAATCTTGAGATCTTGAGACTGGCTTGAGATGCACTTACACAAATTGATTCCATTTATAAAAGCCAAACAAATTGTTATGTCGTATGACAAGAAGAATGCCTCGGATGGCATTGATGGAACTGAGGAAAGCAAGAGATCTTGTCCAACCATAGGACACCACACCAATGATTACTGGCTGCAACCATGCAAGGAAATTAAATTTACATTTGACACTGGAAACATCAAAGGCATGTATGGCAGAATCAAGATGATAGATCCTACTGAAAAGAAGTCAATTCTGTTAAAGACAGCATGAGGAAAAGTTATAACAGATCAAAAACAATGGAAGGAAAGGTGGCTGTCTTGGCCTCTGTTCAAGGGAAAATTATGCCACTGACACAGTACTTAACTGTATTGAAAGTCCTTGAAGAGCTTGATGATATTCCAACTGTTGAGGACCTAAGTAAGACCGTAGAGAATCTGACTATTAACAAGGCCCCAGGGAAAGATGGCATTCTTGAAGAAGTGCTGCTCCCCCATCTATAAAAGCTTCTTACCAACTGCTAGATATTAGGGAATGCACCACAAAAATATACAAGATGCTGATATAAATCACCAGATATCCTGGTTTACTCTGATTTAAAAAAAAAACCCAATTTGTGGATTAAAAAATGGAAGCCAAAATCCACATTTTTCTGTGATTAAAATGAAACACCACTAATATTTCTCTCTCTCTCACTCTGTCTTTATGTGTGTGTGTGTGTGTGTGTGTATACACACACACACACACATATACACACATATATATGCAACTATATAAAACGAAATACCACTACACATGCAGACACACACACACAAACACACGTACATATACATATATGTATAGTGGCATTTCATTTTAATCACAGAAAAATGTGGATTTTTGGCTTCCATTTTTTAATCCACAAATTGGGGATTTTTTTTTTAACAGAGAAATCAGGATCCCTGATAATCACTCTGTACAAGACTAAGTCATACTTTTTTGGAACTACCACTGAAGGATTTTTTAATTTTTTTTTTTTTACATACACACCCAGATGGAAAATTATTCAACACTACATCCTTTAAAGCAAAGACTAAAATGTGGACATTTTGATTTGTGAGCTGCTGTTTGCTTATGACACTGCACTGATATCCCACACACAGCAACCTTCAAAGTCTCATCAGTCACTTTGTTTATGCCTGCCAAGAATATGGTCTTATAATAAGCATCGCATAGATGAATGTTATGGGCCAGAACATTGATTTACCAGCAATGATGGCAATAGGTGAAAACATATTGGATGTTGTAAGTAAATTTAAGTACCTTGGCTCCATTGTTACCAAAAGCTTGTCATTTGAGGCTGATCACTGAATATCCATATTGACAAAGTATCAGGTATCATGAGCATGCTGAACAAATGAGTATAAAACTATAAGACAAAATCCAAAGTATATCATACTTGTTCATTATCCTTTTGTACGCCAGCACATCTGAGACCACACACTCTACTCAAGAAAAGCACCTCAACAGTTTTAACTTGAATTATTCTAGGAATTTCTTGGTATATACACTGAGATATTCAAACATACCAATTTTCTGAGCATCTATTCTCATCTCAGTCACCACCAACTTTGATGGCTTGGTCATAGAAGATGGATGATGGCCACATACTCAAGGATCTGTTATATGGAGCACTCTTTGCAGGAAGAAGACCATGTGTGTCCTTATCTCTATTTCAAAGATATTTGCGAGAGAGAGATGAAGGTGATCAACATTGATCCAAACAATGTGGAGAAGATTGGTGAGGGTCAAAGAACCTGGAAACAGACTGTTAAGCATGGAATAAAGGCTTCTGAGAAAGGAAGAGCCCAAAATTCAGAGGAAAGAGGAAACCTGTGAATGAACCCCACACTGTTAGATATGAGCTTCACATGCGAAAAGTGTGGAAAGGACTGTTGTTCAAGAACTGGGCTCTATAGCAACACTCACAGATGTTTAATGAGCTGATGCCTCACTCAGCACAATTCTATTGTCTTGTGAGACAAACAAATGCCTATTATAATTTATTATCCTCCAAGGTAGCACCCTACCCTGCTTTCTGCCTGACTTCAGGCTAACTGTCTCTTTCCTTACAATTTTAAGAAATTTATCCTAAACCAAAAGATGCCTTTTCTATACAGACTGTGGCATTACCAGTGGAAAAAAGCAATGTATAATACAGTGGTAGAAGATCTTCTTTAGCTGAGACTAAACCAAACACTACAATGCCATACCCAAAATGGTTTATCAGCTGTTGACTCATAATGAGATGCTAATTAATGAACAATGAATGCTAATTAACACTATCACCCCAGTACTGGAAGATGATGAAAAATAACCTAATGTGAATTTGAGATATGAGAGTCATGACAATGTGCTAAAAAATGATCAAAATTTGACATTGTGCCTAAGAAGGCCAGGACAGCACTCCTCAATAAATTCCTATCTCATTAGATGGGAGTGTGCAATACATCATAGTGAGAGGGGCTAAAAAGCTACCATGACCTTTTCACAGAAGAGAAAGCAATCTTGCACTTCTAAAAGGTAAATGTGGTAGGTGAGAATGGAGTTATACTAAAGTTAAAAGTGAAGCCAGTGGAATGGCCAGAGTTTGCCCAAGACATATGCTAGATGAGCTAGCCTTCACAGCTGTACCCTGTGGCAATAGCTACAAAAAAATCATATACCTTGGACAGAACTTGGAAGTAGTACTCCGGCTGGTCAACATCGAAGCATTCTTGATGGACATCAGCACAGTTGTTCCAAGCCACTCTTCATATCTCTGTTTCTACTCCAGTTTGTGTCTGACTCTAACCTTCTTTCCAGACTTATTTCTGGTCCTTGATCTCCTAGATCAGTTTGTTTTCTGCTTCCTGTTCTTTGGCTTCTAGCACCTCGCTTGTGACCTAACTAGTTTTTTTTCCTTTGGTTTTATTTTATTTTATTTTTTTACTCCTGACCCTCAGCTAATGTCTTTATTCCTGTCCTGGTTTTAGATCTTGGGCATAACAATTATACCTCTCCTTTATTCCTGTACACCTTTCTGGACAATGGAATATTTTTGTTCCGCCACATTCTTGGAAAAAAACAGTTTGATTTTTGTTGTAAAATAGAATGTCATTCTATGTTCAGACATTATGATACAATGAAAATTTCAAATATAATATAGAATAAACAACATAAATAAAACATTAAGTCCAATATTAAACATTCTTACATTTTCAAAATTGGACAGTTTTCAAATTGTAATGAGAGAGTAAATAATTCAACTCAATACTTTTTCATCAGAAATCTATACCCAAATCAACACATTTCTTTAAAACATTTTGATTCTGACAAGACAGTACTTTCTCTTGTTGAACCCCACCCCCGCCAGCCAACTTCATCATGGGGGTGGGGTGTGTATATAATAATATATAAATGCTGTTTAATACTACTTAAGTTCAACTTGAATACATTTAGATACAATTATCTTGTATGTACTTCGGTGGAATTCCTATACAAAAATGTGTCTCAAAAATGCTATCTTTTAGCTACAAGTTTTACATATCAGTTTGTGTAATATTATAGTATTATAGAATAGTATTATACATTTTGTATTGGTTCTCTACAAGAGGTCATGGGGTCATAATCTGAAGTTGCTTATCAGTTCTGAAAGTAGTTATTAAAACTAGAGGGTTGACAGTACTGAAATTACTGTCTTGAGGTAGCAGTGGGTAATGCTTTAGAACTCTGCTCTGGAACAAACTAATTTAATTCTTTCATGTGATTACTGTGTCTACTCTGACTTCTTTTTTCATAAAAAAATCATTGTGAGTTAGATACATCTATCATTTCTTGTGGAAGAAAATTTATTAGGTATTCTTTCAGTACCTTAAGGTCCCAGACAATTAAATGTAACTGGTGGAATTTCCCAGTCACTGAGGCTTATTATTATACAGTTGTTATCAAAGAGTCTTTACAGAGTACTTAGTGTTTAGGAGCTTACCAAGGACACTCTCATTTGATTGTTTCTTATTAAGTTGTGCAGCAAAGTGTGATCAGAAAGAAAAGACCTAACAAACTGGGCCTAGCTGTTGAAGAACAGAAAAAAAGAGAGAGGTTATATAAGTCAGAGATAGCAGTCTAGCTTCAAGGTAAATTACTTACATAAAAAGCCTAAAATATTCTCCATGGGACTATACTTTCTGCAAACGTGCTTGTAGGTTTCATGACATTGTTACATTCTGTGCTGTCACATGCCAAAAATATATCATGCCTAATTAATCCAATGTTTTGAAGGTACAATAATTACACAATGCTTATGACAACATTCATGAACCAGAATAGACAGAAACAGGTTTTTATCAATATGGCTTGAAGTACTTACCAAACAGCGGGCCACAGAATCACATCTAATCAAATAATATTTAGTGACATTAAGCCTGGTTTTTCCTTTTCCTTTATGTAGTCTTTTTCATCAGTGCAAGGAGTGTTGTAAGCCCTGTTACCAGAAGGCAGGTTGGCTCCTTTAAACCCAGAACTTTCTGGGTACAGTGTGCTAGTAAGGGAGGGGGAGGTTAAAAGCTGAGTCTGGCCAGCTAGTCAGCTGACTGAAAGTGGGCAGGCCAGGACTATAAAAACCTCGGGCTGGGCAGCAGTAGGCCCCAGCAGCCAAAGAGGAAGGAGTATGTCCCAAAGATCCCTGGAGAGCAGTTCAGTGGCTGCAGGCAGAGGAATTACTGAGGACCACCAGAGAAGCGGCAGCAACCCACAGAAGAAGAACTGTAGCAGACGGTGGGGGAACAGAAGCACAAACCCCTGAGAAACTGTAAGCTGGCATACTGCCTTCTTTAATCATATTTTCTTGGTGGCAGATATAGCCCATGAACAGGACTGTTTATATTCTCTTTCTTTTGTTATTGAATAACACCAGTGGTTTGGGCAAGAGTATTGGGGAAAGAGGAGGCCCCATTGGGACTCCAATGCAGTGGAGGAACCTGGTGACTGTGTGGGTGCAGGATTTGGAGGGCACTGACCCAGGTGCCAGAGAAGGTATATATGGGGTACATAGGCCCTGGTGCCAGTGTGGATGAAAGATTTTAGGATGTACGGATCCTGGTGCCAGCAGGTATGATCCTAAAAGGCCAGGATGGTCTGGTGCACCTGAGGTACAGTTTTATTTTTTTTTGTGGACTGGGACTGCGTGGGTTCACGGCCATTCCCTGGCCTTGATCTTGTGACCACCTGGCTTGGGGGGGGGTGCTGGTGGCCAGGCCTCTGGGACAGGGAGGCTGGGTTCCAGGTTAGAGCATAAAGGAGGGCCACAAGCCTCAATACAAGAAAAAATGGCTAGAGCCTCAGAGTCCAACTCCTTGGTAGGGTTAGACAGGGAGGGCTAGCTAGAGAGAGACTGGGGTCAAGGCCAGTATTGGCAGAGGACCCCGACATGCAAAATAAGAGGCAGTCTCCCACTTAAAAAAATTGCATCAAGATGTGGCAGGAAAGTAGAGAGTGGGAAACCTTAAGGGGACTCCAAGGGCACCCCACGTAAGGCATGGATAACAGGGAAGATGGTGCTGGGGAAGGCAACCTGTTACAATGTAATGCACTGTTATTTTAATTTAGTACTATTTTACACACATTTGGCACTCATGGTACACCAGTAAAAATGACTACACAATTTGGAAGGCAAAGGGTTGTCAGGCATTTTCTATCAAAGCTTTACGCTACTGACAAGACTATGTTCTTAACTATGTAGAGTTCAATGAATATAAAAGAGACAATGTTCCAGACAATTTAAAATCTGAGACATTATTTATGAATAGGCTTACTCTAAGAAATGTAGAATATGAAAGAGAGTTCATTTTTTGTGTATGGCATTTAATTCCAGAAAGTGCACACTAGTAGAATTTTGAAAATCATTAGCCAATCACTTGCAAAACACAATCTGAACCTTTTATACAATCCTGACTATCATGTGAAAAGAGACCTTTGCAGCATACAGCATGTATGACAAGCAAAGGGAGGAGTCTGTGTCATAAAAAAGATTCACAATGGAACCTACTTTAATTTTTGTTAATTCATATCAGTTAACACCACTCTTCATCAAGAATGCAAATGATTAATTTGCTCATAAAATAATATGCTGCTTTGCGTATGGAGTGTGAACCTCTGACTACTTTATATTCTGTTATACTTCAATTCTTACTTGCAACAAACACAACTTAATTTTTTAACAGTTTCATTTAATGGAATGTCTCCCTTGCATTTTGCTCTTGGAATCATTCACTTGAAATTCTCAAGAAATTACATCTATTGCTTTCTTGCACACTAGAAGAGGCCCCATCCTGTCAAGGATCTAATAGTAATGAAGAGCAGTTTTCATGCTTTGGTAGTATGATGTTCTAATCTTAAAAATGAACAGGCAAGTGGACTGGCAGTAAAGAGGGATCATTGCACCACAAAATTGATGAAGATGTTTGAACTTCAGTTTACTTCAACTTTTGCTATATTTGAAATAATTCTGACTGGCAAACTATCTTTCTTTTTTCTCCAAGAAAAATCAGGGATAACAGAAAGAAGCAAAATTGTTGGGTGGTTGTGATGGCCAGAACCAAAGGGGTTAATGAAAAAATTATAGCAAATAATATCTGCTTCTTGGAGGCATATGACAATGGCATAACAGTTAATATTATCTAAAGCAAAGCTTGCAAGATTGTAACCCGTAAAATGTATCTTGTCTGTCACAAGTATAACCGCGATGTTAAAATTAACTGTCTGTACCAATCATAAGACTAACATGGACCCCAAAAAGCAGAACTAGGAAACAGAACTACAAACTTTAGCTAACCTAATGGTTCTTGCTTAAAGGTCAGTCAACTTGACCACAAAATATGATTAACATATTCCAAAAGAGAAGAAGTCAAGTGGGTTGAATTTAGGTGGAGAAAATGGCTAATTTCAAATCCCAAAGTAATGTGGTGTGATTTGCTTTTTGGGTGAGTCCAAGTTTAAGCAGTAACCTTTTATGATGATTTCTAACACCTTCTAATCCCATAGAGTAACAACTGTAGAGTGAGACTGTGAGTGGCTCTGAAGCCAGCTAATTAGCATAGAGCAAGATATAAAGGAACACATACATCAGGTGACCAGTAGGAAGGAACAGAGCAATTGTTGCTGTTCCTAGCCAGGACTCCAGACTCCTGGTGTGAGCAAGGATAAGATCCTGACTAAGGGAATTTCCCCAGTGCTCCCTCCGACTGCGTCGACTGGAGACGCCTGACTTTACTGGAACAACTTGGCGTGTACCTGGCACTGAGGGACTGTTGATAAGTTACCAAACGAGTGGGACCTCTTTGTCAATTTGTCTGTCTGTTGTTATACTCTTAACTCTTCTTGTTGTATCCTCTGTTTATTAGATTAACCCTTCGGTTAACTGTTATATGTGTGAACTATATTTTGCTGCTAAAACATATTTTCTTGCTGCTATAAGTGAAATTTACCTTTACTATTATAAGTGAAACTTGTCTTTGCTTTACTCTAGTTCAAGATCAAGGAGACAAAGTTGGAACAGCCCAGTGGCTGATACATTCACGGCACCCAGTTGGTCTGCAACCAAATTGATACACTCACGGTGCCCAGTCAGCCTGTGACGGGTGGTTCCACAGACACATTTAATCAAAACTGCATCAAGAAAGCTTGAGATCTTGTTAAATATTTTCATCCTGGGAGTTATATTGAAGCAAATTACTGGGGATTATGATTACTGATGTGCCAGAGGAAAGAACAGAAATGTTTTGTGTATGTTCTTATGACAAGCATGAAGAAGAAAACTATCAAGAAAAAGATCATAATCCTGTGTGGATAATATATATACAGATTTTGAAGGGCTTGCTGAACTGAAAAAGGTGTTATTTGTTAAAGGAGGGTGCCATAGATTTATGGTATAAATTGCAGTTGTTATATAACACATGTTGGCTGCATCTCCACATGCTGCTACCCCACCACAAACTCCATAGAATCATAGAAATAGGGTGAGAAGGGATCTTGTAGATCTTCAATACTAAACCCCTGCCTGGGCAAGAAGAAAACTGGGCTCAAATGACCCCAGCCAGGTAGGCATTGAGCTGCTTCTTAAAGACCCCTAGGGTACGAGCCAGCACCAGTTCCCTTGGAGGTTGGTTCCAGATCCTGGCCTACTTAGTTTCTACACAGTTTTAACTGTGAAGTACTTCCTACAGATGTCTAATCTAAACCCACTCTCCAACAACTTGTGGTCATTATTCCTTGTTATCCTGGTGGGGGGGTGCTAGGTCTCCCCTAAACCCTTCTGATCCCCCCCAGTGAATTTATAGATGGTCACCAGGTCCCCCCCTGAGCCTTTTCTTGTGAAGTCTGAACAGGTTCAGGTCCCATAGCCTCTCATTGTGGGTCTGCCCTGCTGCACCTGGTTTATGTGGGTGGCCCTCCTCTGGACCCTCTCAATGTTGTCTACATCCCTCTTGAAGTGGGGTGCCCAGAACTGGACACAGTACTCCAGTTGCGGCCTGACCAGTGTCGCGTAGAGGGGGAGGATCACCTACCTTGAACCTACTTGAGATTCACCTGTGGATGTACGATAAGTCCCAGTTAGCCCTGCCAACTGTGTCCTTGCATTTTCATGGCTCATGTTCATCTTGGAGTTAGTGATAACTCCAAGATCCCTTTGTGCCTCCGTGCTCTCAAGAAGGGAGTTTCCTATCTTGTAAGTGTGCTGCCAGTTACTACTGCCCAAGTGCAGCACCCTGCACTTGTCAGTATTGAAACGCATCCTGTTTTTGTTAGCCCACAATGTAACTCCACAATAAACAGTTCACCCTGGAGCCAGCTGCTCCTGGGCAAAGGCTTTACACGTGTGCCTAGGCCTACATTAATCTGAGCTTGGCCACAGTAGCCCTGGGCTGACAGTGGGCCTGAGGGGATTAACCCAAGTGGCAGTATCAGGTGGTGGAGGGGCCAGCTGAGGCATGAGGCTAGCAGGGCTAGGCAGCAGGCAGCCCCCACGCTGTATCACCTTTTGTGATCTAGCCAACCTCAGTCACCATCTACACATGCTTTGCAGCAGTGTACATTAATCCACCATAGGACAGTACTTTCCCCAGGCAATATTATCCTATGGCAGAATAAATTAATTTACTGTGCCTTAATATGGCTGCACATATAGATGGTAATGCTATACTGTGGAGCTAATTAGTTAACTGCAGTAAAGTGGACATGTAGATGCACTCACTGGAAACATCTACATGCGATGTTTACTGTGGAGTTGCTTAATTAGCTCTGCATTAAATGTCTCTGCATCAACACTTGCAGTGCTTATTAGCTCCATTATCCTACACTGGAGTTTTTTACAACAATATGTGTAAACACTGATGAGGCTGACTAGGGCATAAGTGCTTCAGTTCAGGGGCTGCTAGCCAGCTAGTTCCACACTGAAACACCTTTGTGCCCCAGGCAGCCCCTTCTCAGATTGAGCCAGATTGGAGCAGCCCTGGGCTCACAGGCTGACTTCCCAGCCCCCTTGCAAACTGGGGCTGCTCTGACCTGGCTCAACATGCTGTGGCTGTGGAGGCATGTTCAAACACAGTGCCTGGCAGCAGTAAACTCTGGCGCAAAAAGCGCTGGAGTTGATTGCCATGCATGAATGCCTAGTGCTTCCCAAGACTAGTGGGGCACCATTTGTAGTTGGCAGGAAGCAGGGACCACCTGCAGATGCCAGTGGTGGTGGCAGCAGTGTGGGGAAGGCAGATGGGAAACAGCAAGTGGGGACCACCCGCAGAGGTCAGCAGTGGGGAAGGAGTGGCGAACAGCAAGCAGGGACTGCATGGGGATGCCAGTGGTGATGTTGGCAGCAAGGTGGAGTGGTGAGCAGCAAATGCCTGGAGAAGCCAGTGACAGCTAATCTCGGGGGGGCACGTACCCTCCCATGCCTGCCCCCCACACATCGCCCATTTTGCCATGCATTAATTGCATATGTGGATGTGACCACTGATGAGTAGATTGGTACTGGCCTGATTCATATAGACTGTGTAATTCTGAAAATTTGCAAGTGTGTTTACATGCACATCATCTGACTGCATTAAAGTGATTTGCCAGTTCATCTGTGGCATAGATACTTGTTTTTTTATTGTTGCTTTTGGCTTGGAAATGCATCACAGTGAGAAAATATCATAAACCCTAAAGTTCTAAGAAAATGTTTTCCAAATTCTAATTTTGGTTTCTTCTTGTTCATCTAACAGTTTTCAGTTCTTTTTGAAGGCATTTGGACAAGAAAACTATATGGCTATTGTTGCATGCAAAGAGTTGCAAGGCTTCAGAAATGAATTGTAAGAACAAAGACAGGAGGACCTCATAGGCCTCAGTGTTAATGGCATGTTGATTAAATCATTTTGTATAGGCATCGTGGACAACTTAGACTTCCTCAACCATGTAAACATCTTTTCCAACATATGTGTGATATGTCCAGATAAATGAGACTTGCAAAATTCAGGGAGGACATCTGTGGAATAGCGTTTCCCCTTTCACACTTCACAAATAAGTCTCCCTGCTCATGAGAGTTGTTTCAGTATGGTGTAATATCTTACTTATGTTTGCCTTATTTTTTTCCTGGTCCCAGTGCACAAACCTTAGAGTATTTGCCCTTAAAGCAATGATAAGTCTTAAAGCAAGTTTCAGAGATTCATATTATGACTTTTATAAATAGCTGCTGGAGAACAAGGATGTTATTTATAAAATACATGAAAAAATATACCTTTTGAAAAATTTCGGTAATTGCAACCGAGCCACTCAAACCAAACTATCTGCTTCTTGGGAGTATTTTAGATATTTTTTGTTCTGTTTTGGCCTGCAAGTATGATACTTTTAGCTCTGTGTGCTTATATTAATTGTCCTTATTTAGATAGACATATTTTTCTTTGGAGGAAACAATTGAGAACTGAAACCTTCAAGTTATATAAAACTGTTTACCATTTTTTTTCAAAACATACATTTATTTTCTCCCTAGAATAGTTTTATGGTATTAACTGAACCAAAATATTTCCAAATTCTGACAAATCCCAGGTTTAGGTTTTAGGAAGTTTGTAGGCATAGACAAGATGAAGTAAATTATGAAGAATAAGACAGTTGTCCATATAGGCCACATCTAGATGAGTAGTGCCAGAAACCACACACAGTGTATGTCAAAATGTGAACTGTATTGCAAATGGTGGTAACATTTGCTAGCAGGATTTTCTGGTAGCAAAAAAATTTTAAAAACCCCTAAAAACAAAAGCAGTGCAACACATGCACTGCTAGTGTATGGTGGCCCAAATGGAGGCCAAGCCATCCAAAGCAATGCTCTGGCTTCTGGTCAGGTCTCTGTGATTCCCAACTAGTGCCCCTGCTGCTACAGCATGCCACTAGGATACAAGATAAGACTGCTGGGGACAGCATAGGTGCTGGTCCCAGCCTCCAGCTCTCTCTATTGGAAGAGACAAGTGGAGATAGGCAAGGGCCATGTTCAACAAAGTGCACATTCAGGGATGTGCATTTAGGCAATGTGTGCCACTACAAGTGTATGCCTCTGCCTATTGACGTGGCCATAGTGGTGATGCCATTGGTTTCATACACAGAAAAATGGGTTTTATTTCTTCATCCTTTAAATACACTGCAGTCATATCAAGACTTGGAAAAAAAATCTATACATTGATTTTAGGTAATTATTGCCTTATATCAAACTGCCCTCTGCCTCCTGTTAGGAAGCTCATGTAGAAACTAGCCAGAATCAGGTTTCAAGCCTATCTGATTAAAGCTAGAATGATATGCCTAGCATACTCATGGATTAGGGCCAGGACATGAAACTGAAACCATCCTAATAAAATTTAGTACACAGTGGATTCACAGTAGAATCTTTTAAAATAAGGGAAAAGCTCATCTCTACAGGAGTCTGAAATTCTTCTGGGCTAGGACAAAACTAGAGAATAAATTTTCACAGGAAATGAGAGCCATTGAAACCTCATTGTTTTCAGTTCAAGTGCAGGGAACATTTTTTTTTTTACCTGGTCTTCTTTTACATAAGCACAAAGTAGCATAGTTTTTATTAAGAGATGGCCTCCATGTACATACAAAAAAATTGATAAAATAGACAGGGATGAATCCAGGAGCGTGCAGGTGCCCTCTGTTTCCTCCCTCTCCCTGTCCCCCACCCCCAGTATCCCTTGAACCTTGATCTCCCCAAACTTTAAAAACAAGCCCATAGGAGAAGCAACATTCCCTTTCAGGCAGTGCGGAGAGGGTCAATTGATTTCGTAGCTCATCACCATCTCTCTGATGCCTGCTAATCCCTCTCCACTAAACAGGACTTTCCTTTATCCTTTTTCATACTCTTGATGTTCCACTATTCAACGTATTCTTTCTTTTAAAATTTTGCTGTTTCCTAGCCATTTCTGGTAATGCCCCACTTCTATTTCAGAGTCCTGCAGACTACTTCTAAGCTCTAGCTAAAAATTTTAACTTGGGTGTGATAATATTCACTCAAGTGTAGAAATGACTGACATTGAAATATTGAAGGTACTGTCAAGATACACAAGAAAGCTGAATTTTGTTTTATAAATCGGAGTAAGAGATGTACATTTCACTATAATAGGCATGACACTAATGAAATAATATATTTTGACAATTGTTACTCTTTTTTCCTAGTTTGTTGCTTTTTAAAAATTAATATTTAATCCAACAAATTAGTACACATTCAAATAGTTATGTTTATTTTTGCTTCTAGTTTCCCTTTAACTGGAGAAAAATGTGCTATATGTGGTGATATGCTGCACCACTGCCTCCCCCACCCCCTCACTCTTCAAAATTAAAATCCACCCATGAAAATGAGATGCTGCAATATACACATTTCTCCCCTGGGGAGGACGATGAAAGAACAAACAAGGGACAGAAGTTACTCGCATCTCTGAAATGACAAAAAATATTGTTCTTTCCAAGCTTTCAGGCACATGCACCCTTCTTCAGGATGAGGGAGAATTAAAGATGGTAAAAGTCCCTATAGGTAGAAAATAAATTTCATTTTGCACAGAGGAACCTGAAGGTGGATGTCTGTTACTCTGGGTACATAAGAGTTCCTTTGTGTATGGTCCCAGAAGAACAGACATCCACCTTCAGCTTTGTCTGTGCAAAATGAAGTTTATTTTCTACCTACAGTGACTTTTAACGTCTTTAATTCTCCCTCATCCTGAAGAAGGGTGCATGTGCCTGAAAGCCTACAAAGATTTTTTGGGTTTTTTTGCAATTTCTTAGTTGGTCTAATAAAAGGTACCATCTCTAAACCAAGAGTTTTAGAGTTTTGCATCACCTCTCTGAATGTACTGCAAGAAGGTATTCAAAGATTAAATGATAGACTAGAATAACAGAATAGACATCTTCCTTCCTTAAAGGATATAAGAGAAAGGAAGTGCTGTTAGGTTGAATGGAAAAACCCTTCCTGAAAAAACCTGCAATGGCAAAGGTAAACTCATTGTATGGAATGAGGAATCTGCAGTTACCAAACAGTGATAGCAGACGCATAGCAGAGTCTATAAACTCACTAGGAGGGACCAGAAGGGTTTGGGGGAGACCTTGTTTTTCCTAGTGCACCCCGGGATAACAAGGAATAATGACCAGAAGTTGTTGGAGAGTAGGTTCAGATTAGACATCCAGAGGAACTACTTCACAGTCAGGGCGGCTAGGTTCTGGAACCGATTTCCAAGGGAAGTAGTGCTGGTTCCTACCCTGGGGGTCTTTAAGAAGAAGCTTGATGCCTACCTGGCTGGGGTCACTTGAGCCCAGTTTCCCTCCTGCCCAGGCGGGGGATCAGACTTGAAGATCTACATGGTTCCTGCCGACCCTACTTCTATGATTCTATGCTGAAGGAGCTAAAGACACGGGTGGAGCCGCACAGTAAGATACATTTTAAAGGACATTTTTTTTTCCTTAGAAGATGCCTACAGACAGTGAGTGGGTGAGAACTAGTTGCAGTGACAAGCAGTCAACAGGGAGCCTAACATTGTTGGGGAAGAACAATGAGACCATTGAAGGGAGCTGGCTTGTGTGAAAGTGTGGAAGGAGTGTTGCATTTACTTTGTTGGGGTGAGGAATATTGTGGATGAATATGAAGCCAGGTTGGAGGCATAGAGATGAATTGGAAATAGTGATGCAGAAGCCATCTGTGCTGGCAAAATGGGTGATATTTTTGCCAAGTAACAGGCTAATTTTTGTATAGAAAACTGGCCAGTGCTGATTGGGAAATGGGTTCTGTTTTGTTTGAAACATTAGAGAAATATTCTGCCACACTGTGCTCTTTTTCAAGTTCCTCATAAAAAGTGCAAAATATTTTTATCCCCATTTCCCCTTTTTTTCTCTCCACATTTTCTCCTTCTCTTTTCTCTGGTGATAGCACTTTTATTCCCCTCAGTTGAGAAAACTATTTTAGTTAAAAATATTAAATAAGTAGCAATGATCTATCTACCCTAATCAGAAAAAATGTAATTTAGTGCTGCTTGGCTGCATACCCTGCAGTTAACAAGATTTTAGCCCTTAGCTGTCTCTCTTTCAATCAGTGAGAAAACTTTTTTGCTTATTTGTTTAAAACAGAGGAGGAAAAAAAAATCATAAAGACATGCCAAGTTATGCAACCCACAGGCTTTTAGGATATTATGGCCCCATCTCCCTTAAACACTAACAAGTAATTGTATAATCCTGCCGTAATTCTTTAGCCTATATTTCTTACTTCCCATTTCAGTCCTACTCTTTACTGCAAATGTTCAATTGTGTTTAAACTGTTCACGTCTTATTTTCTTCTCAGTCCTGCACCTACAAGTACGATGCACAAAATGTAGCGTCAGTACTTTGAATAATGATTTATCCAACAGATATGCAGTATTCAATAGCTGGAGTGGGGAAAGCATAAATTTTGACCATTCATAGTAGCTGTTATGAAACTAAAGAACATTTTTTTTAAAGAAACACATCAGTTATATAAAATTCATACTGACTCATATGGATGACCACAAATTACCTCCTTTCTTCAACTCACAAAGTCTTTGTGTTCTGCTCATATTTCTATAGAGCTCAAGAACAAAAATAAGAGAGACATAGGGGAGAAAGAGGAGAAGAGATGTGGACAAACGGCCTAATCCCAAATCCATCAATGCTATTGAATCCCACATTCTCATCAAGAAGCTTTGAATGAGGCCCGAAGGGGTGGGGGCGAGGAATGGAGAAAATTATTAGTTCCAAAGGCCTGGAAACAGATAACTCAAGAAAACTGAAGGGGACAATGGCTTTAGAAAGCAATGGGAGAGTACAAGGAGAAATATAGGAGAGTGAGAGAGGAAGGAAAACTAGGGGAAATGGGAGAATATAACAGAATTGAGAAAAGAATGGGGAAGGAGCAAAGGAGGAGTTCAGACAATACAGATTAAACAAAACATAAAAGAGAACCCAATCTGGGGAGAGTATGATGAAAGAATAATAGACTATTAAGACTGAGAAGCAGAGAGAGAAAACTGAGAAAAAAGAACATGGGTTATAATAAAGAATATGTGTTTCTAAAACAAAAAAGAAAAAGTTAAAGAAGCAGAACAAATTTAGAAAGATTTAAAGAAAAGACATAGAAGTAATGAAAGAGAGAAAGAGGAAAGTAAAGAAAAAGAAACAAGTGACAAAAAGTTTGCTTAGAGCTTAGGTTACTAAGATATATTTGCTTATTCTTTTTCTTACAACATAATGTGATCTGTAAAACCACTGTATTTAAACCTAAGGGGGCATTTCCATCCACAGTATTGCATCAGTCCCTCCACTTTAACAATTTATGAGGAGAAAGAAATTAAAACAAACAAACAAAAAACCCCAAACCTTTTTCTTATTACAAAACCATCTTCTGCCTCTTATTAAACAAATTACAGTCAAAATAGCTAGTGGATGGAAGCTAAAATTTGGCATAAACAGCTGTTTTTTAAGAGAAGTGTCTATGAGAGTTCCAGAAAACATTTTTTTACCAATATTCAGCAGTGACAATTTGAAAAAATACACTGGTTGTGCATACACAAATGCTACAAGCAGTATCAATGAAAATTTAAAAATAAAACCCTTTCCTTCACTTGATTAGCTGACATTTGAAGTACAGGAGGTTAAAGTCTCTTTCATATACCTCCCTTTGTATACCTCCATTTCTTCATTTACTATCTCATCTTAACCTTTTAAGGGGAGGATGTCTTAAGTCCAGAACATCTGGGGAAAAATTTATAAACTGAGAATTATTACTATAAACCTAGGTATTCACAAAGTGGAAGATAAATAGGCTTATGGAACCTTATATTCTTTCTGTTATAATGCAGCTTGGAGTCACAATATCCTATATATACCATAGTTTCATAGTTTCATAGTAACTAGGGTCAGAAGGGGCCTAGAGCAGGCCATCTAGTCTGACCCCCTGCCAATGGCAGGAACGAGTGCCAGGG
>JAGPOW010003316.1:141120372-141148379 GCA_030014935.1 Caiman crocodilus
CTAGCAAGAGGGGAGCTTCCCAGCCAGTATGTGTGCTGGGGGTTGCCTCTCCCCAGATGCATCACCCTACACTTGTCCACGTTAAATCCCATCCTGTTTTCTATATCTCTTGAAATACCTGTGTCATATTTTGTAACATTGCGTATTACTTGCTGTAATTATACCCATGGCAGTAATTTATTAAAAACTGTATCTATATTTAAATGGCACATTACAATTTAAAGTGTAATGCTGGAAATTTGCCTGCAAACATTAAGTATCTAATTTTACAGCTAAATTAGGCTATCAGATATCTTCCTGATTCCCTGTATTAATTCTCGGAACTTTCAGACTACATATGCATTTCTAGACAGTCCTTTTCTATCATTATGTTGTGTACAAAGTATTGCAAATATCAGAAATACTCATTTGAGTGTGTAAATCTAGTTTTTCTTGAGTGTAGATCTCAAGCCTTTCACTTTTCACTTATAACGTCATAGATAAACATTAATATTGGCAGTAACTGTTCATAATTTATCATTAACAGGCCAAAGCAACTACATTTTCCTGAAATCCAGGTAAGGCAAATGAATTGAAATAGAATATCTGAACTAGGACAAAAGAAGCAGGATTAGAATTGGAGCTTTGCCAAATTGCTTCTGATTCTAGTGACTCAGACCTTAACAGATTGTCTTCGTGTAATTACCAAATGCAAAGATAAGTCCAAGTCAAAGCTTTAGATTTTGTAGGGACATTCACTGGCTTGTAGTGGTATACATTTCAGCTAGGATGGAATTCAATGCAAACAAGTGCAAGGTACTGTATCTAGAGAGAAGGAGTGAGAAACACACCTATAGGCCGGGAAACACCCTTCTTCTCAACAAGGTGGCAGAAAGGGATCTTGGAGTCATTGCTGATTTCAGGATGAACATGAGCTGCTAATGCAAGGCAAGGCTCAGTAAGGTTAACCGCACCTTGTCATGCATCTACAGATGCATCACAAGCAGGTCCAGGGTGATAATCCTTCCCCTCTATGTAGCATTTGTCAGGCCACAGTTGGAGTACTGCATCCAGTTCTGGGCACTGCACTTCAGGAGAGATGTGGCTAGCATTGAGAGGGTCCAGAGGAGGGCCACTTGCATGTTCAAGAAGCAGTGGGGTAGGGCCTATGAGGACAGGCTTAAGGGCCTGAACCTAAAGAGGAGGGTGAGGGGAAATCTGGTGGCTATTTACAAAATCACTGGGGGGGGGGTCAAGTGAGAATTGGGGGAGGCTCTGTTCCCCTGGGCATCACCTGGTGTTCCTAGGAATAACGGCCACAAATTGTTAGACAGAAGGTTCAGGCTGGATATCAGGAGACATTATTTTACAGTTAGGGCTCTGCCAGGATCTGGAATGGGCTCTCCCACCTTGGGGGTCTCCTAGAGGAGGCTGGACAGATATTTGGCTGGGGTGATATGACCAAGGCACCCATTCCTGCCTGGGCCAAGGGGTCAGACCTGATGATCTGTTTAGGCCCCTTCTGACCCTAAGCACTATGAAACTATGAACCTCTTTCAAAATGGCCCAAACTGGTTTAAGATAAACCTGGATGGATACAGTATTAGACTTAACAGATTTAGTTTAAATCGGTTTATTGAACTTCCATTTTAGAGCCCCTCCAGATTCAAGTTAACTCACAGTTCTTCAGCATCCCAGGATGCTTTGCATTTCCTCTTCATGTCTCCCCTCCCCCCGCAAATGGTGGGCAGGCTAGCCTTGACCCAAGCTGTTTGCTCCAGCTGAACATGGAGGTGGGCTCTAGCATCAATTCCAGCTTCTGGCCTGTGCCACTGTATGCATGTGGCTGCATTTCTGGAATCAAAAGTGAATGTCTGTTTACTTGCTTATTGCTTCAATGTATTTAGCATATTTAGACTAACCTAAAAATATTGAATCAATTTAGCCTCAGGTTTTTTGATTGTCTGTACTTAGTCTTCTAGTCCATAATATACAGATGACTAAAAGACATTGAACCATTATATGTTGTTTTTATTGCTACATCTTCTCTTTCTTTCTTAGCCTCTAATTCCTTTTTTGTTGATTCCAAAGGAACCAGCTGTATTCTATAGCAGTGTAGACTGCAAGCTTTTAGGATATAATCATTTATTCACTGCTAAGAGAAGGAGGAAGTTACCTACTGAGGTTGCAACCAGGATATAAGAGAAAGAAGAAGAAAAAGAAGAATCAGTACAGTACTTGACAATTTTGAGCTGTTGGACAGTCTGTTTGGACAGAGGCTGATGTTCTGTGGACAAAAAAAAATCTCCCTATCAGTCTACCTTTATATTTCTCCTACACTGAGTGATCTTAGTACAAGAGAGAATCTGACTTAAGTCCTCATGTCTTGCTGTTACACTA
The DNA here is from genome assembly GCA_030014935.1 of Caiman crocodilus. NCBI lineage: Eukaryota > Metazoa > Chordata > Crocodylia > Alligatoridae > Caiman > Caiman crocodilus. The sequence goes on from JAGPOW010003316.1 coordinate 141,122,752, forward strand.
TACACAGTATCACATTTGGATACAAGAAGCAGCAACTGGTGGTTGCTGCCAGCTCCCATCCTAAAAGGTTGTACTTGACAGTAGTAAGTCTTTCACAATATTTGGACTTTGTGATGATTGCACAGAAAATCCCAGTATATCTTTTTTTCCCTAGTTAATATAACCAGTCATGGAAGTTGCCTTATAATGCTTGCTTGTAATGGAGAGAGAGGGCAGAAAGCAAAAAGCTGAGCAGCAAATCAGGCAGGGAACATAGGTTAGGAAGCTGAAAGCAGACCAGTAGATTGGGCAGGAAGCAGAAAGCAAAACACAAAATTAGGCAGGGCAAAGGTATTGTAGTGGTGCTTGGATAAGGTGCGAGGGAAATGTGTGGCATGCCTATAGGAAAGGTTGGCCCCTGTTGTAATAGAGAAATAAAAATCCAGATCAGCCTTCATAAAACCCAGCTTTTCACCAAAATCTTTCTGGGTATATTGTCATTTTTTTTTTTTGTTTGGATTTCCTCTCTTCTATTTCTCCCCCTACATTTTATTTCAGGGTATTTGTTAATTCTGCATAGTCCAAGCTTAAGCGATCATGTGGAATCATACATTAATGTCTGAAATATGTCTGCTCTTGTTAGAAAGGCAATGCACTGAGCTGGCTGAAGTGTTTTTTTTTATAGCAGTGGACATTTTTTTTTCTATTAAGTTTATGTACAACAAATAAAATGTAACATGTGATGGATGAAATGGTACCTATATTCAGTGTATTTCTTTCCGGTAGAGTGCTTTGGCAGGATTGTGTCAGAGTCTGCTTAGAAATGCAAGAAATAACAAGCTTTTATTAGCTAATGTTATGCAAAGGAGGTTTAATGTGCATGTGTTTCCAATGTGATTCACCCCACAGCTTATTTCCTTGATTCTGTTTTGAAGGTGCTGAGTGTTTTTGCATTTGAATATAGGAAATAACATAAATAAATACCGTGCCATTTTAAGTTATTCTTTTGCTTGTATTAGCAAGAAAAGTAAGGCAATTTGACATAATCTGCCTGGAGATCTTTCAGTGATTAAGGCAAAAGGCAATCTTAAAGAAACTAAATGAGATTTTTTTTTTTAAGTGAACAAAACTAGTTTTTCATAATAGCATAAGAATTAAGATTTCACAGCATGATTCTGCTATGCAGATGCCAAGAACTCGTATGGATTATTAAAACACAAATGAACTTTTAAGAGGCTATAATGATCTATACACTACAAAAATGTTTAAGTGAAAACACGGAATTGAATTCAAAATGAATTACTTCATGAACATCAAAGCTAAAGATGCGGCTAAGTTAAAAAGATTGTGGAGGTTTATTACATCTGAAATAGCCTGCAAAATTATTGCCTGCTCACAGTTTGGGAATTAAAGGACAGCAATTTGCACAGCATGTATGGCCAGCCAGGAGTATAAGTGGGAGTCTTACTCCTACATATCCTTATGCAGACCTGCTGTATTTGTATACTTACAGGTGGCTGAGAAAGGCAGGGATTGTGTAACTAGTACTTTCCTCTTCAGGTAAGTGGACAAAGAGAAGGCAGACTTGGTGAAGAATGAACAGCTTTCTATCATGCAATGAAGAGTGATTTGCTACTGGTAAGAATGTGTAACAGACAACTATCCTCAATAATACAAAGGGTTTTATTTTATTCTACCCTTACATCAACCATACCACTGTAGAATTTGAGTGCCTTCCAGTAGCACATTAAACAACCTGACTGACATCTGTCATGTGTGGTTTATTCTGTCTTATCCCTTCCTCAGTACCTTGGAAAAGATTGTGCAAAGAGCAGTTTTAAATAACATTTAGGTGAGTCTCAAACATAAAAAAAAGTTACAACTACTGTTAAAAGTACTGCATACACACACACACTGCAAAGTTGGTGGATACTTATCGTCATTCACTTCTACAGGATAACTTGCCACTGATATTTCCAGAGTCACTGCACTACTGCCCAAGCAACTGTTCATTTCCTGAGAACAAGCGAGTAATATAGCCCAACGTCAGAGGCCCAGTCAGAATAATGTCCACCAGGATACAATCCTGTTTCACCCTGAATCCATCACCTGCTTAGATTCTGCTTGTTGCAAGCTAAATGTGACCAGTCTCAGGGGAAGTAAGTTAGGAGAGAGGGAGATCCTATTTTTCTCTGGAGATACATAGCTTTCCTCTTCTTTCAATGAAGAGTCCAGTGAACCTCTAGTGACAGATCCTATTTCACCTCGTATTCTCTCATTCTTTCATCTGTCCACTTTAAAATTCCTCTAGGGGTGCATCCTATTTTATCCAATAGAGAGCCTTAGCAGAGGTTAAAGGGCTTCTATACTGTTATTTGTTTGGTCCTGATAAGGCACAAAGAGCCATCTACTAGAAACATCTACCTAATACAGAGCAGCATTTCTGCTTCTAATAGCCCAGTGAACAGAATACTTGCCCTGAAATGTGGGAAACATGGGGTATAGGTCCCACTCAGCCTTGAGAGTTTTGACGCACACCTGCTGCATCCCAGGAGCATGCCTTAACTTCCATGCTATGTACTAAAGCATCCTTTACCTTCTTATGTTCAAGATAATCCACTTGGCAGCCAAGCTGGAAAGAGTCATCAGGCCAGAAGGAGAGGAATCAAGAGGAAGCTTGACTCAGTGGCCCTGGAAGATGGACACTGTCCTGGGAGAGAAGAAACTCTGAGTTCTGGCTTCTGACAAAGCTGTTCATATATTTTATGAAAGGACTATTTAATGCAAAGTGTTTCACCTACCCTGGTGTAAAGCTGAATAATACCTGTGTTATAAACAGGTTATTCTGTATTATACTTTGGTAACAGGAAAAAATCTGACCAGTGGAGTTACATCAATGCGAGTGGGAGATAGTGTGCAAGGTGATCTGACAATCAGAAATAAATACTGTTTCCTTCTTTGTAAAGAGGATGGACAGTGAGAAGGCATTCAGCTTGGTCTCTGCTCCCAAATGCTGTTTATTTATTTATCCAATAAATATTTTAGGTAAAATACATGAATGGAGGGACTATGACCTTGAACTTCCTCCCTTCCAGAGCAGTGATCATATCATTGGGATAAAGGGTCAGATTCTTTATTCCTTGATTGTCTTCTGACCCCATGATTCTTTCCCTCTTTATGTCTCAGCTTCAATAGAAAGGGTATATGCTTGCTAGTGTAATCTAATGATTGTAAAATTCTGCTGGGATTTAAATGAAAATTCAAACTTCCTGAGGTTAATTGGAGGCTAGAACCCTCAACTTTGTATGTTCTAGACAAGTACTTTAGCCATTTCAGTTTCTGGACAAAAGGTAGACACCATCATTCTGTGAACAGTGTGGAACAGTTTCTAATTGTGGTGATTTCATTTGGGGTTTTTTTTGCAGTTTCAGGAAAATGTTGATTTTGGCATCAGTGAAGTGAAATTACATCATAATTGAGCACAGATGGAAGCAGATACCTAAATGGTTCTCCTAGATTGCTCTCAGCATACCTAGTTGGAGAAGTTAAGATTCACAGAGAATAAAATGTGTAGGGAAACTAGAAGTCTTAGCAGAATTCAGACAGTTGTGCAAGGCAAAACAAAACCATGTTCAGTGACTTAGGTGTTTGAACACTGTCTATGTGTTACTGAGATGTCTTGCAAATGAAATAGTGATACACTAGTAGCTAGCTCCTGTCCTATCTTCTTCTGAAAATTAAATGTTAAGCCCAAAATCACATGAAGAAGCAGATATGGAGCTGAAACAATGAGCCATAAGCAGGGGCACCAACTTCTATTTTTGCTTGCCGATGGGGGGAAGGAGCTAAAATGATGGATATGTGGAAAGTTTTACACATTTCAGGTGACACACCCCTTCCTGATGGAGGCCTGGACCATCAGACCCCCATGTATTCAGCACCTATGACCACAAATATTCTAGTGCGTGGGTCTACGTAAGATGCTACATTGCCATAGCAACAAGATATGGCAACATAGCTCATTGTTACGACAATGTAGCACTGGCGGGCATGAACCATGTTACCAATGCAACTGCACATTAGGTCAACGCTACTGTTCAGTAGGGTCAGAAATGACCCGTGTGCCACCAGGACTGTGCCAGGACTGCTTTAGCAAGTACTAAATGGCCGTACAGTAACAACTGTGCAGTTGGGGACATGTGTAGATGTGTCCGGTACGGTTAAATGAAGAACCATAACTTTAAAGTGATTGCCCAATAGGAATAACCCCCCAAACATCCAGTAATTCCACAGAGGACCTCTGAAATACTTTCTACAAATTAAAGTTTTCCAAGGAGCCCTTTATGGAACCTAGACTCCCAAATATTTCCATTAACATGTTGGAGGCAGAAAGACTAAATGTAGGGTTGGGGTGTGGGGGGAAGGTTTCATAGGAAACAGAGCCACACACTGCCATCATGAAGTTTGATGCTCAGAACCAGCACCAAGCACCCACTGACTATGGAAGCATCAGACTGGATGCTTTCAACCACACCAACTGCAGCATAACCTGCCAAAGGTCTAACAATTGTTATTTAAACTTTGGATGGTGGATAGAAGGCGGAAAAAAATCTGAAACAGCAATTTACCCATTTTTGTAGTATGAAGAAAAGTTCTTCCAAGCTCTAAAAAGGTATCATCAGACAAGCTCTCACTTCACCAGAGATCCAGCCAATACATAAAAAGTGAGAAGGATGGGGCTGAAACTACAATCCCACTATAGCTACTCCATGGAACCAGCAAACTGTCAGCAAACTATCAAAGCCAGGTGATTGGTCTTACCTTCTACCCCATTATCTAATGGCAGCAACATTAAATACATGGGATACCTGAATCTGGACATCGATGAAGCATATGACTCCCTCTTCATACAGCTTGCAGCAAGGGAAAGAAAAGGAGAAAAGGAAAAAGAGGGAGGAGAGAAAAAAAACCCTGCATGAAAACAGGAGCTAGGAGAAGTGGAGAAGAGAAAGGCAAAGAGGAAGAGGAATGTAGAGATCATTATTCATTCTGCCACTGCTTCCAGCACTATCAGTCATGCTGTGTATGCCCTACTTAGTGAACACCAGGAAAGGGGTGGGTCAATGGTATTATTTATGACTCTCTAATTGTAGAAGGTTCGTTATGCAGGTATGGTGGAAGATGAAGCAATTTTATTTTTTGAATCAGAAATGGGAAGTGATTGCCTTTGTTCAGGAGGTAAAGCACATGAGGGTAGCATAAGCTTGCTGAAACTAAATAATGAGCCAGGAATCATTTTAATTTAGCAATAGCTATAAGGATTCAGTGATCCCCAAAATCCATAAAATACTGAATAATCACAAGGAAATGTTAATAGGCTGTGCACCAAATATGTGTATTCATGCATGAACCAGAATTAAAGACTGTGCCAATATGAAATTTACTTTAAGGGGAGAAGGATTATGAAAGAAACCAAAACCACTAATATGATGATTGCTCTTTTCATTGATTTCACATTCTTCTTTTATTCCTTGTATTCCCAATTTTCATGTTTTTTATATTTGTATATGTTTTTCATTGACTTTAATGAATCCATCCATAAGCTTAATAGGTTTTCATCCTATTTTTGCTATATAAAATAAAATGCCAATACTTGCTAGTTAGGTTTTTCTAAAAATTCACAGTTCTACATTTTTGGTGGTTTCTACTTTTGAAATTATTGCCATGTGGAAAATAATATGCCATTTATCAGGTGTGATACATGCTGTAATATAACATACATTACAGAGATGACATTAAAGTTGGTGCATGTTGACAGTTTACTCTTTACATGCATAATATTTCATTTCCAGGAGGAATTCATTTCTTACTCTTTTTAGCAATCTTTCTGAGGAGAATTTATCATGCTTGATCTACATGGTTCATTATTTAAATCTTCAGCCTCTATTGTTCTGGCACATAAAATGAAAATCTTATAAAACATTATTATTGTATTTCATATTTTAATTTAGTCATTTTGTCATATTTTATTAATTTAAAAATATGTTTTATTCATATTTCCTAATACTATGAGTCAAAAATAAAATGTTCATATTCATTCAAAAACAGAATAGGTCAGATCTTCAGCCACTGTATATCACTTTAGTACCCCTGAAGTAAACAAAGATAAATCGATTTACAACTTCTGGGAATCTGATCCTCTTACATCTCAAGCTAAACACATGCTATATTGCATTTTTAGACTTACTGAGTTTCTATCCTTTCCTTCTGGTGTATTTAACTAATAAACTGCATCTATTCAGAAATATATAATAGCAAGTTTTGAATACTTCCAAAAATTAACTTACAGGAACTCCAAAATAGTAATACATGTAAAGGTCATTAAAGTAAAGGCAAAATACAGTACCCTGAAGTCATTTTTATATATCTGAAGCTAACACTGAATAAAGTTTTGATAGTTTTAATATATCAACTATATACTAATAATAGGGTATAAACATGCATTTTATAAAGGTTAGCAATATTCTGTTTTTCTCACCTTAAGTTACTTGCAGCACTACTCATTTATTAAATGGTAATAATGACTTCCCATGGCATTTGATAACAACAGCTTTAAAGATGAAGGTCTCAATTCATTATATGAAAAGCATGAAAATTTTTTTCCTCATAAAGTTCTGGCAGATTCCTAAACAAAATATGCTAGTAAAAATGAATGGTTTAAAGAGAAATACGATCTAATTAGACTATCTGAAATCAGACAAAAGGCTGGGATATATAACTACAAAGACAGAAAGTTTATAGAAAGGGTATATTTAATAGGAAAGGAGAGGAGTATAACATTCTTTGCATTTTACACTACTACAACAGTCAAGAATTTAAGCATATAGAAAATGCAATGTACTATCAGACCAGTGGTCTACAGTAGTGCAATTTCTCATTGCTGGCAATGGCGGACAATGGCTGCCAATTAAATCGCAGAGAAAGGTATCAGAAACCTCTTAGGGGAACATTATTTTACAACCTTCTGATGGCAAGAAAATGATATTTAGAGAGTGGCTTTTATGAATTGGGTTGTAGGTAAAATAGATACACATTAGATCAATGGTCCAGGGGAATGGCAAGGGATAATTGGTTTCAAAACACCTGTTTGTGATAACATTTCTTTCAAGGCACACTGTGTCTGAATCCAGCAGACACACAGGCTAGGATACTGAAGTCATGTACTGCACTATTCCATAACAAACAGTGTACCCATAACATGAGATAAGGTGGCTTTAGGTCACAGTGCCCATCTGCAGAGTCCCTGGCATTTCTGGTTTTAGTGGACAGATCAAATTAGGACAACATTGGTAAATAACTAAATTAAGATGTATGCATGTTATGGGTTTGGGAAACAAAGGAATATGCTGACAGGACGAAACGTGGAAAGTATGATGGCCACAGGGAGACCAACCCACGATGCCTGGGAATTAAGAGTCATCGGAGGGGACAAAAGATATAAAAGGAGGGTTTTCAGAGCAGCAAAGGGTCCCTGAGAAGGGAACCTATGGCCATCATGGAGAGGGCACACCTCCAGCCCATTGCACTCACCCCATTGCAGGGGGGTGGGCCTCAGCCTTTGACTTCAAGGCTGTTGACATCTAACATTCAAGAAAGAACCACAGGGTGAAGCTTGTGTACTGGCAAGATGTAACTTTCCTTTGTCACAGCTCAAGGACTGGTAGTTAAGAATTGTTTGCATTATTCTTATCTTCTATCACTGTGTATCAATAAAACTTGCCTATTATCAAATGGAGAGGTTATGGTTGACCTCAAGGGTTGAATCTGCCCAGAACAAGATATATGGGTCATAAATTCAGTGACACCTTCATATTACACTTTAATCTATGGGTGTGTACAAATGTTATATTTCAACCAGTGGAATCACAGTTCCATTGGCTGAAATAGTTTGCATGCAAGAGTTCAAAGCATTTTAAGCATTTAAAAAATTGATGATGTGGTGCAAATCTCTACCACATTGGGCACGGTTGAAGTACCAATCAATTGGGGCAAGCACTTGAGTGAACACTTGCATACAACTCCAATCAGTTAGGGATGCAAGGATGCCCTCTGGCATCCTAGCTTGCCCAGTTCTCATCTTCTCCTCTCTCCTCCAGGGAGGCAGTTTGTGTCTAACTCATTCTGTGTTTTAATGTTCCAGCCTGAGTGACAGAGTGCCCCTTCCCCAAAAGCTCATGGGGCCACTAAACCCCTGTCCCTTCAATTGCCCTCACCACCTGCCTTCTGAGTCCCAATGGACACTTCTGGGCTCCAAGTCCAATGCACGGACACTTACCTACCCACCCTCACCCCCTATTCCATGATCTGCAAACACTCCCTTATGAATCCTATCTGAAGGGTGGAAAGTGAAGATCTGTGTAAGATCTGACACCTGGTGCCACAGGGGTGAGAGGTGGGGTGATGGAGAGAAAAGTGACAGTCTTTAGAGAGAGAGCAGAGCATCTATGGGTCTGCTGTCTGACAGCCTGACTATTGAGGGAGGAAGGCAGTGATTTGGGGAGGGTGGGAGTGCAATCCCTTGGGCACCAACCAGTTGGCCCTGACCTGTGCCCTGAACCTCTGTCACCTGTATGCAGAGTTACCGAAGAGTCTGTAAGAATGCTAGGCTATGTGCTCTGAGTCCTTCTGACTAGGTGCTTTTACTGCAAAGCATGCAGACATGGATTTGCACTTATATACAGGGTTAGCCAATTTAAAATCAACTAGTTAAACTTCAACCAGTTATTTTGAACTTTTGTACACGTCATACGATAATATATTTATTAGACACCAAACAAAGACATAGAGCAAAGCTAAACAAAATGCCTAAATTAGGTTAATGCTAAATTAATGCTAAATTAGTATTAGCCTAACACAGGGCTAATACTAAGACAGGAGGATTCATGAGTAGGTATCAGAAAACAGCAGCTCTGCTTCAAGCCAGCTGAAGGAGACCTTGTGCCTCTGACTCCATTACCTTAGTAAAATCATTCCCTAAGTTACCTGGAGCAAGATTCTTCCTCTGCATCAGACCCTTCTCCATGGGTTAGTATGCAGGATTTCACCTCTCTCTCTTTCTCGCTTTTTCTTTTTTTCAACTACCATAAAAAACATATTAAAAATTCTGGCCTTTGTTCGTGATTCACCGGGAGAACTTATACACTCTTGTACTCTACATACGGTACCTGCAAGTATTGTAGCAGATGCAGTCTGACCTACATGTAGCATGAATACTTGAAATTTCCTTTGTAACTGAAAAGTATAGACACAAGGGCAATCAAAAAGCCTGAGGCTGAATCAATTCAGTCTTTGCAGGTTAGTCTAAACTGAACAGGTTCAATTGAAACACAAGTAAATAGACATTTACCTTTGATTCAGGAAATGCAGCTACATACCCAGTGATATACCAACTGGGGGTGGGGGGCAGGCCTTCCAGGGGGACTTGGTCCCTCGGCAACACTTCTGGTTTCATCACCAGCACTTCTGGTTCCACCACTGGCATTTCTGAGTTTACTGATTGGCTGCCAGGGGACCTGTCCACCCTCCTTCACTCAGCAATTGGCCATGGTTGTGGGGGAGAGGGCACAAATGCAAGTATTGGTCCCTGGACACCATAGACCCATGGTATGCCCCCCTGTAGACTGTGCTGCATTTCTAGTTGGACTTGCTTCCCCCCCACACTTTTCTTAGCCAACCTTACTGCTACATCTAGGAAGCAGAGTGGTAGAACCACCACTGATCTGTGGAGAAGACAGCACAGCGTAGCCCAGGGTTCGGATGCTGGCGGAATATGATTTAACTTGAACCAGGAACAGGTCTGGAACAGAAGTTTCATAAAGTGGTTTGACCCAAATCAGTTAAGTATGATACTACATTCAACCAGGTTTATCTTAGACTAGTTTCAAAACAGATGAAACTGCTTTATGCACACTAAGCTTCTCTTCTGTTAAAGCTTTAAACTAGTTTCTGATCACTTAAATAGGTTTATGTGTAACTTCTGTCCCTAGCCAAGAGGGCAAGAGACAGGTATCCACAGCAATGAAGCTTGATATGAGAAAGTTATCCTATTAGACACGATAGCCTTTTGACATGGAACTCACAAAAAAATATGAAGCAAGATATACAAATAGAAGTGTTAAGCTTCCTCGTTTCCTTTTAGGTTCCCTTTCCATGTGGTGCTTCTAATCCCAGTTCAGACAAATGTAACATATAAAGGTGCCACAACTTAAAAATGAATATAGGCTATTAGCTTTAGTCTGTGGCATTTTTAGGCCATAAAGGGCTTTAAGCACAGGCTTATGAAAGTCTAAAAAACTTTCTGGAACCTTAATTACAGTGCATCTACCAACTGGCTCTACAATAGTGGATAGATAATACTTTACATTTTCAATCTGTTGTAAATACTCATTACTTCAGCTGTGAATGTCCCTATAAAGTAAGCAAGTTTATGGCACTGATTATGACATAGATGCTTTTAAAGGACTATGTTATGGCTGTGGAAGCTGCAAAGCTCTTCTCTCCAGTACAATCACATCTGCAATATTGTTTAGCAGAACTATTCTGGGTAGTGAATGGCCTGCTTAATTTGGATTGTCTCCACCTGGAAACTGAGTCATCTACAGTCTGTTGTGACAAGCTTACCACTTACTTTGTTGGCAAAATTACTCACATCTGGCAGAGCTCAGGGATCATGAATGTAGCTGCAAAGTATAAATTTGGGTCTGGGAAAGCTCAATTTTGGCTGGTTTATATGGTCTAGATACAGTTGTTACCCACTGATACAAAGGTTGTGTTTGGGAGAATATGGCTGAGAGAGACTGGAAACAAAGCAGGCACAGGGGCTGACAAAGCCTTCCACTTGGATGGTAGGGTGCTGGATATTTGTCCATCCCTACCCAAAAAAAAAAAAAAATCTCTTGATGCCGTGATGTTGACTCCTCAATTGGTTACCACCCCATTTATAAATTCCTCTTTTTGAAGATCCTCCCTATCACTTGGGAGGTCACTCAAGATTCCAGGTACATCTGGGAGCTCTCAGAGTCCTGGACCCATGTTAGTCTGGCTTTTGTTTCAGTTATTGTACAGAACTGTGTTTGCAGCCATGGTTCACAATTTTTACCTGGAGATTGAAGGAGGAAATTGCATCCTAAGGATTTAATTAGATTTTTTAGAGTCCTTTAATACAATTGACAATGTGGTACTGATAAGCAGGGATTCTGGTTTTCTCTGATTTAAAAAAAAATCCCCAATTTTCAGATTAAAAGAAGTAACCCCAAATTCACATTTTTTCTGGGATTAAAATGAAACACTAATATATATAGTAGTGGGGTTTCATTTTAATCAGAGAAAAAAATGTGGATTTTGGGTTACTTCTTTTAATTCAAAAAGTGGGGATTTTTTTTTTTTTAATCAGAGAAAACCAGAAACCCTGATGATAAAATGGAATCTACCTGACCTGGGGTCATTCTTAATTGATTGCAATCTTTCCTAACAGGGAAATCCAAAGGGGTAATGATGTATGGCAAATCCCTCAGGGTTCCATTATTTCACCCCTCCAGTGTGAAGTGCATATGAGACCTCTGAACAAAATAATGTGGAGATTTGGAGTAAGTTGCCAACAGTATGCTGATGACACCCAGCTCTGTATCTCCTTTTCATGTGACCTAAGTCCATCTTCAATCTTGGTCCTTACCTAGTGCCTGGCTATAGCCAGGGACTATATGCAGAAGAACCAACTGAAGTTGAATCCAGGCAGGACAAAGATGATGATGGTTAGCAGACTTCATGAACTGGAGGATAGGAACATCATCATTGATTGGGTTCAGCCTCCCCTTATCACTCAGGTTCATAGTGTTGGTGTGCTCTTGGATCCTCTGCTGTACCTAGATCAGGATTTTTGGGCCAAGTGCCAACAACACCCACAACTTCAGTTTCTAAGATGCTGGTGTGCCAGGAGTGGAGAGTGGCAGAGTTGGAAGGGGCCTAATCTTTGGTGTAGTGGTGCAGCCCTGATCCCTTCCCTACTGTTCATCCTGAAGCATGCATGCCAATCAAAATGCCTTTTCTTGACACCCATGCCAGGGGTACCTACCCCTGACCTGGAGCTTCAGATAGCAGCAGTGACTAGGAGTCCCTGATACCAACTTAATCTGGTGAGAGGGCTGTGGTCTTTCCTTTCAGATTTGGATCTGGTCACCATCGTGGATTTGTAATCTCAAGGCTAGAGTACTGCAATGTTGGCTGAGTGAGACTGTTCTTAAGAACCATATGCAAGTTACAGCTGGTGCAGAATACAGTAGCCTGCTTTCTGAGGGGTGTGGGAATCCAGGAGCTCATTACTCCAGTACTCCAGAGTTGAGAGTCTGCTTTCACTTCTAATAGCTTTCTGGATGAATTCAAAGTACTGATCTTGACTTATATGACCAAAGGGACTGCCTCCTCTCTTATCCTCCACCACAGTCCCTAAAGCCATCTGAGAACAAGTTCACTAAAGCATAACATGTGGTAGGTTAGCCTTGGTAGTCACTCCTCAGCTTTGGAACTTTCTTCCCTTCTGCCAGAACCCAAGACTGGATGTGTTTTGGAATCAGTATAAGACATTTTTATTTGGACAGGCTTTTTTTTAACAGTCAAAGTTATGCCTTGCAAGTCAAGGTTATGCAAGGTCAAGGCTACACAAAGTTATGGGGTATTCTTTGAGCTATTATTTTATTACTTTATATGTTTTTTTATGATTTTTGATTTTAAGCTAAAGCCTAAGCCTTTTAGGGGTGGCATATAAGTCAAATTAATATATAAATAAAATAAGTACTACTACCAATACTTTATAAATGAGGGAACTGAGGCATTGAGAGATTGTAGGCATTGTCTACGTCACAAAGTCAGTCAGTGGCAGACTCAGAACTAGATTTCTAAAGATCCAACCTATAGTTGTTTAAGTGGGCAGCACTACAGTCATATAAAAATATGAAGTTACCTGACTGTGATGTATAACAAAAGGTTGGCTTTTCTGACTCCTCTATACATTGCATGAATATTATTTTAGATCAAGTTTGGAAAGGAACATTAACTCAAAGGCTGAGTAGTACAATCTATGAAAGATAGTTCATAGGGCACTGAAGCTAAGAATACAAACCAGGAGGTTGTTATAAAGCACCAAATGACTTAAGTTGCAACCTTGCAAACACATATCTTTTGATTTTGAAGGGACTATACTGTTACAAGTGAAAAAAAGACTACAAGTTTTCAGGGATGAACTCCTATCTTTCAGCTATGAGTAATAGACATTTAAACATTGCAAATAGATGCATGTTAACTTGACAGTTTTCTTCACCTGAAATAGCTTTGTATTTGGAATGCTCTGTAGAAGTAAAAGGAAAAAATAAACAATATTAAAAATAGACAAGAAAAATAATTAGAAGACAATATATTTACAATACAAAAATAAACAGATAAAAAACCTGTGGTGGGAAATAAAGAAAATAATACTATAAATGTAGCTTAATATGTTTATGTGACATGTAAATAGTTCAGACATATGGTCTGAAAGAATCCTGAATGAAAAAAAAACAACAACCTGTTGCAGTATTCTTGCCCACTATCCATCATGAAGAGATGCACACTTAGAGTAAGAAGAAAACTATATGCAGGAGAACCAACTGAAGTTGGTTCCCTCATATAATTTCCCTCATAATATCTAGCTTATCAAGGTGGTATTATATAAGGACAGCCTGGATATAAAAAAGGGAATTTCTGTCATAAATGACAATTGCCTAACGCCCATGATTTTTCAATGGGTATTTTAATCTACACCAAAAAGTAACTAAGTGTGGGGGCCAAGGAATGCTGGCGGAATGGGGCCGCTAATGGAGTGGAATTGAGGCACTAGAGACGCAGCGGTTACAACAAAAAAACTTTATTTACAGTCTGTATACACTGTAGGCATGTTTCGTGGAATTACAAACAAAACAGGAAACAGGCACACTGATGCTCACACTCACGCAGGGTATGGGACGTCAGATGATTCTGGCGGGGAGTCGGCAGCGGTTGATCAGGCCTCCTTCGTGGCTTGGAAATGCATGTGGGGATCTTTCCTCACGTGCATCCGAGCTCTTCTCCAATTTGGGCAGGCATCGCCCAAGCCTTTTATGCGGTCAACGAGCCAATTGCTGACCGACAAATGTACATAATTTACGGTGAGCCAATCGTGAGCATGCACTCAGTGGTGCAGCTGCAAGGTTTTGGCGGGCTCTGATCTTGCACAGAGACTTTTTCCCGCGTTACAAGGGAAATCCCTGCGCCTGTGTTTGCAATGTGCTTAACACAGCTGTGCTGAGGCATCTCTTTAACTGTTCTGCTCTGACACCAAGGAGGTAAGAAGGTGTTTTGGTTTATCTGTCTTTGCTTTGTTGTCTTTGCTTTGTAACTCTTGAATTTTTTTCTTAATTCACAGTGCTGTGGCATGGTACTAAAATGTTAGTATTATGAACATGAGTTAGGCATGGCTTTTCATTTGCTAACGATAAAAATCACAAACAGGTTATGAAAACCATTAATGCCTACAGGGTTTCTAAGATCATCACAGTTTCCTCATTGCATGTCTTGCAGGGATTTTATGAAAATCCCTATAAATTGTAATAATGAGGTTTGAAATTTAAAATGTGATCTATTTCTAGGTTAGAAGAACACAGATAAGTTTAATAATAAGTTCAAATAAATTTAAAATATTAATCTGAATCAATTTTATAATTTTCTCCTTATTTTAACAAGATACTATAACTCAAGAAAAATCACTGCAATTTCCTAAGTTGCAGTGCATACATATATGTATCTGGTAATCAAGGATATCATGATATTCTAATTGCACCTTTCACTATGGAGAGCATAGTGCTCTCTCAGTAACAGTGATACCTAGTGATTTTCACTTGTATATCCCCTCTCTTTTGGGAGTCACAGTCCTCTGTAATCATGAATTAAGCTGCATGTTGTTTCTTCAGATAAGTACAAATATATTTTGTTTTACAGCTATTGAAACGAGATCAAAATATTTCATATCTTGCCTAATGCTATACATATGCAGTTGTACGAGGAGTGGCTGTTCAGACCCATGAACTAGGTATGTTTAGTTTGAAGAAAAGGAAATTAAAAGGAGATATCATAGCTGTTTTTAAATATTCGAAAGGCTGTTGTAAAGAAGACATAAGACAACTGTTCTCTCTTCCCACAGCAAATAAGACAAGCAAAACTGGCAGTAAACCAACTTTAGATTAAATCTTAGAGAAAAAAGAAAACTGCCTAAGTATAAGAAGCATAAGACAATGGATTAACATGCCCAGGAAAACTAGGGAATCCCCTCCACTGTAGATTGAAAAAACAGTCGGATAAGCATCTGTTAGTTTAGGAATTGTGAATCCTGAAAGTCTGAGGTCTTATCTAGCCCTAAGATGTGTACAACAAATTAGTGAGAGGTAGTCAGCTGTGTAAGTGCAGAGCCAAGAATAGAAACATTTATTGTATATTGCACTGTGGCACTGAGAATTGTTAGGGATAGGAGTTCAGAGAGATTTTGTGGGGATCACTTCATGTAGACGACTACACTTGGAGGCTAGGCCTTAAGCCCCAAGACTTGGAGATTCCCCAAGAAAACTATGGAAACAAAGGGCACTCAGTGTTGCCTTAGTTCATTTGATTCTGATATGCCCCCAGTTTACTGGTTCCATTAGCTTCTTCTTAGCCATCACTGACCTAAAGGCTTTTTTAAAAGTGGGGCACTCACCACAGATGTAGGTCAGAGGAAAGAGAACACAGTCTTAGTCTTGGTAGGTAGAAGTCTATTTTACTAGTAGAGACTGCAGACCTTTTGACTGCTCACCCTTGCAGGAGGTAGCAGTAGTGGGGAAATAGTCTAACCATCATTTGTGGAAGGTGATACATGCATAGAGTTTCCTATCTTCCCCTATGGAAAGAATAAATACTGGGACTATGGGAAAATAAACTTATTCTATATACTTTTAATTATGCATATATTTTTAGATAAGGACTTTTTTTCTGTAAACTCCAATTTTAAGGACTATCTTTTTTTTCTTTACTCCCTTCATCCCTAGAAGAATAAAAAAAATAAAAATGTATCTAAAATTTGGTCCCAAAACCTAGCCTTTATAAGACAATACAGAGTGATAAATGGTCCATTCAGGTTCCTGTTCTCTCTGAATTAGTATCCTAAACTTTATTTTCGAAGCGTTTTTACCAAAAAACATATATTTCTCTATGATACGATTATTTATCAGTTGAGCTACCTTGTTTTAACAAAAGCCTCAAATTTTTCTTCTGCAAAAAACACTTGTGAAGTATTAGGCAGCCTACATCTCTGAGGCACAGAAAACCATTCCCTTGAGGTTGATTATTTGGCTTCCCGAATATGTCACCCTGAAGAACAGCAGATACATCTTCCAGATTCAATTATGGAGAGGCGACACCATCATTCCCTCTTAATAAAACAGTTTATCTTGTATTGTGATGATCAGGAAAGCCAAGCCTAATGAACAAAATGTCAAGCATATGGGGGTAGGGAAGATAGCTGAAATGGCTCATTGGGTCATGATGTGAAGCAATCCAGCCCAGGAAAATTAAATAGCAAGTGATTACTGTTTGCTAAGACTGGGCTCATCTGTGTACACATTACATTTATGGTTTTAATTTACCTTTAAGTTAAAATATAACGTCCCAGGTTTTAATACATCATTTGTCTTTAATAAATCTGTCATGATTGTGTGCTGATCTTATACAATTTTCAGAAGTAATCTAAGGAAAATTCAACTAAAGCATGCTGTTTAATGTTGGAATATACATAAAATACATCTGGCATAATGCTCCAGTATTTGGTCATAGCATTTGCCTTGAATGGAGGTGTTAAAAAATTGCTGCATCATTTTGCACAATGTACTATATTAACACGTTTGACTAGGTAAAGGCACATGCTATTTAAAGAGGCTAATCTTTAGTATATTTGTGATTCATGACAGTACATGACTCAAATGATTGAAAGTTACCAATATGACAAAGAAATAGTTATCATAATCTGAAGTTAAGGTAATAATTAAAAACATTAGCATCCTATCTTAAGTGAGAAAACCCAAACAAAGTGGGGCACAAAATTACCATTGGTAACAGAAAAAAAGTCTGAAGCCAGCACAGTACCCCACTTTCCATTCAGTAATTCCCTGGCCAGGAAAGGACTTTCCTGCCTCACAAAATCTTTTGAGATTTCAAAGATTTCCATTTCTATATCAGAATTAACCAAGTTCTTTAAAGATTTTCCAGAAAAAGCAAGGACACTACTCCTCCTAAAGCTACATGGTTAGGTCACTCACTAAGACTCAAGTTTAGGTAGTTGTTAAGCCATATGTTTGGAAAGTGACCTTTAATTAACAAGCTATTGACTATTCTGGAGTGGGTCTTTCTCAGTTTCTCTAGTTGGAACTGTTCCAGATCCTCTGAACGATTACAGAGTTGGTAATCTCTGTAATCTTGGTGGCACAGAGACTTGAAAACAAGATTCCTATATCCTAGCCAACCATTGCCCTAAAGAGCAGCTGTCTTTCTGGTCGAATGGATATTTAATTATTAAAGATACAAGATTCCCAACTCGAGAAATTGAAAGAGAACCCTCTCAATAGACGAATGGTCAGCATATTCACCAGGGATGAGGAAGACACAAATTCAGGCTGCAAAACTCAAACCTGTATTGCCTCCATGAGGAACTTTTGTAAAGAGGAAGCTGAAACAAAAGGCAGAGCTAGAGCATAATCTTTCCCCTTGCACAGTCTCCATAAGCTATGTTCAAGGTAAAAACAGGTATCTCTCCCTAGGTAGTTACAAACTGCTGTTAACTTTAGAAGCTTTATCTGGTCCTCATGCTTTACCTTGCTAAAGTGTTGGGGATTTATAGGTGTTATCAGGATCTTTAAGAACCATTGCCTTCTTCATGACCTCCTGAATCACATCTCATTGATGGGGACATTGACCATAAACTCTCATGGAGTTTCTTGCACTATCCTGTGGATTAGGCTGCACTTAAATAAGATAAGATCTAGGATAAAAAGATGAATTATCTCTTTAAAAAGTCTTAATGATCATTTTAAATATTCACCCAAGTTAAAAAAAAAACATAATAAAGCAGCTTTTAAACTTTAAACTTCTTTTAATTCCTCTCACATGATGTGCCTCAGAAGCTATATCCATTATGAATTAAAAAAAAAAAATTCCTGTATAGACAAATCAAAGACAAAGAATTTAATAAATAAATAAATAAAAAGCCTGGTCCTCATGCAAAAATTGCTATGCTACTGCTATTTTATTTAGCTTTATTCTATACCTTGAATGAAATTATAAATGTAGCAAAGAATTTACTGAAGTTTGTATTCTATTTATTCAGTTGCCCTGACTAGAACACACAATACTTCATTCTTCTATTG
Organism: Caiman crocodilus; assembly: GCA_030014935.1. NCBI lineage: Eukaryota > Metazoa > Chordata > Crocodylia > Alligatoridae > Caiman > Caiman crocodilus. Next base: position 141,141,243 of record JAGPOW010003316.1, read on the forward strand.
TATTTCATTCCTGTCTTTGTTCAGTTCTAGAGAATAAACACATCATTACCATTATAATCCAAGTTGGGAAATGGGTAAGTCAGAAATTGAAAAATCTTTGATGTGCATTATTTTCTACATTATGTAGAGTTGCTAAGGAAGATGTGTCTGAAGTACCTTGATTCAATTTGTGTATAGAAAGCCAGAGCCAGAAACATTATTGTGGTGCCTAAGGGAAGGTCATGTAAGAAGTACACAGCCTGATTTAGAGCTGAAGGCCATCACACATCTGGACTTATCAGAGTTTCAGGTGGAATGATGGAGTATATTTCAGACTGCAAGCACTGCAGTAAGGACAGTTCTTTTTTCAATAAAAACTGAATAAAAGGTTGTAAATTTATTGTGCTACCTGCTCTGTCTCTGTCTCTCTCTGTCTCTCTCTCCTACTAGCCCACCCTCCCTTGCCCCATTCCCATTCCCCTAAGCAGATATAGATCTAGGGTCATTGCTGTATAAAAAAGAACTATAAATTAAATCTCAAATAGCATCTTCATTGTATGGGGCCTGAACTTGCTCCCATGCCCTATATGTTCACATAAATGTATACATAACTACCATCTCACTGGAGATACTTATATACCCAGTTTGCTTAATTAATTATAACTAAGCTTTGGGAGCACTATAAAAAGACAGCAAGAGCTATGGCATATTTTGTTGTCCTTTAAATAGTTTCTTTCAGGAGATTATTCTTCATGTAAACAAACAACAGAAACTTATTTTGTACTCTATCTCTGTACCATAAATACCAAGAAGAATTCACTATACAGAAAAAAAGAGAGTAAATATTGTGCATGCTAATGTATGCAACTTCAAAATCAAAATATTATAAAGTGGATGTTCCTTTTGATTTCTATTAGATATTAAATACTTTATGAAATACCTTGAAAGGAACTTGCACAAGGGACACTGTGATATAGGAAGCCTAATAAAACAGAAAATCATGTAGCATTCCCTATTAAATACTATAGATTAAAACAATAATTTCTCTCTCTTTTTTCTAGATTACTTTTATCACTCAGTATTTAAAGTTCCAAAGTTTCTCAAAGATTTTGTATTATTAGTAATGTTCCCATGGAACACTCACAACTAATGGGCAAGCACTGCAAGAGATCACTGCTAAAATCATTAAAAATTAGATAAAAAGAGATTGAGATAAAATAGTTCTTTGCCAGAAGACCTGACATATTATTATTGTTCTATGAAACAAAAGTATTTTGTTGTTGCTTTATTTATTTTTCATTATATTAAAACAGATCTGTAAGGCGATCCTGATTTTTCTTTTTCTGATTTCAGTACAAGAAACAAATACCATGTGAAATCAGGTAGTGACCTGTATGTCACAGGAAATGTCTTGCATTGAAATGCTTCCACATTTTCTACTACTGTCCTGACTAATGTCTTAGATCCTCTAAATCAGGGGATGGCAATTATTTGGACTGGAGGGCCACTTAAGGAGTTATGATGAGTTGTTGTGGGCTGGGGTAGTGCTGACCTGGCTTGGTGTGGTGGGGGGAGGGGTGCAGGGGCAGAGAAACTGATCCTGTACTGTCCTGGGCCATCTGCCTTGCACACACCACCAGAGGCACCAGATGGAATGGGCAGGTGAGAGGGATCTCCATGGAGACTGGTCCAGGACCCATGTGGGCAGGGTGCACTCAGCCAGGTTGATAGGATGGAGCCATGGGCCGGTGAGGAGCAGCACCCAGAAGAGGGATGGGTGGGTGGGGCTATGTAGTGACAGTGCAGGGATGGGACCCAGGTTGATCTGTGATCTGCTCCCTTCATGTCCCATTACATCCCTCACATCCCCTCATGCCCCTTTGTTGAGCCCCATCCTAAATCTGGGTTCACGTCCGGAATGTAGATGTCAATATATACACCAGGTAGTGGAAGTAAAAAGAAAAGTTTACTGCTAGCAACTAACGGTGCAAGCAGAATAATTCAAGCAAGCACCCTGAATATGTCTCTATACCTGTGTTTAAGCCATGTACCTCATTTGCATACATGTGTGTTTCATTAGCATACTTTCTCTCCACCTAGGGGTGTGCTTTTTAGTATTATAATGAGTTCTTTGACTTAATTCTTATTCCTTCAAGTCTCTCTCTCACCCAGTTACCAATGCCGCCTCCTTATCATCACAGATGGCCATTCTTTACATAACAGTCTCTTCTCCTTATATTCCTTACACTGGCAAAGGATGTTCACGTTACTGCCCCTGAGAGCATAGGCAAAATAGGTCAGGAATTCAATGGGCAAGGAGAGGTTGCAAGGAGGTAAGTGAATGGGGTTGGGATAGGGAGTACCTGGGGATCTGCCCCCACAGCTGATCTGCCCCCCTCTCCTTACACCTTGATGGGTGCCAGTTGTATGGGCAAGGACATGCAGATCCCTGACACTGGCCTCATGCCTGGTCCCTGACACTGTCTTAATGCTATCACAGCCCCATGATCCTGGCCCTAGTCCCCATCCACCCATTCCACTTCTGGATGTTGCTCCCCACCCTTCTGTGGACCCATTAGTGGGTTGGATTCAGCCCATGGACCATATTTTGCCATCCCAGTTCAAAATGGTCATGCTCAGAATTCTTTCCTATTGTATAATTCTCTTTAACATTTCTATTTAAGTGTCAGTTTTTCTGTAAGATGAGGAGCTGGTAGAATTGGTAAGCAGTTTTTTTTAGAAGAAAATCTTTCTTTTTCAGAAAATACTGACTCAACAAAATTCAATCATTCAGCAGGAATATTTAATTTTTTGCCAATTTTTGACAAAGATTAATTTTGACACATTTCAAATTGAATATATTTTAAAAAATATTTGATATGAATTATATAATAATTTTTAAAAAGTAAAGTATTTCAAAACAGACCATTTGAATTGACCTGAAAACATTTTTTTTTATTCTGAAAAGTTTATTTCATGGGAAATTTCAGATTTCAATGTTTCCTTCTAGTTTGAGATAACACCAAATTTCAAATGAATGAAATTGATAAAATGAAAAATCCTATTTTTGGCCTCCCTTCAAATATTTTGTTATATCCTGGGCTCAGGATGCAGCATGAAGACCATTCCCACCCCTCCCCAAATCTGTGCATATGCATAAGAAGGTACCTTTGTAGTACATAGTACATGTGCTTAGGAATATATTTTTTGAATCTAGACGTTCTAATTGAAAACCTTAAAAGGTCATTATTCATTTTGTTAAGAAAATCAATATAGGATAGAACTACTTTTTTTATTTCTGAGGGGTTTTGTTTTCATTATGCTTTGTTCTTGTGGAAGGCTCATTTGTTTTGTTTTAACTTTTGTTTCTTGGGGAGGTTGGTTTGTCTGCTTATTTTGATTTTCTTTTGGGTTTATTTTTTGCATCATGCTTGTCATCCTTGCCATGATTAAGTATTAATTGATAATAAAAATAAAGCAAGCATTTCTTCCCTTCCATCAACTCTCAACACTAATGAAAAAGAGAGAAATACTGGAAATACATCACAACAGAAGATTATGTATGTAAATAAAGATGCTAGATTACTAACATATAACATTTTATTAAATATGTCATGCTCTCCTAAACACCTGTAAGTATCCTCTTTATACTGAATTACTTATTGCACAACTTTAAACTGGGAAGGCATGAACTTGTGATGTTTTGTGCATGCATTATTGCACATTTGTAATTTTTTTATGTGAATGAATTTGGTGGTTAGTAGTTTTACTATGTTGATAGGTTTCCCTCTGCGAATTGTCCCCAACTGCCACAATGAGATATAGGAAAATAATATGTTACTTTTTTAAGTGTGTAATTTATTCCAGCTACTACTATAATATTGTAAGTACAGCGGTAGATTTTTGGAATTGGTAGAATTAGTTTCACCATTGTGAGAATAAAAAATGTTGCTAGTTTTATTGGTTCTTTACCTTCCAGGCCTTTAAAATACCTTTTCATATTTGACAAAGGCAAAAATTTTATTTGATGGGAAATCAGGAAGTTGCCTGAAGTAATTAGTTAATAGTAATATGAATAAATTATTTGAGAAGCCATGTCTGGAACATTATTTTGTATATGTCTATGCACACAGAAGAAAAGGAAGAGTTACAAGTGTTCCATTTTACTGAATTAATTAAAGTAAAGCAAAGTAAGAATTTCTGACATTTATACTCTCTTCTTTAGATTTGTGGATCAATGCAATATTAAACACCAAACTGATGCATAGCATGCAAAATTAAATTGTTACAGTAAAAAATGTACTGTGCATGTATATGGATGGCAAGCAATTATCATGTGGGACAGTGGACCCTTCTAGTTCTATGTTCCTGTGTATGGAAAAAAGTTAGCTTTACAATGGGTGTGTAACTGAATTTTTCTTCACAAATCCAAACTTCCTTTTGTCTTTTGCAAAAGATTCTGTTTCTCCGGGGGGAAATGTCATTTCCTATATTTCCCAGATAAGTCACAATAGAGTGCTCAAACTTTAGCCCATGAATCAGTTTTTGTCTGTGGAGCCAGGTTATCTAGCCCAATGTGGTCCCCACAGGCCTGAAAATTTGGCAGTGGGGGAGCGATGGCAGCATTAATTGCTACATCAATGCTGCCAAATTTCTGGATCCATTGGAACCTGGTGGACAAGATAGCATGACCAGCTAAATTAAATGCACAGGGCTGGGCCAAGGCAACATTGAGCCTGATTCTGATGCATAGGGCCAGACGAAGATAGCATGCATGATTCCCCGATGCAAGTGTGCCAGTCTGGGCCAGAGAAGCGCAGGGTCTGCTCAACATGTGTGCCAGTAGCTGTACTGAGATAACATGGGGCTGTATTCAGGCACACTGGGCTGGGTTGAGGCAGCACAAGGACCCTTCTGGGCATGCAGAGCCAGGGTGACTCAGGGCCCAATCCAAGCATGTGGGGCCCAATTGGGGCAGCACAGGGATACAGGACTGAATCCCATGTACTGGCCCCACAAAGGATCCAGCCCAAGAACTGGCTCTGCATGACTTAGCTGATCCATGAGGCTGAGAAGTTGAGTGCAACTGCAATAGAGTAACATTAAAATAAAAAAAGAAGAGAGCATGTAAACTTTGAAAAAAATCTCAGAATTTATAAATGATATACGCACTAGAATAAAGAATGTTCTATGCGTTCTGGACTTTTGGAAAGATGCTTATGAATAGAGACATTTTATAATTATTTTCCTCTGCAGCAAGATGGCTAGCCAAGGACTTCCTTGAAAATACTTTTTCTTACTCAACTAGAAGGGCCATTAGTAATTATTACAGCTTTTCCATGTTTTTCAAACTCTGATCAGTCTCTATCTACACCATAACTTTATTCCTGCAACATGAGTGCAAACAGAGACTATAAAATATTACATACAGGGCAGGTCTACAAGAAATGGTACATCACCACAATGATGAGTTATGGCAACATAGCTCATCACTATGGCATCATAGCATCAGCAGGCATAAACCGTGACACCACTGCTACTGTGCAGTAGCAATGCTCAATGGAGACTAATTGATCTACCCAGATCCTCTTTCCTCCCTTTTGAAAATAGGGACCCCATTGGCACTTTCCCAGTCCTCTGGGATGTGACCAGAACACCAAGAGTACTCATTCAGCTGTGCCTGAGGCTCTGCTACATCACTGGCCAATTCCTTCAGCACCCTTGGATGTAGATAATCTGGGCCTGCTGACTTAAACACATCCAGACCCTCCAAGTGTCTCTTTGCTAAGTCAGTGCTAACAGTTGGTGGGCTGGTTTCCCCTTTATGCCTGTCTATGATCCAGTTGGGAGATTTGTCCTGATCTGAATTCAGGAATACAGAGGCAAAAAAACCCCAAACACCTCATTGAAGAGTTCAGCTTTGTCTTGTCTATCTGTCACTAATTGTCCTAGTTTGTCTTATAGGGGGCTTATGCTACCCTGCCCCTTCTTTTTGCTCTCTATATACCTGGAGAAGAACTTTTTGTCCTCTTTAATTTTTATTGCTAGCCTAGGTTTCATTTCTGTTTTGGCCTTTCTGACTGTCTCCCTGCAAGTGTGGGCCAAGTAGGTATACTCCGCCTTGGTAGTTACCCCCTGCTTCTACAACATATGTGCTTCTTTTTTTGCCCCTAGTCTTTTCTGGTCTTCCCTGTTCAGGCAAGAGGGTTTCTTGGCCTCTTTCCCCTGTTAGTGGATAACATTATCCAGAAGAAAATAATCTTTTGTTAGTTCTTCTCCTGAAGCCATGGCTTTGCTCAAAATAAAGGGGTCCCCTTACTTTGTAAAAATACATTAAATGCCTGAAAAAGGTTCCTCATAGCATTTATGGACCATCTAAACAATATTGTAGATTGACAACACACTTTGGGTCTTTTTGCCATTACTTGTTTGTGTTTCTAATAAGTTTGTTATTTTTTTTCCAATAAAATTAAAAAAAAATGAAAACAAAATTTTTAGCAGAGGATATCTTGCATTGTTCATATTTTCATAGATCAGATAATAGCCCAATTACAGAATTTGCTAACATTCTGTTGTCCATGCCCATAAAACCATATAAAGCAGGAAAGTGTTTATATACTCAGAGGTATCTTCTAGATATCAATGCAAGAAATTAAAGATTAAACACTTGATCACACCACCATGCACATGGGTAAGGCATTGAACATGGCACAGTCATCAAATGAAATGCCATATGGCAACCCATATGGTTCCATAGTAAAGAACTAACAGACTTAAGAATTGATGTTTAAAAATTTAAAGGAGAAGCATTCTTACTATTAAAGAGCTAGTGAGTAACATAGGGACAAAATGAGAAGGAAGAACAATGTTGATAAATAAATGGTTGCTAAAGCTTTGCCACATATTCTAGGAGATGAACTGTGTTTTATTGGAAAAAAAAACAATCCATAGCTTATAGTTTCAGAGTAAGTAGGGTCAGAAGGGGCCTAGAGCAGGCCATCTAGTCTGACCCCCTGCCAATGGCTAGGGTCACAGTGCTAGGGTCACAGGACCCCAGCTAAGTACCCATCCAATCTACTCTTGAAGATGCCCAAGGTAGGAGCAAGAACCACTTCCCTAGGAAGCCGGTTCCACTTCCTAGCCACCCTAACTGTGAAG
>JAGPOW010003316.1:141151588-141171843 GCA_030014935.1 Caiman crocodilus
GGTGCAGCACCCTGCATTTGTTTACATTGAACCCCATCCTATTCTCATCTGCCCACTTTTGTAGTCTGTCTAAATCTAGTTGCAGCCTCTCTCTCCCTTCAAGTATTGCCCCACATCTTAGTGTCATCAGCAAATGTGGACAATGTGCTTTCAACCCCTTTGTCCAAGTCACTGATGAAGATGTTAAACAGTGTGGGCACAAGAACCAGTGGGGGCCCTGGGGACCCCACTGCTCACATCAGTCCATGTTGAGTACGACTCATACACCACTACTCTCTGGGTCCGCCCCATCAGTTAATTTTTTTACCCATCCAACTGTGTAGGCATTAATGCCACAGTTGCCTAATTTATTGATGAGAATGGGGCAAAAGACAATGTCAAATGCCTTCCTAAAGTCTAGAAAAATTACGTCCATGGTAACACCATCATCCAAGGATTTAGTTACTTGGTCATGAAAGGCAATCAAATTTGTCAGGCAGGACCTGCCTTTGATGAACCCATGCTGATTGCTCCTGAGCATGATCTCCCCTCCTAGTCCCCCACAGATGTGCTTCTTGATGATTCTCTCCAAGATCTTCCTCAGCTATGCTAGGAACTGGTATGTCCACTACTTGTCTCTCCCTCTGTCTTTGGTTATAATTATAGACAATAGAGACAGGAAGTTGGGTAGAAAAGGGCCAGAAATCAGCTACAGGGATGTGCTTATGTTCTTCTTGTGTTTGAGCTCCAAAAACATTGCAAGGAGAGCATGGCTAGGGAAATTCAGAAAACCCAAAGAGCCTCAGGCCATTAAAATAATAATTTTTAAAAAAGTATATTTCCTTCAGAGAAGTAGAGATTGTGGAATATCCTTACAGTAGGAGTTATGGAAAAGAAAGCTGTTTTTAAGTTAAAGCTTCATATGAAGTGGTTGTATAAAGTAATTACCTTCAAGTAGCAGGGAAATAGATTCTGCAACATAGGCAACCACTTCCAGCCACTTTTTGTCTTCCCATATATAAAGTCAATGGGACTGAGACTTTTCAGCAAGGGCTTAACTATGATTTCTGTCCTGGGTGGCAGGGGAAGCAGTGGGGGCAGATTGGTTCTAGCCACTGTGGCAGCTAGACCACCAGTGATGGCAGCTGTTGGTGTACCCCTTCTAATTGACTAGTGCTCACCCTTTTTTATGTTTCTACTCCTAAGTCAAAAAATATATTTTAATGTATTATTTAAAGGTCTGATTTCCCCAAAAGTTAGACACACACTTTTATATGCATGTATTTTTACTCACCATTTTCTACAATTCTACATGAAGAATGAGTAATAAATTTTCATTTTATAGTCTCCACACCATTTGACATTTGAACTAAGAAAATAACTTCCTCTGAAGTTTATATCGGAAGCCAGTTCTGGGGGAAAAAGAGAAATGATAAATGTAGCTGAATATCATTGGCATTGGAATTGGCATTGGAATATCATTGCTCTTTTGTTGTAGGGTCAATAATATTTTCAACTTGCTCATCATATGTGTTTCAGACTACAGTGCTGGTCATGTTTTATATATTTTATTTACAAAAACATTTTTTTACAAAAAATGTTTATTATTATTAGATAAATACATGCCATCCCTAAAGTAGCCATGATAATAGCACTTTTAAGTTATGCAATTGTAATTGGCATAAACTTGGTAACAGTGGTAAAATATATGTTGTTCTTACATCAAAAGAAAAGAAAAGAACATATTTAAATCAAAAGACTGAATTATATTTTTTCATTCATTTTTCATTCATTTTTCATTCAGCTTCTTGCTCAAATTGCTCATTATGACTATTAAACTGTTGTAATTTTGATAATTACCATTGACTGGAAAAATCAATTTTGTTCATCTGGAACTGAGTATTTTCATCCCTGAATGATAAAGTAATCAACCAATTTGCTGTACAACAGCAAGTCAAGGAGAGGAAAGGGTCAAGAACAACAATCATTTCAAATATTGTCCTTGTTTTTGTTATTTCAAGAATGTACTGTCAATATTGAAAAGCAGAAAATAAAGCCCTTTCTAGAAAGGAAGTTGAGTACTTTATAGTGTGAGACATAGATTTTCATTGTAGAGTCCCTTTATTCTACATTTTAGGTTTTTCTTCTTACTGTACCTGCAGGGTGTAATACAAGACATTTATGAGAAAGAAAGTTATTAAAAATGCTTTATGAGTACATGGCAGACACTATATAGAAAGAGGGGGATGGGGATAAAAGAGTGTTCTATGTACTACAATAATGCACGTAGCAAGGAGGGAAAACTACCAGAATATGAATTTGACTATTAGAGATGCAATATGATCATCTAGAACTGTGGTGATAGTGATGATGAAGTCATAGGAAAGGCACTGTTTATTTACATGTAAGCTATACAAAACAGCTTGTGAGATTGGGAGTTGGGGGGATGGCTGTTCCATTGATGCGGCTGGAAGGGACCTTGTGATATCTTTGGATCCAGCCCCCCTAATCCGGGCAGGACAGACTGATGGGATCAAATAACCCCAGCAAGGTGTGCATCCAGTCTCCCTTTGAAGAACTCCAGGGTCTTACTTGTTAGGCTGCAGCAGTGCCAAATGCTGATAAAATCAATGGTACCTGAAGCAGCTTGTGAGATCGGGAGTTGGGGGTCTGGCTGGTCCATAGATGGGGGAGTGAGGGGATAAGGGCCCAAAAATAGCCTGATGTCAGGAAGGGATGTGTGAAAAGTGCATTACCTGGGCTTTCCCAGCCTTGCAGCTGCACAGGTAACTGTACAGAAGTTCCAGTCTCGCCTAGATAGAGTAAATCTGAAACTATATTGATCCAGCTCTATCTTAGAACAGATTCTGCAATTTTTAGACCCATCTGTGTGCACAAAACTTGTGTACAGTTACAGGCTTAGATTGATTTCTGATCACTGATTTATAGATTCAGAGAAGTTTAGGGCTGGAAGGGACCTTGTGAGATCATTGGATCCAGCCCCCCAGCTCTGGGCAGGAAAGACTGCTAGCGTCAAATAACCCCAGCAAGGTGTGCATCCAGTCTCCCTTTGAAGACCTCCAGGGTAGATACCTATACCAACCCTAGTGGGAATCTATTCCAGAGTCTGATCATGCAAACCAGGAAGAATTTTTTCCTTATATCCAATCTGAAATCTTCTAGGAGTTTATGACCATTGCTCCTGGTTTCCCCCTGGGGTACGCTGGTGAATAGTTGCTCACCTAGCTTCTGATCCTCTCCCTGATATATTTGTAAGCTGATACCAAATCCCCCAAAGTCATCTCTTTTCTAGGCTGAACAGTCCCATATCTGTCGGCCTTTCCCTATATGCCTTGTTCTTCATGCCTCTAATCATGAGTGGACTCTTCTCTGGGCTTTTTCAAGTTTCTCCACATCTTTCTTGAAGTATGGCATCCAGAACTAGATGCAGTACTCGAGCTGTGGCCTCACCAATGCTGAGTAGAGAGGGAAACTAACTTCCTTAGTTTTGCTTGAGATGCATTGGTTGATGCATGATAGTGTATTGTTTGCTCTGCTGACTGTAGCATCACATTGGTGTTTCATATTTTTTTTACGGTCAATTATGACCCCCGGGTCCTTTTGGATGTTGTCTGAGTGTAAGGTCTGAGTGTAAAGTGAGACTTAGTCCAAGTGTAAGGTCTGCACCCCAAGCAAACTGAAGTGGTCATTTTGAACCCAATCTAACTTCCCCCTAACTTTACTCCCCCACCCCCACACTTAACCACCAAAATGTCTGTGCTTAGCCTAAGTGAATGGTTCTATTAGTTTTGTTTGGTTTTGGATCAGGCCTTTGTATTTTCCCTGGAGCAAAGGGGAGAGGTTTTTAAACTTGCAAAGGGTAGTTAGACGCTTAACTCCTGTTGAACATTAATTATCTGGCTATCTGTGCTTTTGAAAATCTCCCTCTAAAATGATAATTCAGTAATATTTCCCTCCATTCCCTGAAGCATTCTTCACCTAAAAGTTGAATGTACCAGAGTGCAATCCCAGAAAGCAGCTACATAACTTCCTAAGCTATATAGCTGTCATGTCCAACCAAAAATAGAGGGAGTCACTTGCAAAGTAAGAGTGCTTTATTCTAATAGGAGAACTGCTCTCAGTTACTGGAGAAAATTGAAATTAATGTGATTACTTTGAATGTATATCACTGTAACCAGGACTCTCTTTTTATGATGTATATATGTATATGCATGTGTGTGTATGTATGTATTTGCACTACATAGGGAGGCTGTCATATTCTATAAGCTATGGCCCAAGGATCAAGTCTAAGTTCTTTATTTATGTGGGATTTTACATTCAGTAAAAGTCATAGCAACCCCTGAAACCATAACAACCTCTGCATCACATGCAGTGCATATTACCTTCGAGTCACAGGATATTATGTTGAAGACACTCATAGATATGACAGTGTCTGTACTTTAGTCCTTAAAAGCAAAATGTATTTTCCCTGGCCTTTTCCTTTTTCATAACATTTTTGTTCCAGATGATTTGATCATTTTCTTTTCTCTTGTATTGTTTAAGAAAAACTATAAGCAATTACAGCTAAAAGAAAAGAAGCAATTAGTTATGATAAAGGACACGAGAAAGAGGGGATATATATTTACCAGCCAAGAGTGAGAAAAGTGTTGGGAACTGAGGATAAGTATAATGATTTTGCTTTGTAGTTGGCTACACGACATGCTGTCACTTTTGATAAGTATCATAACACAATGATTGGTAGGCATAACACCCTCATTATCTATTTTGATATTTATATATAAGAAAGGAACTATGCATTCTGTTATTCTGGAATTCATCCCTTTCAACTGAATTGTAGGCCATGCACATACATTTTCCTTTTTTTCATATTTTTATTTTAACCTTTTATGTCTAGCATTTATGGGCATGGCCAGATGAATGCGCACATGCCTATTGCAGCCTTTTTTTTTTTTTGATACCTGGATTTCCAGGTATCAAAAAAAAAATGTTGGGAAAAAAAAGGTGGTGCAGGGCTCTGGTATTTGGCCAGAGCATCTTGATGATGCTCCTGCTGCCTCAGCATCCTGCCATAGCATGCTGGGGTAAACAGGAGCAGGGTAAGGCTGTGGCGTGACCTGGACCTGGGCGCTGTCCCAGGTAAGAACGGATGTGGAGGTAGGGGGTTTGTGGAAGTGGGATGTATAGTTGGGTGCGCAGGGACTTGTGGGGACATGAGGTGTGGGTACAGGTAGGTGTCAGGGGCTGCAGAGTTTTTGGGTATGGAGGGAGTTGAACACAGGCTGTCACATTCCTCCCCACCCCCTTGGCATACAGTCTCCAGCGCTGGCAGGAACACCCAGCTGAACCCTCAGGGCCATAGCCCACTGAAGGCACAGCCTGCAGGGTGAAGTGCTGCCTGATATGGGGTCTGTCTATGCTGAATGGACCCAACCCAGCCCACCCTGCTAGCGTGTAGTCCAAAGCCATGCACTAGTAGAGCAGGCCAGGCTGAGTTGGGCCAGGTTGGGTGCATTTGGCATGGACAAACCCTGCATCAGGAGATGCTGCATCCCACAGGGCTGTGGCTGCAGCTGGACCCATGGCCCTGATGGACCAGCTGGCTGCTGCTTCCAGTGCCACAGGGGTGCATGGGGAGGCAAGCATGTGGTGGCCCCCTCTCAATTCCCCCCACCACAAACCCCACATCCACAAACCCACCCATAAACCCCCACGCTCCACACCACTCCCCACATACCCATCCACTCACGCACACTCCCACGCATCCCACATCCCCTCACAGCCCTGTCTACCCACGCCCGCCACACACAACCCCCCACACCTCTCACACACACACTCCTCCATCTCAGTCCTTCAAACCCCCAATCCCTCCCACATCTCACACCCTGTGTGCTCAGCTACCAGACAGGATTGGCTGGCAGGAGCTGTGGTGCAGGGACAAGCTGTTGCCACATCCTGGTTAGCAAAGGGGTCAGGGGAAGCTCTGATTTTTCTTTGATTAAAAAATACCCAAAACACTAAAGCATATTGATATTTAGAATTTATTTTCTTACGATGATAGCTTCCAAAAAATGCTTCATAATTGCAAATATTAATACAAAATATATTGCCCAACTGATCTCTCTTTCTCTGTGTTTATAGTGACATTTCATTTTAATCATGGGAGAACATGGATTTTCAGGTATTTTCAAGAGTGAATTTGGAATTTTTTTATCAGACAATTTGTAATTTTTAAATGGAACAGCAGGATCTCTGTGCATGAGGCAGTGGCAGGACGCAGGCAGGGGAGCCTGACCAGGGCTAGCATCAGAGACCCAGATGGAGGGCAAATGAGCTGGCTGACCATTTGGACTGCTGCAGTGGGTGAAGGGTCCACTCTAGAACAAAGTTGCTGCAGCAGTCCACCTGGCACAGGGGGATAGTGTCCCCATATGTCAACTGGCAGGGCCTCAGAAGCTCCTGAGAGTGAGTAGCTCTGAGCTGCTCACCAGGGCAGCTTTTTATACTGCTGGGGTCAGCACAGGTGGCAGGGTCAGTTTGCCTCAAGTAGCACAACTTGCCTTACAGCAAAAGTGCATGTTCAGGCATGTGTGCTAAGGCACAAATCCCTAGCACATATTTGTGCCTCTCCTATTTGTGCTGCTTCAAGTACATATGCCTGCATGTTTGGGCACATCCTATAGTTTCAGACATAAACATAATGTGCAGAAGGTAAATTAATGTGGTGCCTCCTGCCTAAGTCTTCAAAGAGTCTGAAACAAAGTTTCTAAGAGGTGTGAAATGTCACATTCATTCCACTCACATCCTTCAGGACTCATTAATTCTAAGACCTAATTTTGGATCATATTCCAAAATTTAAAACAAAAATTTTTGCCAAAGACCTTCCAAAAAAAAATCCAAAAAAAAAAGAAGAGATATTGGATGATTATCACCTCTGTGCAGCTGCACTTGCACGTTTGAGGTAATGTTGGATTTATTTATTGATGTCAGCCTTCTGTGAGAGATGGCTTCCAAGTTATGGGAAATATTTAACATTCGTCAGAGTCTCACATGAATCTGAATTTCCAGAATTGGGGACTGCTCACTAAGGCCATGTCCACATGAGCATGGACATTTGTTTCTTTGGGGACAAAAAACCATGGCACACCTTATGCTGCTGCTAGTTATCCATGGGAATAACCAAGCCATGCACTCTCTAGTGCACAGCAGGTTACCCAGAATGGGAAGCTAGAACCAGCAACTGTGCTGGCCCCAGCATCCTGACCTAATGTCCTGGGGGGCCTCAGAGAGCTTCAGCCACAGCACTTCTGTAACTGAAAACCTGGCTGGCAGCCAGACCATGATTCCATTTGGTCAGGCTCTGATTCTGGGTGGTATTTGCATGGGCTGCTCTGCTTTTTCTTTTGGTGTGGGTTTTTTTGACCCCAAGATCTCCCAAGGTTAAAATTACAAGGTAGCAGCATCGGGAACTCCAGCACAGGGTACTTCTGCATATGCAGTGTGTGGTGCCCCAGATGGGTCTGCAGCACCACATACTTCATTTCATGCCTGCACTCATTGAGATGAAGCCTAAGAGCTTTTTGGTGGAGAATTTTAGTCTTCTGAATGTTACGTCCTGTTTTTCTGGTGTGCCTTGGTAAAGATGTTGATGATTGCCTAAATATCTGCTTCTGAGTGAGCAGCACAGACTACAGCATCAGCAGGAGGGTTCCTGGTTATCTATGATTAAAAAAAAAAAATCCCAAATTTTCAGATTAAAAAGAGTAACCTCAAATCCACATTTTTCCGTGATTAAAATGAAACACCACTAATATATATCTATGTATTAGTGTTGTCTGTCTGTCTAACAAAAGGTGAGTAAGAGTAACAGACCTGGAGTACAGTTTGTAGCCATAGGGAATCAGAAAGTTAAGCAGATCAAAAAGGCTGAATGCACATAAAGCCATTCATACTTGTAACAGGGGGCCTTCCTGGGGCCAGTCTGCCATTCGCCCACCCACCTGTTTCTGGGCCAGCCGCCTGCCTCACTCACTTGTCTTATCTTGTTGTTTCTTAACTGATTCTAATTAAGCAGGAGGCTGTCCATTCTTGCCCCAATGCCAGGGAGCACTATCTGTGGCTCCATTCCTCCCCTATACTGCAGCCCAAGCCTCATAGATGGCATCCAAGTGACACAATGCTCTCAGCTTACAGCCAGACCAAGCTTAGCTTGCATTGTCAGGCCTCAGACATACACACATTCATACTGCCCTCCTCTCACTAGGGAGTCTCACATTTCACGCCCTTTCACAGGGCCTCTTTCATGTATTGACAACTTATACCTCCTTTCATCCTCTCAGACCAGGCCCCTTCAGCCATAGACTTTATCTAATGCACACCTTGGGTGGCAGATGTACCATCTTTTGGGCCTCTCCCATGACCCTCACAGGGGTAATGGCCATCCAATTATGCAACTGGGACCAAGCTTGCTCTGGCCTCTCCTGGAGCAACTGTACACAAACTCTCATACACGCACTGGGCTCCCAGCACTCTGGTTGCTTCGTCACTGGGGCTCCACATCTCTCCCCCTTCACTGGGGTCCTATTCTTACTGGGGCTCCACATCTTCCACCCCATTGCTAGGGCTTCCCTCCCTGGTGGGGCTGAAGTGGCTGTCACCATGCCTGGCCCCAACTGCTAACCACAGTGATGTACAGGCTAGGGATTATTGAGGCACCCCAACCCACCTTTCACTGGGGTGATAACTGGTCTACTATTTTCCTGGAGGCTTCTGTGCCACTGGGAGCCCCACTAGGCCACCAACTCCTAGCAAAGTGCAGTTTTAGGTCATGCCCAGGACCAAGAGCCTCCTGCTCCTACCCAAAGATGTTCCATTCACCAGTTCAGGCAGGCAGTATTTCTGCCTGACCTGCCAGCAGCAAGCTGCTCTGTTTATGTAGACATCCAAGGTCTCATAATGGCTGTTGCAATCAAACACCTGCTGGCTGTGTGGCTCAGCCCTTAAAGTGTCAGGCACCAGCAGTGCCCTGCCACAATACCTACCAAGCTCAGTAGGGTGGTAGTACCCAGCAAAATAGGGTTCCCCAGATATATATTCAAGGCTGGGTAACTGCTAACATTTTAGTGGTAGAATAGTGTGTCAAAAGCCAGAGAAGGAGGAAAAGTCTTTCTTCCTTTAGGCCCACTAGCCTAATGGGCACTTACTTGAAAAGTAGGGGACCCAGGATCTAGGTCCTCCTCATTTAGGTGGTAGTTGTGTTTATAGTCCACTTTTCAGCCAAGCAATCTACAGTTACGTATGAGCTAGTAATTTCCAAGACCCTTCTCTAGCCTTTTCCTTGAAGCTGTTTCATTAGGCAGCCAAGAGAGCAAGATATATAGAGACAGGAGTAAAGGAACTGCCTACAAGTTATGTGACTCAATGACATGATTGACATAAGCACTAGGATAGAGTCATGCTCCCTTTTGTACTCTGTCTCTTTCTCTCTCATTCTGGTCAATGAATCTTGCATTCTTTTCTGCATAGTCTGTACTTTGGTGGGAAGAATAATTTCCTGAAATAGTATATATAAGTTTAAACCCCTTAAAACTGTGTAGGGTGTTGGCTCTGAATTTCCTACTTCCTAACTATTATTATTGTTAAATTATTTTGTAAAAGGTCAAAACCAACACTCCCTCTTCTGGATCCATTTTAAAATATGAATTCAAAAAGTTGTTGCAGGTATCTACTCTTGAGAGATTCTGATCTATGAATCCAGATGAAATTGTGCAACTGTCTGCAGCCTTGAATAAGGTTCTTAATATTATTCAAGGCACAGGTCAGGGTTTCTGATATATCCCTAGCTAATCATTTCCCAGATAGCTAGTTTTTGGCAAGTTTTTTGCTCAGCATTTTGGCTATCTTGTATAGGATGCCTAACCACCTCAGTTGAATCCTGAAGTCCACTAAGCAAAAATATATTATAGCACTTAACTTTGAGACACATAAGCCACGACTAAATAATGAATAGTAGACCATGAATACCATTGCAACTAAGAGTATTTTCATACAAAAAATAGAATTGCTTCACATTTCTGCTGGTAAGGTCCATTTTGCATCAATATTCATGAAGCCAGTAAAAGCCAGTATTCATGAGCCAGTATAACTTTCCTACTTGGATTAGTTGGAATTGATTTGTAGTTACCATGCAAAGCAAAGCTGGACCCAGGTGCCAAAATTTAGATTCTGAACCAAGCTTCCTTATGGTGCCAGATCTGAAACATCATCTTAGGATTTCACCTTGGAGAAGGAAAGCATCAGCAACCAGAATGAATGTGGCTTTCAAAATCCATGAGTCTTATTGAGTTTTCAATAATTCTATTTACTGAATGCTTTCTGAGATAAAGAATCATGGGTTAAAGGCATTATGAAAAAGTATATATTACATAAGTATTAAAAAAGAAAAGGAAGTCAAAAACAGAATTGTCTTAGGTTGACTTCAGAGTTTTAGATATTTGGGACCTTATACAAACTGAAGAATGGAAGGACATAGAGAACATTTACCTCATACCTACTCAACTAAATACATTTTACAAAAAAAATGTTCTCTTTAATTTCTTTTCCAATCATGATTGGAATATAATAGGACTTTGTGAAATGTAATGCTTAGTGTCACTGATCTAAGAATCCTATGCATTTTAATTTGTAGAGTGAATAACATTTTTCTTATCTATTGTAAATGGCAAGCTTGTTCAACAAAAGAAGTTTCAAGTCTGTTCTTAATTAGATTAATTTTAAAACATGCTGAAAAATATTTGAATGAAAATTATTTGACAAATAAATATCTCAGATTTTCCACATCAAATACAATAAAGAGACAGGAGTGATGTACCGGATTCTTTCTTGTCATACAAAGATACAGAGTATGTGATAGTTTAATCAGACACTTAATGTGAGAAAGTGTAGCTGCTTTTTCATGTTGGTAACCTGTGGAGTACATTAAAGGGAAAAATCGTGATGTTAGTACAGTGGGTGTTCCCCATATAGGACTCCAGCTGTTGTGAAAGCTTCATCTAGGAAAGCTACCCAGAAAGCTGGATTGCTTGATGACAGACTGTCAAAATGTATTAAGTTTCTTAAGATAACAAGAAATGTTCTGTGATAGGTAAAATTGCCTTGTGTTTCTAATTCACTGTGTCATTTTGAATGTTGTGATAAGATATGCCTAATATCATTGTGATGCTGCTTGATTTTGAAAATTGACTTTTTAATTGCAGAACTGGGATGCTGTATTATAGGCAATCAAGTTTTCTTCTCTTGGGTTCCTAAGTTACAGCAGCACTTAAAAAAAATGCATGTTATTCTTTTACGGGATTACACAATATCCAAACATAGCATACAATCCTAGTGATTTTCAAAGTTCATTACTGAACTAGCATCATAGTAGGATCCCAAATACCATTTTTACTTTGTGATTTAACTTTCTCCTTTTAAATATTTCCCCCACCTTTTCTTCACCTGTCATAAATTTACTTGCAATCAGGTACTTTATTAAAGAAATGAATAGTTTTATCCATGCCTATTGTGGAGGCTGCCATAAGCAAAGTTCAGTTATTTTAAAAGTAAATTTCGAAATTTGCCAGGCTACTGTGCCTGCCCCAAGGCAAGCTAATTAAGGCCAAGAGAGAGGAAAAAAATAAGCAATCAAAAGTGTTTAGTTGATGCTCACAAAACTTCACGTTAAGCAGCTAAGCCTTGTAACTGACTTTAAGGTTAGTTTTGTGAACATTATACTACTCGGGATGGAAACAACTGAAACTTTTTAAGTGCCTTTGTACGTGCCCTTTGAAATGTTTTGCGATTGGCTGAAAGTGCTCCAAAACAGCTCTTTTAGTGAGATTCTATGTTGAAATGTTTCCCGTTTTGTTAGATGTGCAGGGGGTCAAGAGACCCATAGGTTCTTGAAAAATCCCACCATGCTTTCCTTCCTCCTCTTCCCCCAGGGGAGGAAGGGAAAACAGAGTGGACAGCCTGACAAGTGCTGCTGTCCCCACACCACCTAGATGCCTGTGAACTCTAGGGCCCCTTGACACTCCTAGAGCCAGGGGTGTCCAGCCCTATCCGCTCTACCCCTCAATTCTGCTGAGAAAGTGAGAGGAGAGGCATAGGGGATTTGGGGATGAAAAATGTCAGAACCCCAAAAGCAGGGAGCCTTAAATGCCAGACCCCAACTTACCTCTCCACTCCGGCACACTGCTTTTTCCCTTCTAACCTGCCATCCTTGTGGTGGGAAGAGCAAGAATAGAGTTGCAGGTCATTGCAGCTCCTTATAGCCCCTTCTGGCTAGAGAGCAATTTTACAGCATTCCAACCTAGGGGTACCACAGAGCTGTTCTGTCCTCTGGGTATACTCTTTTGAGATGTTTCCAAGTCTATAATACATGGTAATATTTTAAAAAGTTACTTCTCTCCTTACTCACAGTCCACATTATCTATACCCTTCAGATATCAGCTTGCTTTCTTTTCTGACACGTGGCAAACAATAAGAAAAACTGCATGTTTGACTTCTGTTCCTTCCTACTTCTCTTGCTCATATTCTTCTTTACTTTTCCTCTGTGATTCAAACTAATTATAGAAATCTCCAAAGTTGAGTTTGTTCCTTAGAAAACAAAAAAAACAAGCAAACACCCAGTTCTTCAGACCTAGCATCTTGGATCATATACTGGAATATGCGGTAGAATAAATTCAGAATGATTCCAGCTCAGTTCCTTGGTATTAGTCTGCATTTGCATTGCAGTAACTGGCATCTGAATCTCATCCCATCTTAATGCCCATTGATAAAGTGCCCAGCAAACTATTTACAATAAAGTATTAATTTCTCTTCATGGTGATGAAATAGGTGATCAGCATCTTTGATTTCAGCAGTTCTATTGTCTTCTACTTTATTTGATTACTTTGGTACTAATATTTTCAATATTATTTTCAATATTTTCATAAAATGAAGGTTTTCTGGGCAAACATTTGCATCTATACATAATTCCAATGAAATAGATGGGGGAATGACCTGTCCATCCATATGTGTCAGAAAGCAGAAGAGTAATCTTATTTCTTTCTTATTTATACGTTGAATCATAATGCAACCATGTACAAGTTTTCTAATAAAGATAGATATGAGATAGGTGGAGCTATGTACGTTTATCACTAAAAACAGCTGTTATTTAGGATAGTTCTAAGCCCAGCATTACTGGTTCACTTACCAATAAGGAAAAAACCTCCAGTATTTCATTGATACTTACAGTAATACACAGCCCTAATACTGAATCTCATTAAGCCAGACTGAGAAATGTGATGTCTTTATTCAACAGAGTGCGCCACTGAGAAAAGGTCTTAACGCTAAAAAAAATCATAAATTCTAAAAGAAGATATATGGCCTCTAGAAGTTTCTGGTTTTTATCTTCCTCTTTAAATTCCAAGCCTTATCATTCAAGCAATTACATTGCCCTCGGTCCTTCTTGAAGGAGAATGGCAACAGGTTACGATCCATTACAAGCAAAATATTAGACAATGCTTGCTGGTGGAAACTCCGAACTGGGGAATCTAATGGCATTTCCAGACCTCCTGTGTGTGCTATCTCCCTAGTTCCCCATATGTTTTTCCCCCCTGTGTTCTTTTTTCTTTATCAGTACTGATAAAAGGTGTGTGTACTGGTTCTAGGATTAAATAAATTCAATGCTCAAATAAGATGGAAAGAAAAGCCTAAGAAAAGTTATACGATATGCTTCATTTTCTCTTCCTTAACTTATTCCTTATACTTGTTTTCCTCTTGAAATTTGATAAACAGATGGTGAAAATGGTGAGGTAAGCCAATATCCCAAACAATAAAACCGGACCAGGAATCCTGGATTGGCATACTTGGAACCCCAGCAACATCATGAGTTATATCCCTATCCAGAAATACCGCCTTCCCAGTGCTTTGATGGAATTTTTACATCTATACATCAAAGTACTCTTGTAAACCAGGAGAGCCAGAAGCACTGTTTGTTTTTGTAACAGAAATTATTTGGGTAAGTAGAAAAGAGATTTTTTTTTGTATAATGTATATACCTCTATCTGTCTTGTTCCCCCTCCCTCTCTAATATAAACTGATCTCAGACTTGTTAAATGTGCAAGTTTTGTGTCCATATTCTCAGATCATTGGATTCTGGATAGTTCAAAGTGCTTTAAAATGATCTATCTACCCCTTTTCACAACTTTGATGAACAGTGTGCTCCAAGGGCTCTCCTGAAAAAAAAGAATCACAAAACAGTGATTGGCTCTTACAGGCATAAAAACTGATGGTGCAGAAAAGGTGGTGTCCAGCAGGAATAGAAGCAGCTGCTGCCTGCTTGGGTGAAGGGACATTTCTGCAAACATGACAAGGGCAGCCTCCATTTGCTACAATTAAATGTTCCAGTCTAGTCCTAATAAAACTCATGATTCAGTCCAATAAGCTCATTTAAATTTCAAATATATACAATTACAATTAGATTGCTAATAATTTTGAAACTTTGTTCATGATTTTATGCTGTGGCTCAAATGCTAACAGTCCATAGGCATAATTACAGAGGCTTCTGCCTGAGAGCTTAAGTAGAACTATTCAGAAACAAATCAGTTGGGTACCAACATGGGCCTATAAAGCTCTTCTATATAAAGAAGCATGCGTTGAGGTTTTAGTGATAATATTCCCAAATTACTTCCACACAAATATTCTTTGCATATACAAGTGATCCTGCCAAACTGAATAGAAAGAAGGCATATCATGAAAGCTATAATCATGTCACCTCAGAACAGACTCTTAAGTCTTAGTTTGCTTAGGCAAAAGAGAAAAGCAAGGCAGTTTAGTGCCTTATATAAGTAAACTCATTTAGTCTCCCTCTTTGGTAAGAGTCAGAGGCAATTGCTTCTAAGCACAGACTTCAAGAAGCAACTGACCTCTCCCCAAGGAGCTACTGTTGGAAACATTGACACCAACATCTGGGTTACCAAATAATCCAGGGACTCAACAGGATAAATAAGAATTTCTGTTGCCATTTTAAAATTCACTGGAATATAAATAATTACCACATTTGGATACTGCGAAATACAGTGGGACAAAAAAGGGTGAGCATATAGGGAGCCATAATAGATCTTCTGTATAAAGAACATATTTCTGATTTCCCAAAGAATCTTTAAGGATCATGTTAAAAAAAAAAGATCTATTAAATCTTTTTTTAGGTTGTGTCCCTATAATCCAAATCATACAGCTGGACTATTTGCCTAAGCTATTTCAATAAAACAGGATGTGCATATAGCAGCATTTGCAAATATCGTATTCTTTTTTTTTAGAAAACTAGGAGCCATATCATTGATTATTTCTGCCTCCACTTTACATGCATTTCTGTGTAAATGCAAGAATGCAGATAAGTGTCAGTTAGCACTAAAAATCATACTGATGTCCCCTTTATTGCTAAATCCTTTGACCGCAATCTCATATCGATGTCAAACTTCACATATGTCTGTGCTGTACAGGATTAAGAATAGGGTAGGGGATGGAGCACAGTAAGCCAAAAACCATACTGCTTGCTCCAGTGAACACATAATATATATCCACAATTAATGATCTATAACATAAGCTTTTAATACCACGTTTTGGCCATTTATTCTTGTACTTCGAACAGCAAAAAGTAAGAAAATGGCATTCCAGAAAAGTCAGACTGTTTGGGGGGTTTATTTTTAATTTTCTTGGTTACTGTTCTTTCCTGGTTTGAGACAATTTATTTATTTTTTAGATTATCATGCTTATTGATATTGTTATAATGATGATTAATATTATTTTTGATGTTTCTTATTCCAGGAAGAAATAAATTAAGGGAAATGAGAGATGCTGTTATTCTTCCTCCTCTCTCCCACACCACTTCTTTTCCTTGGTTCTCATCACATTAATCTCTACCACCACCTAATACAAAAACACACACATTAAGACAGAAAAATCCGAACCAATTTATTGCACAAAATACTTGACAGTAAAGACCATCTGGAAGAAATGCTTGGTTTCTGCCACTATGAAAATTCACAGCAAACAGGAAGTTTCACAATTTGCAACAAAACAACTGCAAAATCTCCTCTGTTTTGTCAATTCTTGAACATGGTTTGTTGAGATATATAAAAGGTATGGTTAAAATTTCTATTTAGCTTTAATAAGGTACTCAGTGAATATAGTTGAAACTAAAGATGTAATCTTTAAACTATTAAAGTCAAGAGGGATTTTTGCCATTGATTTTACTGAAATCAAGCTCTGGAGGACATGGGTGTGCTGTAAGTTTGGTGGCTAAGCACATTCAGTGGGATTGCCATGGAAGGTAAGCTGTAGCAACATGGAATTTGGTTTCAGTTCTCTATGGAGTACACAAATCAGTTTCATAGTGCTGAAACACACATGTCATAATATGGAAAACAACGATAATGGCAATTGTTTGAAATCTTCATTAATTTACCTTTGGTCATAACGGGTGCTAGCAGGTATGTGGGGACATTCCTCTGATGTGCTGTAATTACACTACATCAGAGCAGACTTGATTAATCCAGTGAACACATAAACTATATTGAAATATATTGAAATATCATCAAACAAGCTTTAGTTAAAGCCCCACCACTGTTTTGAAGCATGGGATGCTGAATACAGGAGATGCTGCAGGCGCTTTAATTAGAATGACTCTAATTAAAGCATTCCACCTCCAATCTCCAGAACATGTGTAAAGATGCCCTGTAATTATTTTTCTTTGATCCTGCTCTACCCTTATGCTTCCTACACATCAGCTTTGCCATTCATCTGTACTTCTTCATGTGATTGTTATATTGGTCCAGACTGAAATTTGTGCACTACTGTATCATATATAAAAGATGTGCAACATAGGATGCTTGCACAAGTTACACTTTTTGCTTCATCAGGGCCCTGAAAGCACTCTAGCAGCCATTACATAACACACGTGCACAGATGCAGAGCACTTTTAAAATGGCCAATTATTGAAAAAACAAATAATCCTTGTCAAATCAGGTATTAGATGTAGACACTCTAAAGCAGAGCACCTTAGGGATCTTGTGTTCGCTCAAGGGTTACTTACAAGTGGGATCTGACTCACTGCTTGGTAGTTAGGAGTGGAGCAGGGAGAGAAGAAAACCCCTGACAGGGTTCAGGTGTGGTCTTGGCCACACGTGAGCCCTCACAGTGCAGGAGGAGCAGGAGGAGCAGCAGCAGCAGCAGCAGCGGCGGAGAAGCGGTGAGTGGGTAGTGCCGGCAGCTGAAGCTGATACGGAGGGGAGCCTCCCGGATCACTTATAGCTGAGCCGGCAGGGAGCCACGCACAAACACAGCGCGCAAACAGGGAGCCAGCAAGGGGACAGGAGGGGGCTAGGAGCATCCCCGGAGGAAGATCCAGGGAGAGATACCAGCTTGCTGAGGCAGGTTGCTGGGCTAGAGACCAGTGCCCCCACCCAACCCAGGAGCTTCCGAGCCTGAGGCTGCCAGCAGGCACTTCTGGGGAACCGGGACTCCTGATTGGCAGCCGAAAAAACCGCGGGAACACTGCGGGAATTTCAAATCTAAACTGAAACTTACAAGCGGGGTCTGACTCACTGCTCGACAATTAGGAGATGAGCAGGGAGACAAGAAGACCCCTGATAGGGTTCAGGTGTGGTCTCGGCCACATGTGAGCCCTTGCAGTGCAGGAGGAGCAGCAGCAGCAGCAGCAGCAGCGGAGAAGCGGTGAGTAGGGTTGTGCCTGCAGCTGAAGCTGATCCGAAGGGGAGCCTCCCGGATCACTTATAGCTGAGCTGGCAGGAAGCTGTGCTTCCAAGCTGCACGCGAACAGAGTGCACAAACAGGCGTGCTCTGTAAGGGCACGCCGGTGTTTGCGCCAGCATTCACGCAGGAGGAGAGCAAGGAGGAAGTGAAGAGCAACTTGACAGCAAGAAGACCACCTTTTCTAGGAACGTGGTGAGTACACGTAGTGCCACTGCCAGGGGCCTGGCCCCTCCCTCTCCCTCTTCCCTGGTGCTGCCCCCCCGGTGCACCTCTAAGGCCGCCACCCAGACAGAGCCCCTGGGGGGCCCGCTGTCCACCTCACCCACCCTTGCTGGGGGTGGTGGCTGGGCGGGGCCCCCGGGGGTGGGGGAAATGTCTAGGGCATTCCCTGGCTGCCCCTCTTGTGGCCGTCTTCAGGCCCTGGAGGAGCGGCTGCAGGAGCTTCAGGCAGAGGTGAGCAGGCTATGGGGCATCTGGGCAGCAGAGGATGAAATTGACATGTACTTCTGTTCTTTGCAGAGCCTGAAACCTACTGAGGAGCCCCCCAGACCCAGAAGAGTGACTCGTCGGTGGCAGCAAGTTCCCTTTGGACCCAGGGCAGCCCATGCTGCTGCAGAGCCTGTAGCTGAGGTACCACTTGGGAACAGGTATGCGGCCCTGGCCATCCTGGAGGAGACTGCTGAGGAGCACCCCCCTCAAGGTGCTGATATTGCACCATCATCACAAGCAGAGAAGAAGAAGTGGTCCCAAAGGAGGAAGAAACGTCGAGTCCTGGTCATTGGGGACTCCATCCTGAGGGGCAAGGAGGGTCCCATCTGCTATCCTGATCCCTGGGGCCGAGAGGTCTGCTGCCCGCCCCGGAGCATGAGATCGGGATGTCAGGGAGTGCGTCTGGAAGGTTGTTAGGCCCACGGATTACCATCCATTAGTGGTAGTCCATGTGGGGACCAACGACACTTCGAGAGGCTGGCTGGAGGACATCATTGAAGACTTCAAGGCTCTTGGAAGACAGCTCAAGGTGATTGGAGTGCAGGTGGTGTTTTCTAACATTCTGCCGGTGAGTCAACGGAGAAGGCGACATGAGGCGTGTATCGCAGCCATAAACCAGCACCTTCAGGGTTGGTGTTATGATGTGGGCTTCAGATTCTTTGATCACAGCCTGCATTTTTCCATGCGGATCATGCTGGCGGAGGATGAACTTCACCTATCGCCTAAAGGTAAGTGTTTCTTTTCTTCTAGTTTGGCTGATCTTGTGCGGCGGGCTTTAAACTAGCTTCACGGGGGGATGGGCCTGCTGAGAAAGCAGAGGATGTTCTGCTGCTGAGCCAGGTGAGTCGGGCGAGCGTAGGTGGTTGTAACTTGGGGAAAACATGTGGAGTGGGGGAGGTGGCGGTGGGTAGCCTCAAATGCCTCTATACAAATGCTCATAGCATAGGAGGTAAGCAGGAGGAGCTGGCTCTCCAGCCCAGATTTGGTTGGGCTCACGGAAACCTGGTGGGACCTGACCCATGACTTGGCCGTAGGCATCGATGGCTATGCCCTTTTCAGAAAGGACAGGATGGGGAAAAGAGGCAGAGGGGTTGTGCTTTATGTCAAAGAGTGTTTCTCTGCATCAAGTGTCAACTTGGAGGCGACTGAGGATCAGGTGGAAGCGATTTGGGTCAGGCTGCAAGAAGGACGAGGGGAAAGGGACTTAATGGTGGGTGTCTGCTACAGACCACCCAATCAGAAGGAGGAGCTGGACCTCCAATTTGCTGGCCAGCTTAAGGAGGCAGCTAGGACGAGGCATGTCATTGTCATGGGTGACTTCAATTACCCGGACATCTGCTGGGAGGTGCAGTCGGCCAAGTCTAAGAGGTCCCGGAGGTTCCTGGTGGACCTGCAGGACCTCCACTTGGTCCAGGAGGTGCATGGCCCCACCAGTGAGGACGCGCTGCTGGATCTGGTCCTGGCCTTGGGGGACAATCTGATTGGAGGGCTCCAGGTACGAGACTCCCTGGGAGATAGCGATCATTGCCTGATTGAATTTGCTGTCCGACGTAGTGTAGCTAGGACCCACACTAGGACTAAGGTCCCAGATTTCAAAAGGGCCAATTTCAGAGAGTCCAGGAGGCTAATTTAGGAGGCACTGCAGGACTGTAGGGTTAAGGACGTGGGCATCCATGAAGACTGGAAGTTCCTTAAGGAGACGATCCTCCGATCCCAAGGGGCGACCGTTCCTGCCCAATGCAAAATGGGCAAAAGTGCCCGGAAGCCCCCATAGCTTAATAGGAATGTTCAGGGGACCCTGATGGAGAAGCGGGAGGCTTACTATCTTTGGAAGAGAAGAGCAGTCTCCAAAGAGGAGTGCTCCTCTTGTGCTCGGGAGTTTCATAGTTTCATAGTGTCTAGAGTCGGAAGGGACCTGGGCAGATCATCTAGTCCGACCCCCTGCCTTGGCAGGAAAGAGCACCGGGGTCAGA
>JAGPOW010003316.1:141171943-141201356 GCA_030014935.1 Caiman crocodilus
GAGGCTGAGGGGGGACCTGGTGGCAGCCTATAAACTGCTGAGGGGAAATCAGCAGGAAATAGGGCAGGCTCTTTTTTTCCCGGGCACCACCAGGGGTAATTAGGACCAATAGTAACAAGTTGCTGGAGAGCAGGTTTAGGTTGGACATTAGGAAACACTACTTCACAGTTACGGCTAGGATGTGGAAGCAGCTTCCTATGGAATTGTTTTTGCTCCTACCTTGGGCATCTTTACGAGTAGATTAGATAGGTACTTGGCTGGGGTCCTGTTACCCTAGCACGCATTCCTGCCATTGGTGGGGGTCAGACTAGGTGTCCTGCTCTAGGCCCCTTCTGACCCTAGATACTATGATACTATGAAGGGTTAATTTTTTGTACTTTGCGGGAATGAGCTGGTGCTTGCGCTAGTAAGCACTAGCCCAGCCCAGCCCACATCTGGGGCTATTTGAACTGTTCTCCCCCTCATTCCTCTGGTGTGTGAAGCAATCATTATGCAGTTCTACCTTGCTACCCTCTCCTGAATATGCACATGGTGTTTCTCTGAAGATGTAGCTTCTGCTAATACCGGTTCCCATCTCATATCTCCGTTCTCTATCTATAAAATGGGGATACTAAGTCCTATTTCTGTCATTCCCTCTTTTTGTTGTGTGGTTAGTATGGCACTTTACAGAAAGTGCCAAGAGTTAGAACCCCTGCCCTCTGCCCCAACCGATGTTCATCTGTTAGGTCATGTGAGTGGGGGGCTGCAGCCTGCCTCTACCGGCCCTAGCCAAAGAGGCTGGTGAACCACCCCTCTCCCTAGCTCCCCTCCCAGCTCCAAAGTTATCAGCTAGGGAGGAGGAAGGGAGAGGGAGTAGCAGACAGTAGCCACTTGGGACAGGGTGGGGTGAAGCATAGCCCCCTTTCCTCATAGGTTTGGCCTAGCTCCCCCCAATACCCTAGCTGGGATAGCTAGGACCAGCCCATGAGGTGAGGAGGCTCCATTCCACCCTCCCTCCCTCTCCAACTGCAGCCAGGAGTTTTGAACAAGATGCATACGATTACATTTTCATCTAATACTACATAGGATTCAGTAAGGCCAGTACTTCAGAATAAGGACCATTATTGACCATGAACTCTGAGTACTCTTAATGGTTTCTGTGTAGTGAAAACATGAAGAAAACTTAATACACTTTAACAACATACTTGTGAAAAGCCCATTTTAAAATGCATTTTATATGGAATAGAATTAAGAGTCATCAATATAATGTTATGCGTCATGCCCCCTCATTTTGCAACTTTGGAGTCTCTGGCACTAGTAGTGTGTATATTCTTTATGACTAAAAGCAGCTTCTGAGTGCTGTTATGAGTGAATTGGAAATTGTCACTAAATATATTCTTATGAAAAATAAATGTTTCACTGACTATGTATCAGGATAATTGGTGAATATTTCATAAAAAATGGTACTTGAACAGCCAGGCCTATACAAGATTGGGCCTGGCACTTTCTTTTCCCTATATTCAGGTTGTATTTGCTCATGAAACTTCTGAGGCAAATTGCTTCAGGTAGGATTGAGCAATATTTTAAAAAATGTGTTATTTAATATTTCAAAATGAATTTATAGAAAGCCCCAGCTGCCAACAAGGAGTTATGGGATAAGCATATAGAATAGGGTAGAGAAAAAGAAAACATGAACACTTTGGGTTACATAACCTGTTGACCCTTTTCATGCTGTCCTCAAAAGTATTGTGTCTCAGCCCTGTAGCCACTATCTTCTCAAGGGAGAATACATGTTCTCCTTCTTCTAGACCAAGGCTGAAGTTGCAGTTCCCTTCCTTTCCATTGTGCTACCTGTTATTTTTCTTAAGGTCAAATACAGAGTTAATCAGTGACCTTCCAGCTTTCATGAAGCTCAATACAATTTTTATAACAATAGCAATCAGGGAAAATGTGTTATAAAGCATCAGATGTTTACCTTTCTAGGTAATTGCAGGTCTCCCACATAAAATCCTGTTAGGTACTGTCTTAAGTTTATTAGCTTTTGGATCATGGTGGATTTGGTTCAGCCATTTTTTTTTTAATGGCCTGTTGAACCTGAAAACAAACAAACAAACTGTACAAACCTTTTTTTGCCGAAGCTGTAACTTCTACAGACATGTAAGGGGTTTTTATTAACTAGTCTGTAAAGAATTTATGGTTGACCTCCAGGGTTATCTGCTACAGCGCCACTTGTGCTTCCTCTCTTCATCTGTAGCTCACCTTTTCACCCATACCATAGTATACCACACAGTTCTTGTCCCTTAAGCAGGCCCCTTCTAGGAATCACACTTCATAGTTCTAGCCCTTCCTTCTGTTCTTTTGCCCTATTTACAGCCAATAGAAACAGAAAGTAGGTTGTGAGGGGTTTGAAATCCAGAACAGAAAGATGTGGGAATAAGCTGGTAGATTTTCCAGGGAGCCACGCATCTGGTGCCACCTGGAGCATAAGACAGGGGAAGAGGGGGCACTTACCTATCCCCTTCTTCTGTGGGGTAGGGACCCTCAGCCTGGAGAGTGATGTTGCACCATTGGTGAGCCCTTCTGTGTATGTGTACAGTTTAAAAAGGGCCCGCCAACAGCAAAAGCCACAGCTTGTCCAAGGCTCTGGCACAAGATGCCTGGGCAGAAGCCCATCATTACCCATTGAGCCCAGGGACCCTCAGGACCTCCCAACAGGACCTTAAACTGGACCCCCATTGCAACTGGAGGTAGGTGGGGCCCACAGCAGGGGAGGCAGGGACCCAGAACCAGGCAGTTGCAGGGCAACTGAGTGGAGCTGAGGAGAGAAATGCACCTCTCTGAATCCTACTTGGCCTAGTCCCCCAGGAACCTACATGCCTGGAGCTTTGCAAACAGGATGCATGAATAGGATGCACAAACAGGATGCACTTCTAGGTCCAGCATTTGAGTTGGCAAGGGAGTTCACACAGGACGATGAGCAGGAGGATCCAAGGCCCTGCCAGTGAGTCACAGGGAAGGTAGTCCCATCAGTAGCCAGACTACCAGTGGCACAACACAGTTGGCCACACACCACACTCCAAGGATCCCCTCAGAGTGTGAGACCTCCCCATCTGTCACTTCTGAGGTCTCCATCCAGACAGAACCCATGGTTCTGGGCTCCATGCAGATGGAGCCTCTGGCTCTCAGCTGTGGGGGATGTCTGGCATAATTCCAGACACATGGGACTAGGAGAATAGCCACCTCCCCTTGTGAGGTTTGTTTCACTTTGGAATCTCTGGGGTGCCAAATAGAGGAGCTCCAGGCTATAGTCCAAAAACTGTGCCATCAGGGATGGTGAGCAGGAGATAGATTCCTACTGACAGGCCTTACACCAACTAGAGGCTGAGGGTAGACCAAGGTCACCTTCCAGGACAGGGGAGGACTTGAGGATCCCCCCCAAATGTCCAGCCAGTAGGTTGGACCAAAGTGGTCAATGGCCCCAAGGCCTGCTGCACCAGGGTCCCCTCCCCTCTGGAGCTTTGCAACAAGTATGAACCTCTTGCAGCACCAGTAGAACCTGCAGAGCTGCCATTTCCTGCAGACAAGGGAAGACCACTCACACCTACCATCCTGCACTCCCTAAGGCCACACATAGAGTGGTCCTTGTGGGAAACTCCCTCCTGAGGGGCGTGATCTTCCACCCCAACCCCTTAGCTCATCTGCTGCCTCCTCGGAGCCCATATGTGGGATGTAGCAGACAGGAACCCAAAGCTCATCTGGCCCACCAACCACTACCCTATGCTCCTTATCCATGTGTGCACGAATGACATGGCTGAGAGCAATTCCAGCCAGGTCATGAGAGGCTACAGGGCTATGGGAGCAGGGCTTAGTGGTTTGCATGGAAAGTTTACAGAAGTGGCAGCTATGAAACAAAGATGATGCAAATGTAGGTTTGTATATATGTATATATAAAAGGAAAACTAGCAGAGATAGGATAGGTTTCACAGCCAGTGGAGTACTTAAGTATGTCACTGTTTATTGTGTGGCATAATAGGAAAAAACAATCACTATGACCACTGCCATCATGAGCATGCATATGGTTAACACATTCTTTGGATATATCTACACAAGATGCTGACTGTGCAGTCATTATTGCATAGTCATTTAGTACTTGTTTAGTACCAATACTTGTTTATAGTATAAAAAAGTACTAAATGACTGTGCAGGAACAAGAATTACTGCACAGTCATTCTAACAAATGACTCTTTCATGATGTGACTACACGGTAATTCATGACTACTGCACAGTAGCATCATGTCACGCTTCCTGCCATGCAACGTACTGTGCAGTACTCACAGACTATTGTGCATTTAGTGTCTCATGAAGATGTGGTCTTTGTGTAGTATTGCATAATCATTTTGCAACTCACTGCCCAGTATCTCTGGAGAAAGCCTAACAACAGCCATTTAAAATACATTAGGAATGTGTTTGTTTATTCACATGGAAATCCTACCCATCAACCGGGATGTGTAAGATTTACTGTCTTTTAAAGAAGTATTTTTGTAACAAACTTAGACCATATTCAAAGATATGAAAATATTCAGAGAAAGATATTTCCATTTAGTTGAGCCTACCCAGAAAGTGAAGGGAAGGAGAGATAAAATGGCACTGCAAATCCAGTTGAGAAAGCTTAAGTGGATGATCATAATGAATGATCTCCCTTCTCCTCTTCATAAAGCAAGCTCTACATATTCTGATCCTTTGAAGCAGAATGATAGAGATGTGTGGAGGAAACAATTATATTCTGGGCTCTATTTTTTACAGTGGTATTTGATCTCTTCAGTCCTCTGTACCAAATTCATGCAGTTTGAACAATATTATATGTATGTCTATTGGAATATGAATGGAATGCTCATGGACAGATGACAAGTTGAATTAAAGCCCATTGGACAAGTTAGCATGTCAAGTAGCCAAGCTTGGCCTGCTTATTCCCATAACAAATTTCACCATGCTGCCTTCAAATTCTGCTCTAACTTGAATCCCCAGAAGTCTTTACAGTTTACACATCAAAGAACTGATGGCTGGCATGATTGACCTCACATAGTGCAGTACAACAGGGCTTTGTTTTTCTCACACAAGCATTTGCCTCTGTCAGTATATTTGTATGGAATTCAATAATGGCCACAGTCTGGTGCACAATGATAAGTGGAAATTTAGCAGTTTATTCTGTTTATTCAAAGTACATTATTGTACAATTTCCTAAAACAAGGTAAAGTACATGAAGATATGCACTAATAAAATAATAAAAGAGAGAATATACATTTGAGAGAAAAGTAAAAACTGATTAAGAAAATGTAATGTATTATCTTTATTATTTGTTATTCAACATATCTCTGTGGAACTTAGGATCCTATTTTGTTTGGTGCTGAAACAAAGTGCTAGTCCCCACAATAATGATCTTATAATCTAATTATAAAGTAAAGGATGAGTAAAGACAAGCAGGTGGCTTACACATGTAACCTGCTGGGGATATCAGCATCTGGATACTGTATGGGAGGGTTGTATGAAGTTTTGGTAGCCAATTCGATTTGGAGAAGATTTGGCTCAATTCGGGCACTAAATCTCTGAATCCAAATTGAATCAGGAGATCAATTAAAAGTTCTGAATTGATTCAAAGCATCTAAATCAATTTGGAAAAAGATTAGAAAAAAATTTGGTGATTTGGCTATAGACTAAACAGGCAGCTGACACAGCTGCCTCCAGCTGGTAAGTCTGTTAGGGTTGGGGGAGGGGGGAAGAAGGGGCATAGGGGAGGGAGGGATTGGGGCTGGGATAAACTGCTCAGCTGGAGTAAGGGGGCACATTGTTTGGGAAAGGGGGTGGGGAGGCAGCACTAGGAGCAGGGGCTCTGCCCTTTTGCTGCTTGCCCACCCAGCACGGGGATCATGGGGGGGGGGGGGCGCAATGCAGGCACAGCTCATTCTGGGCAAAAGGGGGCAAGTGGTAGCAGGGCATAGCCCACGCTTCCAGTGCTACTGCGCCCACATCCCCCGCCCCCCCATGCCAGCTGGCAAGTGGCAGCAGGGCAGAGTTCCTGCTTCAAGCACTGATTTGGGTGTGCAGCACTGGGAGCAGGGGCTGTACCCTGCTGCCGCTTGCTCTCTTCTGCAGACTGCACCTGTATCACAACCCTTGCAACCACGCCAGCTGGGCAAGTGGCAGCAGGGAAGAGCCCCCACTCTGAACATGGCTGCACCTGCATCCCACGCCCCACTACTGCAGCTGGGCAGCTTGTCAAGAGCCTCTCTTCCTCCCACACATCCCTTTCCTCTCCCCTCCCACCCAACCCCGACAGACTTACCAGCTGGAGGAAGTTGTGTCAGCTGCCTGTTTAGTCTATGGCCAAATCACCAAATTTTTTCCTAATCTTTTTCCAAATTGATTTGGATCCTTTGAATCAATTCAGAACTTTTAATTGGTCTCCTGATTCAATTTGGATTCAGAGATTTAGTGCCCGAATTGAGCCAAATCTTCTCCAAATCGAATTGGCTACCAAAATTTCATACAACCCTCCCATACAGTATCCAGATGCTGATATCCCCAGCAGGTTACATGTGTAAGCTACCTGCTTGTCTTTACTCATTCTTTGTATTCATCCTCATTCTATAGCTGAATCTCTGAAGCAGCACCAAATCTTTTGGATATGATTCAGCTGAATTAAATTGAGACAGTGATTCAAATCTCCAAATTGAATCAGTGTCCTTCGAACTAGCCAAATTTGAATCAGAAGTGAATACTTGCTGCCTTGCACAGGCCTACTGAATGGGTGAGTTGACACAAGATGCTTTACTGTAAAGTAGTGTAATTTACGGTGCAGTAAGTATATGCGTCTATATGTGCACACACTTACCATGCAGTAAATTTCACTATTTGTGAGTAAATCTGCTACCTGCAAATGCAAGTAACAAATTTACTCTTGAGTAGTTACTGTGCAGTAACGCACATGTAGATGTCAACGGGGAGCAGATTTGCTCTCAGTTAGCCTTGTCACTAGGGGCCCAGCCTGAGCTCAGGCCTAGAGGTCCAGAGCTGGAGCCTCTCCTGAGTCAGGGCTGGGCCATCTCTATGGCAGCCCCTGCCACAGGCCCTTTAAAAAGTCTGCAGGCATTTAGAGCACAGGAGCGCAACAGCATGGGGGCTAGGAGGAATCTTGGACTCTGCTGCCCCTATGCAGGCTGGCATCTATTTTTGCCAGTCTACCTGGACCCTTGTGTCACTGACTGGCACCACAGTGTTATGTGGCTGCCAGACCCATGCTGTCCAGCCCTACAGTCAAGACCCAGCCCAGCTGCAGTCAGCTTCTGACCAATGGGGCCAGTGCCTGATGCCCACAGCCAACCCCCAGCAGCCTGCCCAGACCCCACAGGGCTCCTAGTCCTGGCTTCTAGTCCCACATGACTCCTAGTCCTATGCCATGCCCCTGTGCTGGGTGCTGCAGGCATTTGCCCAAGCTTGTCAGTTTTGGAGCAGCTGTGCAGAGGCCCAGAGAAATGGTGTGGGAGCCTCAGTGGCATCTTTGCCAATGCCATACTCTTCCGTTTGGGGCATCATCTGGTTACAACAGAAGGCTGGTGATCTTGTGGCACTGTGGGTAAAGGCAAAGGTGAAGTATCAGTTTGTGTGGGGTGGGTTCTCCAAAGCCCACATCTATGAGGGGCTGTCAGGCCAGGTGCAGAAGTGCAGGTATGACTGGTCTGCACAGCAGTGCTGCATAAAGGTCAATACCTTGCAGGCACAGTGGGTCAGCATCACCAAACACAATCATCAGTCAGGGAGTGTTCACAAGTCCGTGCCCTTTATGCAGCAACTGGACACCATCCTTGTGGACTCAGGCAACCCATTCTGTGTACAGTAGCATAGGTGGCCTCCAAGCCCCAACTCCAGCCTGGCACTCATGGTGATGTGTTACTGAGGGAGGACCCCTCATGGTGCCAGCAGACTATCGCACTGAGCTCCCTGCCCCCAGCATCCATCAGTAGCTCAGGGAGCCTGGGTCAGTGCCTTCCCTGACAGCTCTGCAGCCTCAGCCTCAGTCATAAGGCTTGGCCAATTATGTCACCACTGACTGCCAGTAGTACCAGCTGCTTCCCAGAAGTGAGCCCTGCCCAGGCACCCTCATGTCATGCCCCACCACCCAATGAGTCCACCAGAAGCCACATGCCACTGCCACCAGCTAGGACTGAGCAGAGATGCTGGACACACCAGCCTCACCCACATGGTAAGACCTGTACTGGAGGGAGAGCCCTCCCCACCCAAGCACCTACCTCCAGCCCTGGCCCTGGCCCCAGCACCCCCTACCTGCCCGGTCTGGCCATGTTCCCTGGCCTCTGAGTTCTGCCCCCATAGCATACAGGGAGGCAGGAGACAGTACAACATTTTATTGAACATCCCATGCCCCTGCCGCTAGGCAGGCATGGGCATCTCATGTGCCAAGGGATGCGTCAATGCTGGTGGCACTCTCCTTCTCACCTGCATAGATTCATAGATTGTAGAGTCAGAAGGAACCACAAAGGATCATAGTGTCCAACCCCCTGCCTCGGTGATGAAAGATATGTACTGCTCCCTAACATAGAGAAGTACACCCCCACCTGTTTTCCCCACTCTGTCTTGCCTATACAACCTGTACCCCTTAATGTCTACTACCCAGTCATGAGTAGAATCCCACCATGTTTCCATTAAGCTAACTAGGTCATATTGGGTGCTAGCAGGTAAGAGTGTGAACTCCTCCTGCTTATTCCCCATAATCCTGGCATTTGTGTAGTCACATTAACCCCCCACAATGGGTGCTCTTGGTGTCCCTTTGCTTTAATGTCTAGTGTGCCCCTAGTGCTTACCTGGTTTGGCCCAGTGCCTTGTTTGTGGCTCACCAACCTTGGGTTCTCCTTGACCACCAGTTCCCCTTCCCCCGCTGAACCTAGTTTAAAGCTCTTCAGAGGAGATCAGTCAACGTGTGGGAGAACAGATGCTTACCTCTAGGAGAGAGATGAAGATCATCCCATCCCAGAACGCCTCCTCCCTGGAAGTGCTGATCATGGCTATAGAATCCAAAGCCCTCATGAAGGCACCATCTCTGGAGCTGCTGGCTGACTACCCTGATGCTGGCATCCTGGCACTGCTGGCTGCTGCCAATTGGAAGGATGGAAGAGAATATCACCTGTGACCCCTACTTCCTAAGCTCAGCCCCCATCTCATGGAAGTCCTTCATGTTGTGGTCTGGACTACTTCCAGCCACATTATTTGTGCCCACAGGGACAAGGAGGCAGAGAGGCAGGAGTAGGGATATGTAGTGCAGCCACAGGTAATCCTCCAGTTGGTAGCAGAGGTTGTGGTGTAACCTGGGCTTGTGACCTACACCATTGAAGTTCAGGTTGTTATGCCAGGTGTGCAGGTATGCCTTCTCCAGCCCCTGCCCCAGGTCCCCTGCCAGCCATCTGCACCACCTGGGCCAACACTTGCTGCCCACCCTGGGTCCACATGGGCTTGAAGTTGGAGCTGCCTGCAGTAGGGCCAGGACCACACAGTGGCCCCCACTGGCCCTGGCCACCAACTGCCAGAGGGGAAGCTGCACACACCAGGGGACCAGTGACTGCCACTTCCCTTAGACAATCCCCTCCCCCCACAACCAGCTTCACTATGGCATATACACCTGTGGGGAAATGGACAGAATCTGGGGTGCTGTCCACCTGTTCCCAGGCATTGCCCCCTATGCACTCATACCCCATGGCCCTCTACCCCAGGAAAGCACACACACAAACCACAGTGTAAACAGGTTGCAAGAGGAAGAGGGTGGTTTATTGTTGGTGGGTGGGGTAGGTGGTGGAGGGGCTCTGTTTGTTGTGAGGGCAATAAAGTGTTTATCTAAGAACTGTCTGCAGTGAGCATGGTGCAGAGAGTGGCCCTGTTAGTGGGTGTATGGCTCACTCAGGGCCTTGGTGTGGGTGGGCTGGGCTGCCAATCTCACTGCCAGCAAAGATAGGACTCCTGCTGCCAGGTGTCCTCCACCTCCTGTGCCTCCTCCAGCTAGGCCTCATAGAATGGCTTCCCACAGGCCTTACAGGTGTTATGCAGCATGCAGGCTGTAATGATAACCCAAGGGATGTTATCCTTGGCAAACTTGAGGCAAGCAATGAGGGTGCACCAACATCCCTTGAGGCAGCCCTAGACACACTCCATCCTGGAGTGGATCCAGTCCAGGCACCTGTTGAAATGTGTCTGGTGAGGGTCCAGCTGGCCAGTGTAGGGATGCATGAAACAAGGTGGGAGTGGGTAGATGGGGCCTCTGATGAGAAGGGTAGGACTACCATGGAACCCAGCTGCAGGACCACTACTCCCAGCATGAAACACCCACTCTCCACCAGGCCCAACAGGCCAATGTTCCTGAAGATGTGGATAATGTGGGTGCTGCCCACACAACTGGTGCTCATGTGCATGAAGGCCCTACAGTGGTCCATGATGCCCTAGAGCACTATGAAGTGAAAGCCCCTTTGGCTGTAATAGGAGAGGTCTCCATGGAGCAGGCAGGTGATGGGGATGTGGGTCCCATCCAAGGCCGCAGTGCACTGATGGAATCCCAGGGCTTGGAACCCCACCACCACCTCTAGGAGGTCAAGCACACAAAGCAGTATCCCCTGGCACATCCTGGAGGGCACCACACACTTCCAGGATGACCTATCTCATGGTGGCCTTGCCCACACCAAAGAGGTGACTCATATAGTGGATGCTGGTAGGCATAACCAGCTTCAGGAGGGCAATGGCCAGCTAGGTGTCTGTGGGGATGGGATGCTGCATGCTTCCATGTCATGCTGCTTCAAGTATGGATGGTGCTGCTCCAGGAAGTCCAGAAAGGTAGCTCAGGTCATGCCTCCAGCCACTGCTCATCTCAGGTGGACCAGAAGACATGCATCCACCAGTCCTGGCTGGCCCAGTCAGCCCAGAGGTGGTGGGGCTGAAGGCCCAGTGGTGGCATCCAGGAACTTGTCATCAGCCTCCCTGTTGAGATCTGACCAGCAGGACAGGGTCTAGGCTGAAGTTGTGGCAGTGACCCTGGGATGTTGCAGTGCAAATGAGCATGTAGTCACGGCATGTGGGGGAACCAGCAGGGCCCAGATGGCTGTGGGTGAACCAGGGCAAGCCAATAGGGCCATCACAGTGGGCAGAAGGAAACTGGGGTGCTAAGCATTGCTGCCAGGGGCAGGGGGTGGCAGAACCTGTAGTGAGACAGCTGCTGCATGCAGTCCCCATGCTCTGCACACTGTTTCTGGTCAGAAATACAGCTGACCAGGGAGCAGGGCTGCCTTTTCAAGGTGGTCTCCAACTGTAGGCAGCAGCAGCTGGAGCCTCCAGTTCCCGCTGGTGGTAGCAGGAATCTATTGCAGGACCCCAGGAAGCCGAGGCTTTTTTTGCTGCCAGGAGCAACAAATCCTCTTCTCCTTCTCTATATGTGGAGATGCCTGCCCAGGAGCATTAACTCACAAGTAGTTTACATGCAAGTAAACTGGTCTCACATCAAATACACTTGTAGACACACGAAGTGAGATGGGGATTAGGCTGTGAAGAGATCTGAAATCTCTCACTTCAGCGGCAAACTTTTGGCCACTGCTCCTGCACCATGTACTAACACTACGTCTACTCTGCGACCAGAACTGCTGCAAGGAAGGCTTAGGGAGTAGAAGAGACAGGGTACAGGAGAGTGAGGCAGCCCACTGGTGCCATTCTGAAATCTTTCCTTTTAGACAGACCCAAGAGCTTACACCCTATTTATCTAACCATTGGTATACTCTTGCTTAGTTGGTTAAATTTGCTAAAGATGATCAATGCATATATATAAGCTTTAAAATAATTTTTGTAATGAGTTTTCCAGAGTCTTGAGAAGAATCATTTTATAATGGCATATGAGAGGCAAAGATTTGTTTGGGTTTTATAATATTATGCCTTTTCAAAATGGAGATGAATCATCTCATGATTGAGGGTCATGATTTAGAAATAGCACTGCTGTATGCTACCAGTAAATACAGCAGGAAATGTTTTTTGTTTTTTGGTTTTTTAATTAAATTAATTTTTCAGGATTTCTTTTATAGGAAAATAAATGTAGTAGATTAAATTATCTCATTTTCAGTGAAAATGTAAACAAAAATAAAAGATAGCTGTGTGTTATTATTTTTGTTTTGTTCTTCAGTTCATTTTGTTCCACTGAAACCTTTTTTTTAAAACCAAAATATGAAAAAAATATACCATGGTTAACCAAGCTTTTTTTCATGGTTTAATTTTAATGGAAACATTTAGTGAAAAACTCAAAATTTAACATAAAAATAATTAGCAATTTGAGCAGCTCTAGTAGAATCATGTTATGAATAGTGTATATTTTTCTGTAAAGGGTAAAAGCAGAGCCAGATTGTCTCAGCATTACTTCAATGTTAAAAACAGCTGCATTAACTTCAGTGAGAATTAAGATTGTATTTACCCTTATGGATCTCATTTTAGTCTGGGGCCCCTGGCCCTAGGTACATAGTTTTACAAATTAAACTTCCTTGAAATAAATAATGGTTATTTATTGAAACATGGAATATCTAATTTGTGGGAAATGTGCACAGTTCAAAACTCGTTTCAATATCTGCAGTCATATCAGTTAAGAATAAAAAATAAATGTTATGGAAATGCCCTACAAATGTAGAAGTTCTCAAAAAATGGTTTTGGTGAAAAATATTTAATTTTCATTCTTTGATTTCAAAATTTCATTTTCAATCTTTATTTTCTTCAGGTATGATTGAACTTTACAGTTTTAATATTATGTAATTCATATATCACTTCAACTGTTAAATTGTTGTATACATATACGTACATTTATAGATTGTATAATATTATTTTAATTAATACGCTCCACTCTACTCTATTGTTTTTTAATCATTAACATCAGCTCAGAGTTTGGATTGCTGCAAATTACTGCTTTATTCTCCAGCCAGTGGATATGATGAAATCCCAGTGTAATCAATGTATTCTACTTCCATGCAGTTAAGAACTGGCCTACCTGGTTAAGTATTCTGGGAAGCATATCCCCCATTATATAGCGCCACAAAGGTCTTTATAAAGTGGATTCCCAGGGCTTGTGATGCATATGATATTATGATTAAGGTGTTGTGCTACAGTTCTAGAGAGGTATATTGAAGCCCTCCTCTGGACCCTGAAGGCTACCCCTTGCAAATCTCCTGTGTGCAAGTCATTTGAGCTAAAGAAATAAAGGTGACCAGAAGTAATACTACCTCTGTTATTCCCATTGGTTGTATCATCGGCTACAGAAACAACTATGTCTTAACTGTGCTAGCTTAAAGGGCTGGTAGTTTTGGTGGATCATAGATCCCTTTTGAACTACATGTATTCTTCTGCTTTTGAACTTAACTTCGTTGCTTGCAAAAGGAAACATGGCTAGGGCACAGCTTAAGAAAACGTAAGGGTTTAAACAAGTAAAAACTTTCAATGGTTAAAGTATATAATTTGAATATCCACACTAGAAGAATGTTAAAACAAGCAAGAGACAAGAGTACTAATCTTTCAGTGTAGTAAGGGGATTATTCTGACAATTGCAGTGTACTTGTGAAAAAAGCTTTTTTCCCCTTGCATATCCATTCTGTGAAGGACATGCATAAAGAGCACTTTTGAATAAAAAAACATTTATCTCCATCTTTCTGGTACCATTTTTTACTCCATAATGCAACCAGGGGATAATGTTGTAATTCATTCCTGCTGGAACTGTGAATTATTACAGGAACCCCTGCAGTCCCTGGAAAAGGCCAGGCTTGGGAGAGTGTAAAAATGGCTTGTAGCCATTGTGCCCCTTGTCATTGGGCTGAAAATTCTGAGGTACATATTTTTAAAGCTGAATCCTAGAAGCTCATGCTTCAGTTAAGGAAGAAGGATGGGTTTATTGGTTCCTTTGGCATTATATGCTTATACAGAATTTAAGCTTCCAGCCCTTATGAAACAAAAACCAAAATGCAATCATAATCTAAAACAAAACTTCTGATCACTGTCCTAAAAGTGTTATTTGAAGGAGGAAATAATTATAAATAAGAATAATAATTAAAAAACCCAAAGGACCAGATCCATTTTGCTCTTGGAGGCACTTAAAAGGATTTAAAATGGAATTTTCCTGCCTAAGTACCAAAGGCTAATCTAGTTTGATCCAGTTCCATAAAATGTACTGGACATCTAACAATAGCTGGTGCCTCCATTTGAATAGCAAAGCATATAGGCACTGATACTTGTATTTCTAGGTCTGCACAGAAAAAAGTCCAGTTTGACTA
Organism: Caiman crocodilus; assembly: GCA_030014935.1. Taxonomy (NCBI): domain Eukaryota; kingdom Metazoa; phylum Chordata; order Crocodylia; family Alligatoridae; genus Caiman; species Caiman crocodilus. The sequence continues at coordinate 141,186,259 of JAGPOW010003316.1, forward strand.
CCTAGGCACCTGACTTCTGCCTAACACCTTTCTGATATAAAATGATTCTGTGAAGTCCTCAGACAGACCTGATCCATTAGGTGTGTACCAAGGTGTGTAACTTAATTGGAATCAACAGTATTTAATTTAATCCAGAAAAAGCAACAGTGCTGTCCAATTTAGGCCTCACAGACTAGTGGTTGAGGCTTTGAAATGTACAGGTTATATACCCTACCCACCTCAAATCTATTTGACCTCAGATCATCCACTTTCCAAGATAGGATTCTAATCTTGAAAATATATAATACATTGGGTAGTGATGTTCTCCACTTGTCCTGCTGAAGTTAGGCTACTCAGCAGCCAAGAATAAGAGTCCCTGGGCACATCTGCATGTGTGCTTTAATGCACAGTAGCCGATTTTACTGTGCATTAGTGTCACACAAGAAACATGTAATTACCTAGGCCAGGACTTTTCAACATTTTAAAGTAAGTCTACCGCTGGCACCCAGAGGTGGAGCAGGGGAGGGAGGGTGGGTTACTGCTCATTAAGGCAGCCTAATGCACATTTCTTTAGTACCTCACACTGAAGGTGCTTAATTTAATGTCCATTAGAAAAGGTGCCTGAATGTGCATGTAGACATGCCCCCTAACACTCAAAAAACAAGGGAAAAATTAGCCTGACTGTAGTCCAATAGTTATAGTACCCCTCTAAAAGAAGAGGTTCTGGTTTTCTCTGGGCTATTTCTCTTATTTTTGGCATTTATACACATCTGCCTCTTTAGAGCAGTCTCAGTTAATCAAGTCTGTTCCTCATGCAACCTAATGTGAACTGTACTGCACTGCATGCAGTTGTATAAGCAGTGAAATGCATGTCACTGCACAGAAAACAGCAGCTGTGCACTTCTGAAGTAAAACACCTTCTAAGGCTTTAAATTGAAAAGCGTGCCACCTGAATTTTCACAGCACTGATGCACATTTCACAGCTTATACAACTGCAAGAAATGCAGCACTGGTCACTTTTCAAAGCTCCCAGTACTGCTGTACTTGCATATGTAAAAATACCCTTTCTTTCTGCCTGGCCAATTATTTGTTTGGTCAGGCTAAGATGGCCATCCTCAAGAGCCACAGGAACCAGCTCGCTGGGGCTGGCTCTGATGATGCCCTGAGACTCATTTAATTCTTGGTTCAGGCATGCCTGACGCTGGAATTTGAACATGCAAGTCCTCCATTGGACAATTCCCACCATCCAGGCACGTTGGGCCATTCAGGGGGTGGTCTGCAGCACTGAGGGCATCCATTTCATCCTCGTGCTGTGATACTGCCTGCCCTTTCCTGGGGTACTGGCAGGGGTCTGAACAGACTGCTGTTGGACTAGCTGTTTTTGTTTTTTTAGACTCTGAGGGCACCACTTGCAAGCCATAGCCCTAGGTTCTGATGTTATACCCCAGTGTGGGCAGCTTTTGCTATTTTTACTTGGATTTTTGTCCCCTTTCCCCCTTTATAAACATTTATAAAAAAGTCAAAAGTCCTTCTTCCTTTCATAACTGACTGATATAAAATGTATAGATTCCTGGCAGTAGGAACAAGAATGCAGGCTGTAGGCACCTTCAAGACCAAAGTGGATCTGGTCCAAAACTACATGTACCAATGACTACATTTTAAAGCCCCAAGCAGCGCTTATTAAAGTTTCTTATGCCTAGTAGGAGCTGGATAAAATCTGCTCAGAGGAAGAAGAAAAGGAACATAAATGTGAGTTCTTTTGGAATACCACATGGTTGTATTAAGCAAAGGGAGTTAGAGAGCTAGGCAATGTGTGAACTCTGAAGCTCGGCAGGGAATGTGATAATTTATGTTGGCACATTGCTCTAAAAGATTGTATGAACTGTGACTGTACTGAAATATCTGTCATCTTTTTCTTAGTTTTTCGTTGCCATTCATTTCGATTATTAGTTTTAACGCTACCATTCTTTGGTCTTCATGCCTAGCAGCATCCTTAGTTTCTAATTAACAAAGTAATTAAATGCTATTGCGCCTCCTTACCAGTTGTTAAATTTAAATTATTCTGCTATAAAGTAACTAAAGTCTCACAGATTTCCAAGTTGTCTTTGGGGCTAAGATCCTTACTCTGTGATAGCAGTGTCTCTTCAGGAATATACACAATGCATAACAGACTTACTGGAACTTAGCCACTGATACTAGCTGCTGTTTTTCCTGCCTTCAGTAATGTAGCCTTTGACTGGTGACCTACCAGGTATACCAGATTATTTGTAGCATCAGTAATAAGGAAGGCAGAGGCAGTATTTTATTTTGCCAGCAGCAGGATATCCCTGCCACAGCCAATGTCTTTACAAATACTGTTTTGTTTTTCCTTATCAGAGTGTGATGGGTGATATTGGCTGTAATTGCAAGCTCACATTTTGAATATGTTATAGTAAATGTATTGCATTTGTATTGTTTTGTGTGTAAAAACCTGATTGCATCTTTCTGTATCTTCTTGGTTATTGGCTTATAACTATTAAATTCCATGGTCTCCTATCAATTTATACTGTAACTTGTAGTGTCATATGACCAAGAAATCTTAAATGAGGCTCCTGCAGCTTTTCTGTGATGTAGCTAACTGCATAAAGTTCATATCATTTCCCTGTATAGTGTATGAGCTCCTCTCTGACTAAAAGCCCAACTAAGCATTTTCATTCTATCATGGTATAATAATTATTCTTCTTGCTTCTTCCTTTGGACAGTAATCCACACATATGTCACGATTGCCTCTAATGGCTGTAAGCACTTTACTCTTTAGTTCACTTGCATATTCTTATTATAATTTCTGTTGGCTCCCTCCATTATATCATGTGATCTTACTGCAGCTCCTAAAATCTACATTCATATTTCCATCCTGCCTCAAAAGTGAACTGAGGTATTGAATTTTAACAACTAATTGTACTCTTTTCTTGTTATCCCGTTCAACAAAATATCACATGGCTTTCATTTTATGTTGATTCATAAAACAGTGGATGGTACAAGAACAGTGGCTCGGGGTTCAAGATATCACCTCCTAATCTGCCTTCCAGTATCAGCATTGAAATGGATGCTTAACCTCAAAGAAAGGATGTGGCATCTCCCATTGCAGCAGCAAACCTCTGGCTGCTGCTCCTGCATCATGCTCCTCCACTGCCTCATCCACTAGTTACACCTTTGCAAGCAAAGCCTTATATATGCTGCTTAAAAAGGTTCAGGGTAGCTAACAGTAAAAGACAAAGGTTTTTATATGAATATTCCAAACTCCCTGAAACGTACCCCATAATTAAGAAACAATCTACCCTGCCTTCTCCTGATCTTCTGTCTCTGAGCTAAAAGAGCACCCCCTTTTCTTAACAACTATTCACTGCTTCTGTAAAAGATATTCACTTCCTTACCATACTTCCCATTCCTACTGACACCCATTCCCTTGTTCCAGGCAAGTCCTCCTGCAACCTCCTCTAATGTCCCTAAACTCATACCCACCTCTTACAATGGGGAGGAGGGCATGGATATCTGCAAAACTGAGTCATCCTCCACTATGCTACATTAGAATCACATTATTCAATGTGTTCAGTTGCAACAAAGAATACAATAAACACCTCTGTCCAATCCTCTGCCCTCAATGAAGGGCAACACCAAAAGATACCCTTGAGTATTTTGTTGACCCTTTCTTGCATAGGCTAGAAAAAAAGATCACCCTTTCTATGACATTTTTCTCCTCTTTGGCCCCAGATGGCTATTCTGCTTTCTGTAATATGTTAAGATATCTTTTCCAAACTCTAACTGGTCTCAATCCAGTTGGTTGGTCATTGTATTACCTTCATAGAACTTCACCCTTAAATTCTAGACTAACTTTTCTAACCCTGAACCTGAATTATTTTATCCCTTGTTGCACAATTTGCCTTACGTTCCATGATAACATTTTCCCCCAGGACCCATTAAAAATAAACTTGTACTTAATTTTGCTCTCCCAGAATTATTTTGTGGTCTCTTATTGTCTTTAGATTTCTTATCAGAAAACAGTAATAATGAATGTGTAAGGAGACTGGGTTATAAACTTTACCCTTACTCTCTGTGATAGGCAGGGATCCTGGTTTTCTCTGATTAAAAAAAAATATCCCCAATTTTTTAATTAAAAAAAGTAACCCCAAATCCACATTTTTCCATTATACATATATAGACCCTAGAACCAAGGTTTTATATTGTCTAAGCAAGTGCCCTTGAGAGATAAAGCATGGGAGCCCTAACTAGGATTTAGGGCTGAAGCACGTGAGGGTCCTCATCTGTTCTGCTTCCAGTTGGTATATGCACAACATGAATCAGTTTTGCCAAAGGGTTAAGTAGAATCTCATACTGTACTCACATGGCAAAAACTGAAGTTATGCATCTGAAATACATGCCATTTAGGGCCATAGTTAAATAGAATTCTTCCTTTAGTACCTGTATATGCTATATATCATGTATGCACCATATATATACAAATTTCATTTTGTAGGAAAACTACAATTTCTTTAGTAAAATATTTACTAACATTTGCAGAGGCAATGTTTTAAATGATCCTTAAACATTACCTTATTTCCCTCACTTGGTTAGATTTGGGGTCTTCACATTTGGGGTCAGAAAGGAATTTTACCCTATGATCCGATTACTATGGACTGGGAGGGTTTTGTCTTCCTAGGTAGCATGGGGTTGTTACCATCTTTGAATTTCTTGAGTGTATTTTAACAACCCTGAACCAACAGAAAGTGACTTCCATTGTATCTCTGCTTTACCTGTGGCAGGTTAGGTTATTAGGCTTTATGGTTGTGTGATAGGATTGACTATATAGTTTTAGTAATAGGTTAGATAAAGATTTGTGTGGGATAGTTTGGATAGGGATGATCCTGCCTCGTGCAGTGGGGTAGACTCGATGACCTCTAGATGTGCTTTCCAGTCCTACTTTACTAGGATGCTGTGATTTTGCTTGATGGACACCTAGATCATGGTCACTTCACAGTTGGGGAGTAAATTTGTACTATGCAAATGGATACCCAGAGTGAACTAGACAATAGCAGCAGACACATGCCATTTACATAAGAGGAAGTGTCTCCAGAATATTTTTTCCTGCTTTCCTCAAAAGTAACTTTACATTAAAATACAGGTTTTCCTGTTGAATAAATGTATAGGAACTCCTACATTTTTCCCCCAGAGTAAGCTGAAATTACTGTGGCACAAATAAGTTTTATATGTTCACCTTTGATTAGAACAAAAATATGATCATGTCATTTTACCAATAAAACCTGAATTATCAGGTTTATGCATGTGGCCACATGACTATCATTTGGCAGAAGAGGAACACAGAGCAAAAGCTTGAAGAACATTTTAATACTAATGTAGCTGAATAAACTGTGACAATAAGTAACATTAGTCAACTGTGTCAAGCAATTAAGATGTCAGTGGGACTCTCCCTTTATAGAAGAAAGGTCTTTTGTAAGTAAATGCTTTTTAAGAAGAAATGTATCAAGCACTGATGATTAAATATTATTACACTTCGGAGAGGAGAAACTCTCTCTATGAAGTGTATGTCAAAGCTAACACGTATAATTCAACCATATGATTTAGATGAGTGAGTGGCTGAATGACATAAGCAATGGGAAATGTTTTTGTGAGTGCACAAACTTGACTTATATTTGAAAAATATCCATGCAAAGTTATTTTTAACATGCTTGAATATTATTTCTGCCAGAAACTGTATTATGTCTATGTCTGTTCACTTTGGTATATAAAGTGGCCTGTGAGCAATCCATTGATTAGGTATTCATCACAAGTACAGATCGTGAACCCCAATTACTTTACCTCTACACAGTATGTACATGAGGTGTGATTCATAATTATGATCACTATCTAAGGGAAGATATGCTGTAATCTGATTACAGCATATCAAACAAAGCTCTGTTCTTTGATTTGTTTGCATTTTGGTATTAGAGGCATATTACAAATATGGCAATTCCAGAAATTGTCTGCTTTGAATATATTTTCATTATATGTTACAAGAGTTGAGATGATGTCAAGCAACAGTAATTTTAAATGCTTTTAACAATTATAAAGACAGTGATATGTCTTCTAGTTGCCTTATCACATATCTTTTCAACTTATCAAATTTATCATATTTTAGTATTTTTTATTATATTCAAGGCAATTCAAAATAGTCTATTAATGCTGAAAATGGGCAAAATGTACTTTACATAGTGATTCAGACACTGAGTTCCTCAAGAAAGCATTTGAGCTTGATATGGTGAAATTCGGAAATACTCAATTGTTTAATGAGTATTATAAAAACCCTTTCTGGTAGGAAATGTGTGTATTGTTACCCTGCAACAGTTAGCTTACATTATTTAATCTCTATGGCATAACTCACTGCATGAAAAACATGGAAGATTAAGAACAAGCTGAGACTCCAAAACCATAAGTACTATGGAATTACATTTGGTTAATTAAATGCCAACAAATGAAATAAAATTGTACAGCAGGACTTCTTTACCATTTAGAAAGCTACTGGAAATGGAAGTTGAACTAGTTATTTTGCAAGGCAAATTCCTCCATAACAAGAGCAAATATTCAGACTGAGGACTATCTTTCAGAATGATGCATTGTTTTCCCATGTACTAAAGAACATATCAATTAGGGGAAGAGAGGGCTTTAGACTCTTCCCCCTGTCCCTTTTTGACCATGTGTGTACCCTCACTTGGTTAGGAACACATCAAGGGTACACATTCATTTTCCATTGTCCCTGAACCTTTCATGAGTCATGTAAAAGCATTTGTAAGTGTTCCTGTGCATTTCCCATCAACTGTAACGTTATGTAAAAAGCCAGAGACAATATGCTCTTAATATTTGCACAGAGCTCTGAGACCCTAGGATGGAATAAGCTATCTGAGCATTATCTATAATTCATTGTGGCATTTATTATTCCATAGAGATCCATATATGGGAAAATTAGAGCAATCTATGGGGAACTGAAGGAGAAATATGATCAACAACTTTTTGTATTAAGTAATATGATCAAGGAGAAGAAAATGTAAATAGAACGTGAGACCTCTTGAAGAGCCACATCTGAGACACACAGTGTAAAAGGACAAGTGGATATCAAGAATTCAACTGTTGCATGTCAAGGACCTTCTGAACAAAGAGAATTTGTTCCCTTCAATATTATCTTTAGGCATGTGGAGTACTCAACATGTAGCACCTGCGGAATGACAATCAGAAGATGAATCCAGCCAATCCCCAAGCCATCGCAATCATATGCCAAGTGTCATTTTTTTCAGGATAAGGACAGAATTCTCAAAGCAGGATGCTGACAAAAATAAATGTTGTACAAAGGATCTAACATGTTAATATTCCCTGATGTGGGAATATTATACAGACCAAAAGAAAAACAATGACATATCCACTCCTGGGGCACCACCTCATCCCCAGCTGACTCTTTCAGGAAGACTGTTTCTGATTCCTTCAGAAATCTTGAGCAGAAATGATATAGAAGCAGCTTTTGGTACCTCCCTAAAACTAAATTTATTCTAAAAAACAATCCCCCCCACCCTCCCTCCAGAATTTGGTAAAAGTTAAGTAATTGTTAATCAGTATATATAAGGAATAAATTGGAGTTCAGGAGTGAAGCTAGAAAAAATGAGATATTATTTAAGGCAATGGCAAAAAGGTGCCAGAACAATGAAACTACTAATAATTATATTTTAATATCTTTGCTAATACTATGTTTTAGCTATTAATAGTACCAGACATTTACAAAGACAGATCAACTTGGTTACCTAATAAAACTTTCCCTTATCTATTCATATATTCTGCAGACTGATTTAAGGACTGTTTTTCAATATGGAAGAGCAGATAGGACAGGTTGGAGTTAACAGTTCAATGGGGCTTTATACCATCTATGTTGTCTTGGCAGAAGACAGATAGGATTGTAGCCTGACGTTCTCTAAGCTGTAGAAGGGGCACCAGAAAACAAAATTATAGGTCCTCCATAGGCCCAGAATGTATATCAAATTTGTATATGGTCAGGTCATACCCCTTGTACCTTCTGATGTCCAGTAACAACCGCTTGTTTTCTGAATCATAACTATAAATTATTTCTGAATGCGTTGACACATGCTTCACAGACCCACTCCTAACCTTGTGTGATGTATGTGGAAAGGAAGCCAGAATTTTTCCCTAAATGTTAGGGCCATATAAATCTTTTCACTTACTATAATGGGAACAATTCAGATAAATATCATATGTGATGGAACCATTCCAAGCCATCACTGATTACAGTTGTTTTCCTCAAAGAAATAATTCATTTTTTCCCCTAAAATCCTTAATATTGACACTGAAACCTAATTACAGCAGATAAAATTAACACAGAATCACACAAACACCCCCAAGCAATTAAATAAACAGAATGAACAGCGTGTGATGAAAAAGCAATGCACTGGCTTTATAAATCTGTGTTATAAAAATACTGCTTTGCAGGTGGCGGAGAGAAGGAAGAGAGGGAGCAAGGTAAAAATAAAGACAAAAACAAAGAAAAGGAAAAGAGGTCTCTAAACTAACAGAAAGCAAAAAATAAACCAATGTGCTTTTAAGAAGAAAAGAACCATAAACTCATTTCTGAAATAGTTCTTCATTTATGCCTGACATTGAATTTTGTAAGTTATCACAGGGGCAGATCCAGGAATGTGTAATGGCATGTTTCTACCTCTCCTCCCACCCCAACCCCATTTTGATTGTGTGACCTTGTTCAGTGAGCTCTTTTTCAGGTCAGTACAGCTCCTGCCAGAGCTTTTCATGTGCCTTGAACTCTATAAGATCACTAGCTGATTAGCGCAGGTTCTGGCTGGGGCCACTGCTTTCACAAAGGCCCAGAGCCCAGTGAGTGAGTGAGTGCTGCCACCACCACCGTTCCCCTGTTTCTGGATTTGGTTGGGGGGGGGAGGGGGAGGTGGTAGGAAGGTGAACCACAGCAGCACTCACTTCCTTGGCTTTGGAGCCAGGTGGAACCAGCAGTTTCTAACGATTTCCATGCTGATCAGTCAATGAGTTGAGAGAGTTCATGGAACATGAACATGCAGAGCTGTAGCAGGAGCAGCACTTATATGCCACTGAACTCAGAGAGCTCACTGTGCTTGAGCCATACAGGTGAAGGGGATGTGGCCATACCCACTTTGGCATTATCCTGGATCCACCCATATGGAAGTTCCTCTGTGATCTCTGCAAGATTTGTTTCCAAAGAGAGAGAAAATTGAAAAGAGTGGCACACCATAAATGTAGTCCAACTTGCATGTCAGGATTGAATTGTCTCATAATATTGAATTGTTTCCTTCCTAAAAATATAGTCTCAAAAGTGAGCACATTTTCCCTTTCCTATACCTTTTTCCTTTCCTCTTCCTCTGTATCAATAGTTGATTTGCTGCTTTAGTCCTGTTGTTCCTGCGCTCACCAAAATATCACAGTAATCTTTTAATTGTCAGAATATGCACAGGTTAATACAAGTATGTGACAAGTACATTGCAATGTACATGAATTTTGTCCTTCACTTCTGATATTTTAGGGACCAGTGAAGCAAATAAAGCATTCCAAGAAGAAATGAATAATACCAGAGCCACTGAATATAGTACCTATTTTTATTTTTTCGATAATAAAAGATGGAAGTGTTTGAAATGTTTAAGGAAATAATAATAAAAAAGAGCAGTGTCTCTATATCTAGATCTGAGATTAAGCTTCCATTCATTGTAGAAAAAATAAATATATCCCTAAGTTCAGACAATTTAACATGGTGTGACTTTACAAAGAAGCAAAACAGGAATGGAAACCAGTGGAAGAGAAAGTACAATACATGTTACATGAGAAGTATGATAAAATGGCCCTTTCTATAAAAATCAAAGAAATCCGTGGTCTTGAGGGAAATCGAGTGGAACATTTATAGATTCTCATTTGACCCTGATTTATACAACTGCATGCTACCAATGGCACCCATAAAAAAGAAATACATTTGTACACTTCTCTAGTTTTCCATGCTACAAAGCACCATCTGAGAGGCCAGAGTTTATCCCCTAGCAGTGCTGCAGGAGGCTGCATAAGAAGGAAATAACAGTGTACCGTAGCGTAGTTCAAGTCTGTCATGAAAATGAACGATTCAGAGGTAAGCATCACTTGAGCTCAGTTTCTAAAGTGTTCAGTTTCGCTGGGTCTGTGAGGTAAGCTGACAGGCAGAATTGCCTGTCTCATAGATCACTGACAGAACACCAGCAAGATGGACAACACATGAAATGCTGAACTTGGATGAAATGTCATCAATACCTGAAAATAACTGAAAAGGGGGAACATTGAAAAAAGTAACATTTTAAGTAAAAATTAATGGGATAGAATAAAGGCATCCAACACATTTGACCCTGTGGGCCAGATGTCAGAAATAAAATATAACTCAATAACTGAAATATATATTTTAATAGAGATGGCTTCATGCTACAAAACTCAATTCAGAGGTGTTTAGGTACAGGTTTTTGGTTTAGTTTTCAGAGAGATAGGGACCAGCTGCCTGATTCTGTTCCTGTTCAAACTAAGGTAAATAATAAGTAACCCCACTGAAGACAATTGTTTTACTTTAGCATAAAAAAAAAAAAGTCAGTGGGATTTTTATTGAGATATTTACTGGAGAGCTACCCTATTAGTAAGGGTGTGCAAAGTTGGCCCTATTCAATTTGGATTTAGATTCGGCCTGAATCAGGGACAGTGATTTGATTTGTTGATTCAGATTACTGTCCCTGATTTGATTTGTGAAGATTTCATGCTAATTCAAAGAATCAGTGATTCAGACATAGACACAACTTTAAAAGGGTTTTCTATGTACCTCAAGGTATCAGCATGGCTTGTGACCTCTGCAAAGCTGCAGCGGATGGAATGTCCCACAGAAGCATGGGAAGCCCTCCATGTGCTCGGCAATGAACCTGGAAGTGGACCAGAAGTACTTCCAGTCCACTTCGAAGTCCACTAAGGAGTGCTCTGAGTGTCCCACCCTAGACCCAGGAGGCACCAGTCGCTGAGCTGGGGAGATGCAGGGGGACACCCAGCTCACTCTCTAGTGGACCTGGAAATGGAGTGGAAGTGTTTCTGGTCCAGTCCCAGGTCTGCTGGTGAGTGCACTGGGAAGCACCCCATGCTTCTGCAGGACACTTCATGCACACCAGCATTGCAGCACTCACGAATGGCCTGCTACCTAGAGGTATGTAGAAAAAATATGTAATGCTCTTTCTGTGTCCAAATCACCAAATCTTTCTGAATCTCTTGGAATTGATTCAGAGGGTCCTGATTCTATTTGGAGCAATTAAAGGGTCCTCTGACTTGAGTCATATTTGGAGATTCAGCTACTGAAATGTGCTGAATATCCACCGAATTGAATCAGAAGCCAAAGCTTCACACAACCCTACTTATTAGCACTGCAGTAAAGCTTCTGCATATACACATGCAGCCCTATTGGGTTGCAGTAAACTAATAAAAATTGCTGTAGGTTAATACTTGTAAATATAAGTACTATCCTGTGGTGGTGATATTTACTGCACAGCAACACATATATCAATAATGAAGGGCCTCGCTGGGGCAAGAGTGTGCTTCAGTGTAGGGCAAGGGTGGGCAAATATGGCCCATCCAGCCCACATGGGTCTTTTTATAGCCTGCAGTGGGTCCCCTTGGTTCTGTGGTGGATCCCTTGGTCCTGCCTCACCCAAGCATAGTCCAGCTATGGTGAGTCCTGCCTCCTCCTAGGCACGCAGCAGGGTAGAGATGGCTTTGCAGCTGGACTGCTTTTCTAGGCAACCCAGGTGGTGGCAGATCCTTCTGGCTGCCACTGATGCTAGTCCCAGCCCCACAGTACTGGCAAGAACTTGTGCTGCACAGCTCCCACCCAGCGTGCACCATACCTGCTCTGGCTCAGGTTCAGCAGTGGTGGTGCAGGACAGAAGTTGTTGCTCAGCACAGGGTAAAACAGTCCCTTCTTCTCACCACCACCAGTCTACTCCTGCTGCAGCTGCCTGAAGCCTGAGCTGTGCCAGCAGGGCAGGGGTGGCAGGGCAAAGCAGACACAGGGCATCCCAGTGCATTGCCCCACTCACTGCTACATGAACACACCCCACCACACACTCAGAGCCACCCTCCTCTTCCATACACCCCATATCCCTCCACAAACCCCATACTCACCCATATCCATACCCACACATCTCCACAAGCACCTCTCACAAACCTCTCATACCCACTCACCCACATCCACACACACCCTCACACCTTACACCACACCCCACATACATACAGATCCACACACATGCACACTCAAACCCACATACTCCCACAAACCCCATACCCACCCGCCCCTCCACACCTCCATAATATACATGAGTAGGACCTCATTTTGAGGTATTATGTAATAACCTCTGTATATACCACACAAACACACACAAATTAGGACAAACTTATTTTTAAAATAAAATTTAAAGTATTTTATTGTCAGTGTCTGATTTTTAGTATTTCATTTGTTCTGGGTTTTATTGGGGGGTTCCAAGATGGCAAAACCCGTTCTGAAATGGAGCACTTCTCAGGGCAATGGAAGCAACTTCCTGTGGCAAAGGTCAGGTGTTAGGGGGTAAGACATCTGGTCCCAAGATGGTGACCAAGGGGTGCGGCACCTGTCAAGGGGCAGGGCTACCCTTGAGGCCCTCGACAGCTCCCCAAAACTAGTTAAGTGTCCCAAAAATAATTACCTGACCCTGATGTAGGGGCTGCCTGCCAGCTAACCCCACACTGGAGCATTCCCATGCCCCAGCCAGCCCCTTGTAGCATGTTAAGCCAGGATGGAGCATCCTCAGCCTGGCAGACTGACCCCTACAGATCCTCTGCCAGCTTGGGATGTTCCAATCCAGCTCAACATGCTGTAGTCCTGGCTTTACATGTAAACACAGTACCCAGTAACAATAAACTCCAAGGTGATATGCCCAGGAGTTTATTGCTTTCCATTAATTGCACATGTAGATGCACCCAGTGAGAGTAAAAACAGATCCACATGTCTTGGCTTGTGTTTGGATTCTGTATTCTCATATAATCCTATATTCATATGAAACACCACTGACTTCAGTAGGATTGTAAATAGGTACAGGGAGTCTATCTACATAGATCTTATTTCAGAACCAGGGCGTATGTTTTCAAAATCATATTTTAACATTCACTTTCTCCACCCCACCCCCACAAAAAATGCCAAATGTGTTGGAGTTAATAATAAATTGAAAGCTACAGCAGCTAAAAATTAATTCCGTGTCCTCCAAAGTGAATTGAAAGTGTAGAGACAGGGCAGATCCAAAAGAGGACCAGTAGCATGTTTGCACTCCCTTTTAGATCAAGCCATGACAGCAGCATCTGGGACTTTTTTAAAGCCCTTGAATCAGGTAACAATTCCATTCCTCTTCCCCTTCTTGCTCAGTGGCTCATCTCCTCTCCTTGGATTAGTCTTGCCTACTGCTGCTACTGTCTGCAGGGGGAGCTCCAGAGTAGCACTTACCCTCCTCCAGCATTGCTGCACTGGGATCTGGGCTCAGCCCAAGGCAGTAGCAGTGCCAGGATGGTTTCTTAACCCTGTCAGGCTCCCCTGGGTATTCCCTGCCAACTCAGAAGCAGGCATGGGAAAGGGGGAACCCATCTGTCACCACTGCTGCTGCCACTGTCTCCAGCTGAGCCTGGCTCCCTGTGAAGTTAAGCTCTGGAGCTCCCTCAACTCCTAGATCAGCTGGGAACCATAACAGCAGTGGGCAGGGAAGGGGCTCAATGGGAGGATATGTGCCACTGAACATGGGGAGAGGGAAGTGAGTGCCAAGAATGCATGTAGAAGGGATTCTTACCTGATTTAGGGACTTAAAAGGCTCCATCTGTGGCTCCCAGGTCATGGTCTGCCCAGTCTGGGGGTTGGGGGTAAGCGGGGAACAGGGAGCAAGGGTGCAGCCACCCCTACATGCACTGCTGCTCCTGCACTTGTACAAAAGCCAGGATCTATCCATGTATAGAGACTAAACTTCCCTCTTCCTTTCCAGTTTGAAGTGAGACATGCTGGTAAAGTAATATGGCAAAGTATTCTGTATAGTAATCCTTCCAGGAGCACTTATTGTTAAGTGAAGGACTTTGGTCCAACAGTTATTGTTCTGGAACGTCTCACAACTTACAAATTCATTACAAGAAAGATGGATTCAAGCAAGATACTGAAAGACAGTATAGGTAGAATTTTACTGCTAAGATATGTAGGCACCACCTAATTTTGTCTCTACTAGTAAGCCTAGTGTTATTGCTTGTTGAAGACAGGAGAAACTTGGAAGACCAAAGTGCCACCACCTCATACAGAAGTTTAAATCCTGACCTCCTTATCACAATTAATTAAGCATCTTAATTAATAAACTCAACTGACAACTTCTTGTTGAACTCAAGAGACTGGTCACCCTAGTGTGACAGCCAGAATCAGAGGGATTAATAAGCAATAATGTGTGCTTCTTGGAGGCATTTGGTATTTCGTCTAAATAGGTAATATTAGTTAATATAAGCTTGTAAGTTTGCAAACGTTATTTGTCTGTCATAAGTTTAACCAAACTGATAAATCAACTGTTCATGGAACTGACTGGGCCCCAGAGGCAAAGCTGTAGCTGTGAGATTAGCTGGCCTAACAGTTTTTTGCTCAGGGTTCAGCCTTAGCGATAAATCCTGGATCTAACTGCTAGGCACACCCAAGCACATTCCAGGAAGAGGTATCCCAAGAAAGCATATTCAACTGAAGCCTAAAAGGGGTTGGGATTTAGGTGAAGTGATGTCAATTTCAAACCTAAATGTGCTGCAGCATAATTTGCTTATTGGATAAACCTGAGTCTGGGTAGTAACTTTTTTATGATGATTTGACACCTTTAAATCCCATAGGGTAACAGCTATAGGGCAAGATTGTGAGTGGCCCTGGGGCCAACAGATTAGCATAAAACTAGGTATAAAAAACACATGCATCAGGTAACCAGCAGGAAGGAGGGAACAGAGCGGTCATTTCTGTCCCACGCCCGGAC
>JAGPOW010003316.1:141201456-141224592 GCA_030014935.1 Caiman crocodilus
ACTATCGATAAGTTGCCCACCTATGTCTGTCTATTTGTTGTTTTGAACACCCCAGTGTGGCTAATACCCTCACAGTGCCCAGTTGGCCTGTGACAGATTCATCTATCTATCTATCTGTTATTATTATCTGTTGTTATTATTTTACTATTAGCTCTTTTATATTGTCTTACCTGCTTATCACATTTATCTTTCTGTTAACTGTTGTGTGTGTGTAAACTATAATAAATTTGCCTTTATTCCACTCCCAATTTTGCCTCCTCTATCTAAATTGATACACTTACAGTGCCCAGCTGGCCTGTGATACCCTAGGAGGAAAATGTTCTGGAAGCAGGAGAAGAACAAACAAGAAGGATACAGATTCTGGTTCAGGGATACAGGTAGTGCTTGGGAGGCAACAAAGTGAGGAGCAATGGGGATCAATGAGTCCTTGTTTCCACTGTTGTTGGTAAATCTTGCATTACAGAATCACTGGGAAAAGTAACTATCAAGGGTAAAGAACAGGCTTCTTCACATGACACTCCACCTAATTGAAACATGCTAGCTGCAGGGCTGGAGTTGATATCTACACTATTTGGAAAGACTTTCCTTTATGTGTGTGTAGGGAGGGGAGAGGGGAGCAATAAGCACAATCAGCACACCAAGAGCCAACACTGCTCCATGCATTGGCGGGTCTCCTGAGTTTGGACCTATCCTGCTATGCATCTGTGTGAGAGACAGGTTCAAACTCCTTTAAGGTGAGTGAGAACCTAGATGCCAGTGATCTAGTTCCCTGTGCAAGTATCCTTTTTACTAGATTATTGGGCTGAAAGATATGACCATGCTCCTCTTTTTCCATTATACTTCCAATAAGTACAGAAAGCAATCCCATATCATCACAGATAGGAAAAGAATCCAAACAGTGTGCGAGTGCCAAAAACTGATGTTTACACAGCTACAAAAGTACCATTTTAGAAAGACAAAGGTTTACCAGGATTTAACCCAAGATACCAACTGCATAAAAAACAATTTCTTCTGTGTATACCAGGGGAAACACCATATATTAACAAGCAGAAATAACCTAATGGTGATGTATATTTATTGTTTTTTAATCTGTCCCATCTACTAGAGTAATACTATTAACTTTGCCTCACTACAGACACAGCCCATACCATTCTGCAAATGTTCTTGTCATTGCCATATTGACTGCCTTTTCTCATTCGTATTGATAGTAATGATTTGTGTTATAAAGATCAGCTGGTTTTAAAGATTTCATAGATTTTTTTTCATAGACATTAGGGCTGAAAGAGACTTCAAAGATCATCAAGTCCAGCCCCCTACCCCAAGGGTAGGAAGTCAGCTAGGGTCAAAGGATCCCAGCAAGATAAGCATCTAAGCATTTCTTGAATGAGTATATGGCTTATACTTTTCCACTAAGGCAAGATTGATTTCATGATTCCTAAACTATTGTTTATAAATGGGTGTCAAGTCCTAATCTCAGATATCTTTACTGAGAACCATTTTCCTCACCCTGGCAGGAAATTCTATTGCTTCACTGTTAGCATAGTTACAGAGTTTTCTTAACATTTAATCTAAATTTCCCATCTGCAGCTTGAGCCTATTACTTCTCGTTCTGTCCTCAGTGACTAAAGGGAATAATTGGTCCCTGTCCTCTTTAAAATGTCTCTTTATGGATTTGAAGACAGTTATATCTCCTCTCAATCTTCCTCAGCCTCAGAATGAACATGGGGAGTTCACTTGATTTTTTTTCATATGTCTTAGCTTTCAAACCCTGCATTATTTCTTGGCTCTCCTCTGAACTCTCTCCAATTATTTTTTTAAAACATGGTTTCCCAAACTGAATGTATAAATCCATTTCAGACCTTACTAGCTTGGAGCAGAACATAATCATCTCCTCACTTTATATTAAAAAAGGCTTGGACAAGGGAGAAAATGTAGTTTTAATCATCAAACATCCACCTGTTTGGATGAAAGGGCAAGATATTACTCAGAGTAGATTTTTTTTTAAAGTGAGATCCACATGCACTTTGCTGGACTGGATTCAAATGGTCTTACTAAGTGCCTTAGTTCATGTGAGGGCCCAGTTATGAACTGTACACTTGGACAGGAAAGTTGATTCAAGTTATCCCTGCTGTAATCCCCATCTACCCATCTAGGTGCCCAGTATGGGCTATTCATATTTACATTCTGACCCTCTTTATGCAGATAGCTGGACCTGGGAGAGGGGCAGTGGACAAGTTGCAGTGATTAAAAAACCCCAGAGATTGCAGAGCTATCTGGCTGTATTCATCAGGCAAAAGAAGTGCCAAGCACCTGCAAGACCATACTGGCTCACAGTAGCCTTTCTAAAATGTCCTAGGAAGATATCTGCAAGAAGAACCTCAGTCTATCATATAAAAAGATAAGCAAGGCAAAGAAGCTGGAGCTCTCTTCCATAGAGCCAATGACCTCTTCCATACTCTCCTTTTCCCTCTAGAGATACAGATGTTAGTCATGCCAACAGTAAAAAGCATGGATAGTAAACTGAATCACCCACCAGCACACAGGCTTGCATAGGCAGAGAGATGTCACAGCTGTACACAGGCAAAGCAGGCTGTTGAGGAAAGTGAAGTGCTGGGGCATCACTGTAGATTGGAACTCAATATATTTGCTCTTTTCTTACTTCTTCTGTCACAAGATCCCAGCTATGCCACATTCTAGTAGAGATCACCTTCAGATACCTCCTGAACACTATAGGGTGCTTACACAAGTGAATTTTTTTGTGCTATTGGGCCCCTGAAAGCACTCTACAGTCATAACTTAACACACATGCATGGATGTAGAACACTTTTAAAATAGCTAATAACGCAAAACGTTAACCCTGGTAAAATGAAGTATTAGATTAAGGCACGCTAAAACAGAGCACCTTAGAAAACTTGTGCTCCATCCGGGGTTAATTTTTCATGTGGGGAAGGGCTGGGCTGGTGCTTGTGCTAGCAGCACCAGTCCATCTCTGTCCCTGGGGTAGGTAAGGGGAAAGGGTGGAGGGGAGCAGCCAACATAGCTGCTGGCTGTTTTTGAACGGCTAGAATTGAGGGGAGGCAGGGGGCAAGATAAAACAGAACCCCTTCATTTCATGGCCACCCTCCAGCTACTACAGCTGGAATATTTGTGGGGGGGGAGCTGTGCTCAGCCCATAAGGTGAGGGGGCTCCATTCCACTATACCCCAGCTAGCCCTGGCCATTCAAAAGTGACTCTGTGATGGCTGTTCTGGTCTTGGAGGTTGCTGGACTATTCCCATCTGTTGGCCAGGGCTGATACAGGCCAGTTGCGGCCCCACCCCCAGACCCAACAAGCAAAAGTTTGTTGGGTTCGGGCAGGGGGCTCTAAGTCATGGCACCATAAGTTAAAGTGAGGTCCTGAACATCTGTAAGCACCATATGTACATTCTTGTAGGGGAGACCTTCACCATCTATGTTTTAGAGCTCTTCAAATATGTCAGGTGTCCCAAGCTCATCTGCTAATGGAAAGGCAGGGTCTTCTGTTCATGTGTTCAATGAGCCAGTTGTGTCCAACCTTTTGAGGAAGGGTTGATGACTTTGCAAGATTACATGGTATACAGCTATGAGAAAGTCCCCCTATTGGCAGTGGAAAAGCAGCAGAGCCACCCTAGATCACTCTCTCCATTGACATTTAGTAGCTCAGGTTCTCTCTACAAACTTACACCTGAGCTCTGCTCACTCCCAATGTAAACATTTTTTTTTTTTTACAGACATTTCCCCACCTTTAATCTATTGCCTATCTGGCCAGAGGCAAATAGCAGCATGGCTCACACCAGGTTCCTCCTCACCTGAGCATCACTGATACAGGGCAAAAGGAACTCCTTTTGCAATGGATGCTTGACAGGGAACTATGCAAGTATGCCACATACCCTTGTATGCTCATCTGGCCATGTTAAACTGCCACCCCACAATAAGCCAGTCTTGAGAGCCACCACAGGCTATGCTGGACCACATTAAGGGAACAACCACATCCTTTTCCTGTTCTAACTTCTCCACAGAGAAAATCACAGAGATAAATGCATTCATGCACAACTATGATAACAATCTCAATAGAATCTGTGTGCTTCTGTGTTATGGACAGGGATCTTGGTTGTATGAGGCCGCAGCTGGAGTACTGCATCCAGTTTTGGACTCCACAATTCAAAGAGGATGTGGGGAAGCTTGAGAGAGTCCAAGGAATAGCCACGAGAATGATAAGAGGTCAGGGAAGCAGACCCTATGATGACAGGCTGAGAGCCATGGGGCTCTTTAGCCTGGAAAAACGCAGGCTCAAGGGATGATCTGATAGCCACCTATAAATTTATCAGGGATGATCTGATGGCCACCTATAAGTTTATCAGGGGTGACCACCAATATCTGGGGGAACGTTTGTTCACCAGAGCACCCCTTACATTGAACACCTTCAAGAGCAAACTGGATGCTTATCTTGCTGGGATCCTATGACCCCAGCTGACTTTCTGCCCTTTGGGCAGGGGGCTGGACTCGATGATCTTCTGAGGTCCCTTCCAGCCCTAATGTCTATGAAATTAAAATGAAACACCGCTAAACATATATGTATGAAAATGAAATGCCATTTTAATAATGGGAAAATGTGGATTTGGCGTTCCTTTTTTAAATAAAAAAATTGGGGATTTTTTTTTTTTATCAGGCAAAACCAGGGTCCCTGGTCATGAGCACCATTATATTTTGGGGGCTTGTGATATGTTGTAGATTTTTCTCA
Organism: Caiman crocodilus; assembly: GCA_030014935.1. NCBI lineage: Eukaryota > Metazoa > Chordata > Crocodylia > Alligatoridae > Caiman > Caiman crocodilus. The sequence goes on from JAGPOW010003316.1 coordinate 141,206,216, forward strand.
TGGTTTGTCAAACTGGTGTGGCATATGTGGTCTCATTGGAAAATTAATGTTAACATGTATCAATTTGTGTTACTTTTATAATTATACAGGTTATGTTATGCTATCAGTATATATCTTTATGGTTTTAGATATGTTTAAGTCAAGGACAGGGAGTTGGCATGACTACTAGTTCTTTCTTGTTATTGTGACTCTAGGGTTAGAATATTTACCACTCTTAGCATTATCTTTATGTAGTGGGGAAATCAGCTTTCTATAGCAAACTGATCTGAGAGGAATGGCCCATCCAGCCAAATGAATGTCAGGTATCTCAGGAAGATTCATACTTTCTGGAGAGTTCTGGTGACTATGATGACTGTTGAAAATGCTGGGTAGGGGTGGAGGTGAGGTATAGAGGAGGGAATTTCTGATTTAAAGAAGTAAGGCAGTTAACTGTGAGCTATGAAAGGTTAGAGAAACCCCCATAGTCAAGGCTGGTAGAAATCTGTGGATCAGCTCATTTCTAATGATGCTGGCAAGACTCTCAGAAAATCTAAGGGTAGCTAGATGAGAGAGTAAAGTACTTTATATGTTTTGCTTTTCCATCTTCAAATGTTTTCTTTGTGTAAACCTTTACTCCTATATATTAAACCTTTTTTTTTTTTGTTTGGGTCCTTACTCTTTGCCTGTGGAAAGAGATTTCTAAGGGAGTGATATTTCAGGCTACTCATCTCCACAGAGTGGGGGACCTAAAAGATTATTTCAAAACCCAATGGGTGGTCACATGGGGTTGGGACATATTCCCTCACTGCAACTGCAGGGTCCAATATAAGGTAGAGCTGAATAAACCTGAGGCTTTCTGGGATAGGGAGCAAGGCAACTTTGATCTATTACTTGTGGCAAGTAGCAGCACAGTGGGGAGAAACTTGGGGCATGGGGAGACCTGTGCATGGGGCTCCCCATGCACAGGTATGTGGCATCCTATGCTCCCCAGGAGAGTGGGAAACATTGTGAAGAGACCTTGATCACTGAGTAAATAGAGTGGATGGCCATACTAGGATCTTAAAGAGCATTTTAATTTCCCTTCCCTCTATCCCCCCCACTCCACCCCTACCTTGCAGAGCCTAGCATGGCATAAGAAGGGTGAACTCTTGAGAAGACATATAATAACCAATACCCTTCAGAGTCATCTTCCCAACAAACTCATCATAGGTGACAAACAAAGGACTGTGGGACTTTGAAAAAGGGGTGCATCACCAGCAACTGATGCTGCTGGGGTGGCTACACTACTCATTGCTTCAACCCTCCTCTTCATCTATTGCAGGCAAACTATTGAAGGATGCTTTTTATGTTGCCAAAGCAAGTAACAGTTTCCCTCTACCTCTGCACTCAACACCTTCCTTTCCCTTCCCTTCCTTTCTTCATGCTTACACCACTTCATGCTTCCCTCCCCTCCCACTACCCCCTCACCCTTTCTACTTATTGTCTGGATTCAGGAAGAGAATACCCACTCACTGCTGCCACTGTCCCACCCACTCCATCCAAGATTGCAGGGAACAGCTGAACAGGGGAGCAGGCTCAGCTGGGGACAACAGAGGAACCTGGTATGGTTCTCCTCCCTGTGCCTGCTCTCCCTCTGTCTCCAGCTCAGGTTATCTTCCCACTAAGCCACTCCCTACAGCCCCAGCTGGAGTGGGGCAGGAGCAGCTACGGGAATCCCCCCCCTTTTTGGGTCAGCAGGGGACAGTGGCACCAGTGGGTGGGCTCCCCTTTCTGTGCTGAGAGGTATAAGTAGAGAGGGGTAAAGGGAATAGGAGGAGGAGGAGGATGCTGATCAGAGGGAAAGGGAGAGGGTGCTGATAGAGGAAGATTCTTACTTACTTTGGGGATTTAAAAATAAACCCTAGCTAGCTGCTGCTCCCATGGCATAATCCAGACTCTACAAAGGACCCAGGCTTGGGAAACCAGAGCTACCAAATTACACTGTGGAAAAGAGCGTGCAACCACACCGCTTTTGGATCTATTTCTGGTGATAGTACAGTCCCCTTCAGTGTTCAAGGAACAGCACTGAATCATCAGGGACCTTCCATAAGATGTGAATTCCTCACCTTAGACATCCTGCCCAGGTCACTAGGGAATCAAGCCACAATGTTACTTTCAAGAGCCTGGGAAGATCCAGTTCATCCTGAGAGAAGCCCAGTTGGACTATATCTGCAACATCAAGATGCTCACCACCACAGAAGCAGGTTTGGAATCATGCCATGTATTAAAAAAGGACACATAAGATATTGAAACATTTCTTCTGTCTTTGCTAAAAATAGTTAATTGTGCAAAAGATAAGTAATACAATAAAAATTAACAACAAGTATGTAGGAACAGAGATTAGAATGCAAAAAGAATATGTTAAATAATATTTTTAAAGTTTGATAGATTCAAGTAGGTGGGATCTGATGAAATTCACATTAGAACACATAAGGAATCAGTGGAAGCAAATTATGAACCATTGGCAATTACTTTTGAAAACTCACAGAGAATGTATTTGATCCCAGAGAGCTGAAGGAGAGCTAACATAGACGCTGTCTTAAAAAAAAAAGTAGAAAAAGAAATACTAAACTGTTGTAGACTAGGCACCCTAACATCAATACTTAGGGAGATAATGGAACAAATTATTAAACAATCAGTTTATAAAAATCTGCAAGGAAATAGGTGAACAAATCATGCCAACCCAACCTAATAAGTGGAAGAGGGTAGAGAGTAGAGAATAGCTACCTTGGCATTAGACTTTTGACAAAGTTACACATGCAACAAATATTATGCAAAGTTACTCATTTAACAAATACAAAGTAATATGCTCTAGGCAAGATTATCATAAAGCATATATTCAACATGTCAACATGCATGAATGTTGCATGCCCCCTGGCAAAGTGGGGGGCATGGTGAGCTCTGGCAGGCGGTGGCAGTGCTGGTGGTGGCAGGAGTGTGGTGGTGGTAAGCAGGAAGCTCCCACAGGCAGCCCCTGGGATAGGGAGTGGGCATGGGGTAGGGATGCTGTCAGTGGTGGGAGAGGTGATGAGTGCTGATCAGTGGTGACCAACCACCGACCAACCACAGATGCAGCCAGCAGTGATGGTGGTGGGCAGCGGCAATCGTGGATCACCTATAGACACTGCAGGTGGCGTTGGCAGGGGGTGGGGTCAAGAGGCAAACGCCTGTAGGAGCCAATGGTAGTGTCAGCAGCACCTTTTCATAGGGGGTGTACTGCCATGCTCAGGGGGTGCACGTGACCTTGTGTGCACCTCCTACATGTTGCCAATGTCAACTTGGAAAACATGTCATGTAGGTTTTCTTGCAGACCAGTCCTAGCTCCTATACTATTCAGTATTTCATGGATGACCTAACTTATGGATGATACCAAAGTGGGGTGAGGCTCATGCACTTTAGAGGAGAGGATTAGAAATCAAAACAAAAGGAAAGAAAGGGTCTGAAATCAATAAGATGAAATCCAATAAAGACAACTGGAAAAGTAATGCCATTAGGAAGGAAAAGTCAAATGCACAAATTGAAGAATATCTCTGTCCAAGTTTGCAGATGACACAAAGCTATGAGGAGAAGTGGACATGCCGGAGGGTAGGGTATAGCTGCAAGCAGACCTGGACAGTGGGCAGAAAACAACAGAATGCAATTCAACAAGGAGAAATGCAAAGTGCTGCACCTAGGGAGGAAAAATGTCCAGCATACCTACAGACTAGGGAATGACCTGTTGGATGGAAAGATATCTTGGAGTCCTAGTGGACTCCAAGATGAACATGAGTCGGCAGTGTGACAAAGCCATCAGAAAAGCCAATGGCACTTAATCATGCATCAGCAGTTGCATGATGAATAGATCCAAGGAGATGATACTTCCCCTCTGTCAGGCACTGGTCAGACCGCAGTTGAAGTACTGCATGCAATTCTGGGCACTGCACTTCAAAAGGGATGCGGATAACCTGGAGAAGATCCAGACAAGGGCCACTTGTATGGTTAAGGGCTTGCAGACCAAGCCCTACGAGGAGAGACTAGAGAACCTGGACCTTTTCAGCCTCCACAAGAGAAGGCTGAGAGGTGACCTTGTGGCTGCCTATAAGTTCATCACGGGGCCCAGAAGGGAACTGGTGAGGTTTTATTCACCAAGGTGCCACCGGCGGTTACAAGAAATAATGGCCACAAGCTAGCAGACAGCAGATTTGGACTGGACATTAGGAAGAACTTCTTCACAGAGTGGCCAAGGTCTGGAATGGACTCCCAAGGGAGGTGATGCTCTCCCCTACCCTGGGGGTCTTCAAGAGGAGGTTGGATAAGCATCTAGCTGGGGTCATTTAGACCCAGCACTCTTTCCTGCCTATGCAGGGGGTCGGACTCGATGATCTATTGAGATCCCTTCCGACCCTAACATCTATGAATCTATGAATCTGGATAAGCAACAGTACTGCAGGAAAAGATCAGGTCATTACTGTGGATTAACAATGAGAAGTTCTTCCAAAAAAGTCAAATCAGTCTGGCATGTACAGCTATCAGAAGTAAGTGAGATATGGAAGGTTATTACTCTTTTTTGTATTTTGCATTAGATGGAGTAAGCCTCCAGTTTGCACCACAGTATAGAAAGATGTAAACAAATTAGAAATCAACTTGAAAAAAGAGTTTTAGAAGCTCAAAAGAACTGAAATTTTGTAGTTCAAGAAAAGAAGACATGACAGGGGACATTGGAGCATTCCAATATGTAAAGGATGTTATTAAAAGGATAGTGATCAGTTCTCTGGTCTAGATAAATTTACATGAAACTTTCTGAGGGTTTTATTTTTTCCTACTGCCAGTCTTATTCTACTACCATACAAAATGTGGCATAAATCACTATTCAGAATAAGTAGGGAGCTATTGTGATGTAATCTATAAGTTCCACGTGGCACTGGAAAGAAAACCTAAAAGTACCTAAGTGACCAGCAACTGCCCAGTGAAGGTTGCAGGCTTTTGAGGGCTGAAGATATAAGAACAGCTGTTAAATTGGACACTAGTTGAGCTGAGAACTTTCTAGGTTACTTCAGGGATGAACTAAAGAAGGTTGTGTTGAGTCTAGGTAACTAACTGGCTGATGGACTTGGAGCAGTTCACAGACAAATTAAATTAAGAAAAGCAAGGACTGGGAAACCACACGCTGACAGATTGTTAATGGGAAGTAGGGTATTCCATGCCCCTTTGTGAAGTGTCTTCCCACTGGAATTAATAATCAGAGGGACAACAGAGGTGAGGAAAAGGAGTGAGAAGTGATTCGGGGAAGATGAGGTACATTCAAAATAGGTCTATTAACTATCCTAAACCAAGTTATTACATATGATAAGCAAGGGTATCAGAATCTGCTTACATATGAGTGGTTTCTTTCATTGTCTGTAATCATCTAATGTAATTATTTAGTAATATCACTTTTTTTTCTCTCTGGGATAAGCACAACAGGCTTACAAGTATAATATAAATGCAATACGGGAATAATTGAAGAATAATTGAATCAAAACAACATTCCTCTGGTGAAAATAGAATGAAATTCTATACAGAAGCTCAAAAAGAAGGAAAATGTGCCAAAATAAAATGAAAAGAGATCTGGATAATCCAATAAAGCCTTATATAGTGTTAAAAAATTAAATAAAGTATCAAAATAAAAGGCACTGGTGGACCTTGAGTTGGAATAAACATGAACAAGAAAGTCTGATAACCATTTTAGAGCATTTGAAAACAGAGTTAATCTTATATAAAGAAATAATTCTTTATAATAATCAGGGGTCTGAGAACTACTATAATTAAAAACTTTTATTTCTCATGCCCTACTCAAAATGCAATTAAATATGTATATCTTTCTTTCTTCTCTTTCTTGCCCCTCTGCCAGGCTAGTTTCTCTTTCACTTCTTTTCTTTTGTCTGCATCTGTAAAAAGAGACATTGCTAATCCCATTCCAAACAAGGTGAAATTTTTTATGATTAATTTAAGGTGTAGTAGAAGGTTACTAAAGGCTCACTCTCCTACTCTTTTAAATCCTATTTTTGTTGATTCACAATCTTATCTATTCTTGATGACACTTCCTCAACTTTATGGTTTGTGTATACACTTTTGGCTCCTTTTTGTTTTAATCTAGAGACAGGACTTCAACCTGTCTTTCGAAGCAGAGAACTGTAATAAATAGAACAGGTGTGGGATATGAAGAAATAAAGCTCTAGTTATTGATATAACAATCAGCTACCTTGATTAGATAGCCAATCTAGTCTCTGGTTGTTGTGGGGTAGGACAGTTTCAAACTCCCCATGTTGCAGCAATGCAAACAAACAAATCCACAAACTGCCCCCTCATACTTACAAAGCGCACAAGTGCAGCTCAAGACTTCACTAAATTATCCTCCCAGCATATAACATCATTAACAGTAATATGTAACATAAACAGTTAACAAATTAAAACTGTCTTGGACAAACTGGGGTAAGGCCTACATGACCTCAACTGTTGAAACAGATAATAATACAAAGGAATGAGGCAGTCCCTAGGATAATTCTGAACTGTCTATTGAGTTTTGAAGACCAGGATTAGAATTCTAAATTGGATCTGACTGTGAGCAGAGGGATGGTACATTTACTGATATACATATACTCCCAAGCCTATATGGGAAATTAAATGGGTGAACAAAGATAGGGAATCTGGGGTTGGAAAGAAGAAAGAGACTGTCCTGTCAGCAGCACTATAAACACTAGTAACTTGTGTGTGTGTGTGGGTGTGGGTGGCACATTACTAGTATTTATAGTGTTTACTTATCAAAATATGATAAAAATGTCTTCTGTCAAATTTAAAAGTACCAAGCCATAGTGTTTCAATATTGTCATCATTTTAAGAGAGGAAAGGTTGACACTACTAATGTGCCACAAACACACACACCTAGGTACTGAATATATGTGTGTATGTGTGTGTGCGCGCATGCGTGGCAGGTTCCTAGTGTTTTTACTGTTGCTGATAGCTTCTTGCTTTCCATCCCCGTATGTGTGTGTGACTGTTTGTGACACATTAGTAGTGTTTATAGTACTGACAGCCTCTCACTTTCCAACCCCAGATTACCTATCTTTGTTCATCCATATAATTTCCCATGTAGGCTCAGAAATTACCTTTGTGGATACAATTCCTTGCTAAGAGACAATAACAACTACTGGATAACAGGAATGTAGTTAAGAATCATGTAATTTCCCATTAATTTCCCAAATTAGGGAAAAAGTAAAAAAAAAAAAAAAGGCAACCTTTCCCCTCTTAAAATGATAATGACAATATTGAAAACCTGTGGCTGTGTACTTATAAATTTGACAGAAGAGATTTTTATCATATTTGATGTTCAAAAAGAAATGTGTTGGCTATAACTACATAACTATTTCTCCTTCAGGACATGTACTGAAGTCAATAGAAAGATTCTTTTTTAGTATGTTATGGGGAATTCCCTTTTACTGGCTGGCAATCAAGCTTTATTTAGTCACATTTTCCAACCCTATGCTAAGGATTTTCCTGGACATTAAATATCATTGCACCAATCATTCACTGTTTTTTGATAGGTTAGATTTTTCATTCTGAAAAATGTCCAGTAAATAGAATGAAATAATCCTACAGGTAGTAGCATGATTAGTAATCTCCTAAATAAAGAGTTACCCTCTGTGTTCTAATCTAAGTTAATGTAAAGCTTGTATTGACTTACTATAGCACATTAATCGTGTACCTTAGAAAATATTTTCCCCCCAAATAATATGTGTTTAAAATTTTCCAAACCTGAATTAATTTCTAATTTCGTTGATTCATTTCACAGATACTATGACAGTATAGCTTGCAGCTGGAGAAAACATTTTAAGATTCAAACATATGTGAAAACAACAAACAAAAAAATCTCTGTAGTATTACAAAGCCAAAAAGGACCATGTTGTGATAGTTTCCTCTCACCCCAAGCTGCACATGAGAAGCTAACATTGATTAGCACAAAAGAGTACATGGAAATAGAAAAGTGTAAAGGAGATAGCCCTGATGTACATAGGGCTTTGCCTATAGTTTTGCTTACTGATCAAGACATGATTCTGCAATTTGTTCTGTGCAGATAAACCCCATTGACAGTAGTTAGGACCATTAAAGCTTTGAGAATTTTTAACATTGATAAGCTGGAAGGATCAAGACTATATGTTTAACTCAACAGTATCCTGCAAATTTTATACATATGTTTAAACTAGATTGATCCCTAAGGTTAAAACACTGAGTGTGCTCATAGTACGCTATGCATATTGTTCTATGTGTAGTGTAGGTGTTCTATGTGCAACAATACAAGTAGTGGAGTCCTGCTTAACAACAACATTGTGGAGTTGTTTGCAACATCAGTAGGAGTACATCAAAGTTGTCTTCTTTCACCATGCTTATTTAATTTATAAGTGGAACAAATCATGTCAGATGCTTTAGAGAACTTCACTGAAACCGGTTCAGTTGGCGGATGAGAAATTAACAACCTTCATTTTGCTGATGACTTTGATTTAAAAGCTGGAACTGCAAAAGAACTAAAGGAAACAACAAAAAGGCTGCATGAGTCTGCAAAGACATATGAAATGGAAATTAGTGCAGAGAAGAGCAAAGTAATGATAACATCAGCCAATAGTAATGATGATGCATCCATAAAGATTGGGAATGAGAAGCTAGAAAAAGAGCCTATGAGCTTCATTTCAATCAACCTCCTGGATACTAGAGATCATGGACTAAACATAGACATTGGATTTTTGACATATTATAATCTGCCTGGCAACTGACTCCCCAGCCCAGCCGCTGGCTTCTTTACTTTTCCTTCCATCCAGGAAGAACACGACCAACTGCTGAAACTTCCTTAGCCTGACGAAGGGTTTTTGAACCCAAAAGCTTGCTTAATAACTATTCTCCAACTATTTGGGTTGGTCTAAAAAAAGATATCAAATTCATCTGGAACCTTGTCTGCCTATGTCCTTAGACCAACACGGCTACAACCTAACCCCCTAGAAAAAGTAACACACTTTAAATACCTTGTAGCAACCATTATAAAAGATTCTACATCAGAAAAAGAAGTAAACACAAGAATAGTCATTGAACAACTAGCAAAGCTGAAGAAAATACAAGCAGTGGACTGGTAGCAACATCAAAATGAAAACAAAACTCTACATACTATATGCTGTGGTTATTTCAGCAGCTCTCTATGGCTACAAGAACTGGAGACTCACTAGAGCACTTGAAAGGCAAACTGAGACCTTTGAAATGTGGTGTTTCAGATGACTTCTGCATACCCTACACTGCACATAGAACAAATGAAGCAGTGAAAGATCAAATCAGACAAGAAGTTGGCAAATATAAACCTTTATTGGAAATTATAAGAAGAAGAAAGACAGTGGTCTGGCCATGTAACAAGGAAGCCTGGGACCCTTGCCAACAGCATCCTGCAGGGTGCTGTGGATGGACGAAGAACAAGAGGAAGACCTAGGACAACCTGGATCACCATTATCAAAGACTGAAGGGGATTAAAACTGTCTGATTGTACAAGGATTGCAAAAGATCAGGAAGAACGGAGGAAAGTTATTGCTACATCAAAGGTGACCCAACATTCAGTGTGGCTGTGGGACTGACTGACTGATTGATTGCATTCATAACACAGAAACTAGACAAATCATTAGTATCTGCACATCTGGAACAAAAGGGCCTGATTCAGCTAGGGACTGATTCAGCTTCTTGTAAAGCCAATGGAAAGACATTTTTATGATAAAAAAGGTTTCATTACTACCTGAACTTACTTTCCTTAGATGTTTCTTTAAGAAATGCATTTTCATTTATGTTGATGTTTGAAACAAAAATCATTCTCATTTCCCTCTGTTCCTAATTTCGTCCAGAGCTACAACAAGGTTATTGTTTGTTATTTCCGATCAGTTTATTTGATGTGAACATGCAAATTAAAGTAAAATTACTGCTTTGAAATTCAAAGAGCAATTAACGATTGATAATTTATTTTGCTCTTTCATTAGATAGTCAAAGGGGAAAGGGGGAACACCAATTTTACTTTATGTAGTAAATGTTTCCTTATTCCTACATTTATGACTTTTTTTGTTTGCCTGTCATATAGAGAATCTTGGGTAGGGTGAATCATCAAACATGTGCTCACTAAAGCTGACATAAAACTGCTGCAGTAACATCAAATACGGAATAAGAGTGCTAACATATTTGAAAAGATTTGGATAGAAGAAGCTTACAGGCTAAAAAAGTAGCTCATGGAGTTCATTCTACAGAAGTGAAATGTAATGAACTCAGGATTTATAATATTCACAGGCAAAGACTACTGTCTAAAAAAAAGAAATGAAGTGTAAGATACAGCCTAAGAAAAAGGATTTTACATTCATCTGTGAAATATTAAATGCGTAAAAAGGGCAAGTGTGATTTTGTCGGATTCTCAAAATTATGCCAAATAAACCAGTATATGTTTTTAAATTGGAAGAATTATAGTGTTGGTGGGCTTGAGCAATTAAGTTCAAACTCTGATCTTTCCAGAGATTTCATATGTGACATAGGGAAAGTGCATGGGGTAACATTTTCAGACTTAATTTTCATAACTAGACTTATTCAACTGGTGTCTCAGTTCCTCATCTTCAAGTTGTTCCTGATGATTATTTATTTCTCCCCCTCATCTGTGTTGTTTAAACTTTAAACTTTTGGGTAGCAGTGATTATGGGAGTGTATGGCATAATTGGATCCTGTTTTTTGTTGCATTCTGTAGGCATTACTGTAATATAAACAGTAAAAAGGGTGTCTCATGTGTAAAGGATTAGTATAATCATATTTTTAAATATCATGTATAGTTTCTAAGAGTATGTACAGGAATCTTAAAATTAAATTGCTGAGCCTGACTTGGTGATTGAGGGGGCAAACAGCAGGTACCATACCTTGAGATGTAGTTTGAAATAGCAAAGGAAAGAGGTATATGTAACAGAAGAATACCATCAAAGAATTGATTACCAAGACATGTCTCACATGAAAAGTTGGGTTCTCTAAACAGAACCTTTGAATTGAATGTAGTAACTGGCTGTGTGACTTACAGGGAACGATAGCCTAAAACATTACCAATGGGCAGTGTTATATGAGCTGTCAGCAGAAACAGACAAATGTGTTTTGAAAAGGAGGTCACAGACTGATGTAGGAGGGCAACCATCTTACTTACAGTAGTGTTTCAACATAATTTATTGACATATAAGTTTTTGCAATATTAAATGAAAAAGCTACACTCAAACACACTGTGTCCAGGCAAGCGCAGCCGTGCAGTATATGGCACTGCAGACACTCTGTGTTGCCACGTACTGCACATTTAGTTACTCTCCATGCTGCAGGGGAGAAGCATGAAGGGGTTTTTGACCCATGTATATCCAGGGGTCAATACAACTCATGGACAAAAAAAGGGGAGTGGCACAGGCCTGGGCAGTGTGCACCACTTAAAAGCAGAGCTGGGCTTCCCAAAGCCATGCTGTAGTAGCTGGCCAGGCTCCACACAGCAGAAATGCCACTGCTGCAGCTCCAGGAAGCCCCCAAGACCCCAGGTAAGGCTACTGGGTCCAACCCAAAGCTGGATGCAGCCTCCCCTACTGCCCACAGGGTAACTTGCTATATGCCACACGGCATGTGGCATGGGCGTTCCCTGGGGACAACTAGCAGCAGCACATGTGCCACTGCTAGTTGTCCCTGAGCAGCCAAACATCCACACCCTGTGTAGATTTGGCCATGGTGTTTATCTGATGTAAATGCACAAGGGTCTGAAATAATTAGACTCATCCAGTTGGATTTTATAAAATGTAGAACAATAAAAATACATACCTGTTTCAAAGACTGTGCAAACATAAAAGTACAAAGGGAAACTTTTTTTTTTTTCCCAATGCTTTACCAGAGTGAAGGCGAAGCAAGAATAAAAAAGACACAATTTGGTCCATCATATGGTAACACAATGGTCCTACATTTTAAAATGCATACCTGTCTTTTAAAAAAAATAGGCATTCTGTATTGGTAGCAACTGTAGCCATACATCTAGAAACACTTAGACAAATATAAGATTAATTTTAGGTACCATAGGGTCCCTGTATATGAGCAGAGAGGCTGCTTCAATGTTCTGTAATAAATTGAGTTTTCTGGAGAGTGGTAATTACTGTGTTCCACCAGTTTCCTGCATCGTGTATATCATTTGATGCACTTTAGTTCAAGTGCCCCCATCACCACTTTTAAGCACGGGGACGCTAATATGTGACACGCTGCTGCATTTTCATTAAAGCAGCCTTGGAGCTGCTTTAAAGTGCTACCCCTGCTACCCCCTGAGCACATGTAAAAGTGCCCATAAAAACAGAGCTAAGACACTTTATATAACTTGGATAACAAATATGTGCACAATAGCAATGGCAGAAGGTATATAATATTACACAACATCAAAGGGCAGCAGCCTTAAAGGTACATGGTTAAGCTAGGATGAAAATAAGCAAGTGGATACCAAATGAAGGTTCACATTAAGTTGAAATATGTGACTGTACAATATAACTACATATATCCATTTTACAACAACTGTCTCATTCTGTATATGTTTGAAAGGACAGAAGGAAGTGAATACATTGTTACATACAGGTATGTATGTAATTTATGTATATAAATTATATAATAAATATTACCTTGCTATGATTGAGGAGATTAAAAAAAATCACCTTTTTAACTCAAAATGAGTCCATGTGTTATGCAATATATTTTCGAACATCTTTCTGGGCCAGCTTGTTTCCCTGTTCCAACTTTTGTCATAGTATAGAGTAAGTGTGTACATAGTGCTCATCGTCCTCTACTGCTGCATGTTCAGGTGCTTTCAGGCTCAAGTCTAGACCTAGTACCCCTTTGGAATCTGTGGAAACACAATACAGGTAAAAGACTAAACACCTCAGGCAAGATCATTGATACTTTGGCTTATGGGTTTGGATGCCACCCATAAGCACATTTGTCATGCTTTCAGAAAAAAGTGAATCCCCATGTATGACTAGAGATGCATTAGCATAATCTCTTTGACAATAAGTGACAAAATTACAACAAATCTACAACAAGATCTATCTTTGACTACTGAAAATTGTTAGCCATGAGGTAAGAAAATGGAATGAGAATAGTCAAGCACATAGTCAAGCAGAAGTAAAGAAAAACAGATAGGTATGACAAGTCAGGTATCTGCTTAGCCAATGGAGAAACAACGAAGGATAACACACAAACGCCCCTTTAAAAGATAATTTAGATTTCCAGTTCTCTTGCTCATTTTTAAGAGGTGTACAGTAGGCCTGAGAGAAGTGGCTAGTATTTGCTTCGGGTTTGGATTTAGCCGATTTGGGTGACAGCAATTTGATTCAGTGATTTGAATCACTGTCCTGAACTGATTGGGAAGAATCTAATTTGGAGATTCAGCCACCACCAAATCGGCTGATTCTCCAAATCAAACAGGCCCCATACCCTGCCTGCTCACCCAGACCTGCCAATGGCTATACCACCCAGCCCCAGCATTTTGGCACTTAAAAAAAAAGGCTCAACACCTGTTGGTTGCAGTCAGGTGTAGGGAGTGATCCCTGCTGCCCCCCACTGCCCTATGCTGCCATGAGTCCCCTCCTCTGTCCACTCTCCCAGCTGCCCCCTCCATGGCTGCTCCGCCCAACCCCAGCTCCTGGCTCAGCCCCACATTCACTGGCTGCTGCGGGGAGAGGTGGGGAGGAAGATACCCCCACTGCCTGCACTGCGTGGGGAGGCTCTGCCACAAGCCCCCAAAAGCTCTGATGGCCACCACAGCAGCCAGTGAGTATGGGGCTTTTTTTCCCTTTTTTTTAAAGAACCAGGAACTGGGGTCTGTTGGGGCAGCCACTGATGGAGCTGGGAGACTGGGTGGGGGCTGGGGGGACACTCAGTGGGGGTGGGGGAGCAGGCAGGGGCTGGGGGTGAGGCGATGAGGATCCCTCTCATGATCCCCTCCCCCCTCCTCCAGCCCCCACCCCTGCCCGCTACCTACCCATATGGAGTCTGGGTCCAGCTTGTTGTGGCAGTGAGTGAGAACATCCCAAATCTCCAAAGCTCTCCAAAGCTCTCCGTATCCATCTAGGAGACTCCCTATGCCCAAAGAAGGGTATTTGTGCCTGAAAGCTTGGAAAGAATAATTTTTCCAGCTATTTGGTTGGTTTAATAATAGTTGGTCTAATAAAAGAGATCACATTTACTCAAAGAATCTAATCTGCTGCAAATCATTTATTCAAAAGACTTACTTTTTTCTACTTCTAAAATACGTATACCTAAACAGACACATCTGGAGATCTATTGAACTTATATCCTTTTGCATAATTTACATTATGGATTATGACCACTATCAACATCTGAGCTGTGTTGTTTGTGATTCATTATAAGCAGGTATGATTCTGTTCTATGACTTCATAACCACATTTTTACTGCTACCAAAGCATTTGTGTTGGAGCTGTTAAATACATAAGACTTTACATTTTCTGCAAACATTCATGGGATTGGAACGCATACAAAAAGTATCCTAGCTGTGTGCACAACCCCTCAGCTATGGGGTAGACATGGCTGAGAATATCCTTCATTCACTAACTTTGAAGCTAGCCCACTGGGCAGCCAAGGCAGCAAGGGCCAGAAAGAACAAAGAAAAGTAAGCCTAGCACTAAAGTTCTAAGTCTTAGTAGCTGAAAAATGCAGGTCCATCAACCTAACAATATCCTTTATGAGGACTAACTCCTATTTTGCTTTCCTGATCTAAATGTCACTTACATGTCTACACATGCTAGGGAAGAGCAGCCCTGGGCTGATAGCAGAGTTGGGGGTGTCAGCCCAGGCCTCTTAGTCATGGCATCCAGTGGTACTGGGGCTGGGTGGGGCATGAGAGTGCCCAAAAAAGCAGAGCTGTGTGGCTAAGCAGCAATAAGGGATCTAGTCCCCTGCTGCCTGGGCTGACTGGCACAATTTACAAATGGGTCAGCATTTACACATACATTTAGGTGCAGTTATTTTTAAGATAAAATAACTATCCAAAATAAAATAACTATCTAAAATAACACTCCATAAGATAGTGCTGTCCCTGACAGAGATGCAACTTAAACTCTTACTTGGGTAAAGCAAGCCTAGCATCTGGAGGTCTCACTCCTTGTTCAAATGGTTTATCTGTTGTTCTAAAAGATAAATGCGTTACCTTTCTCTTAATACATTTTACTCTAAGTACATACGCATGCAGGGAAATCCTGTTCTACCATGGAGCAAAAGTACCAGGAATTGCCATTACGTGGCTAACAGAGTACCACCTAGACATGTTAATGTGAAATACGATTTGATCTATTTGTCCAAATTCACAAACTAAGGATGAATGAACCTGTATCTCCTTTTCTGGTCCATTCATTCCATGTGAAGAGAACTGAGAAGAGCAAGGTAACTTTTAATACCCCTGATATGACTAGAAAGAGTGGAGAAGGACAGATGGCCTTTAGCAGAGCATCTTCTGAAGACCTACAGGAAATCCCTAACTTTAGGGATATAGGAGCCTGGAGGTTGAGAGGAGCAGAGTTGTGCTTAGGTCTTAGGACAATAAATAGAAGCTGCTGTAGCTTAGTCACACAGCTCTTTTCTGAATCAAGGCCTAGAGTTAGGATAATTATGTGAGGATTTAATACAGAATTAAATGTCATTCTTTCAACTCATCAACCATTTGACTACAATGCTAAAATAAGGTAGAGGCTAAAAGTTGTTTCTGTTTGCAGTATGAAAGCTTTTTCCAAAAAACACAACATAAACTGAATTTGTACAAGTAGACATACCTACTCTCCAGATAACCAGCAAGCACTCTTTAGCCTCCAAACCACTATGGTGAACAAATGATAAGATGTATAGCAATACAAATACTTCAGGTACTTTGAGAGGACTTGCAAAGATGAGGTAGCCTAAAGGTACTTTCTAGAGATGAATGAAATTTGCTTTCTTCCTTCTGACTACAAAAATAAAAACATGCAAGAGACAGAATTTTGTTTAATCTGAAAACAAAACTTTTATTTTCAAGTGTTTCTTTTTTAGTGGAAATCATGATTTTTCTATGGAAAGCAAAGTGGGGTTTTGGTAGTGGGCTGTTTTGCAAAAAAGTGTAATTTCATGTAAAGCCAAGTTTCCATGAAAGTTAATTCCATTAGAGATTTTGACTTATCCTAGTATATTCCCAGAACCAACTGATACTTTTGTATAAAGAGAAATTTAAAAAATAAATCCAAGGATAAAGATAGGAAGGCTGCAACTCTCATGTCTCATTTCTCCATTTTACCCCATGGTTCAGGCTCTTTGGCTAAATTTCACCCCATCGCTCTGTAAACTCACTTTCGAGCCCCTATGACATCCAAAATAAACTATATTATCATGAACATTGTGTTAATATTTAACACACCGGTCTTTGGAAAAAACACTGTTTTACACCAACCATCATTTTCCTGGGATGAGTTAGATTTGCCTTGCCTATGAATGTCTCAGAAGTCCCAACATGTATATCAGCTTGAGTTGTGTACAAGAGTAAGGCAATTCATAGGTATCTGTTTTCTCACAGAAAAAAAATTGGCAACCAGCTAACCTTTGTCAAGTGTTATCTGATATCTGCACTACTCAGCATGAATGGCTCATTAGAAAGTTCATTTCAGTAAGTGAGAGCACTGGTGCTGTCCATCAGACAGCGCGTTGTAAATAACTACAAACAGTGCACCTAATTCAGTCAATCAGATGTTTAAGTTTCCAACCTTTGTAGGAGCAGTACTCTTTAGTAACCTGAACAGGCTGTCAACAAACTGCAGTGACATTTTCAGATCTTCTGGCATTGTTTGCTTCCCCCTCAAACTTTTATGATATGCGGGAATTTGCTGGGCATTGAATATGTCAAGAACCCTTGCTGGTATTTGCTCAAGAGTATTTTCACAGAGGGATTTTCTTTTAATCAAAATAAATAGGCTGTTTCATGCCAAAAGTGATCTTATTGACAGATCCTAAAAATGTTAAATGAGCAACCTATTCTGTAAATGCTGCTTTTCTAATTTAAAATCATTACAGCACTGGAGCATTGACATGATGTTATTTGTTATAATTTCCTGTTTAGTTAGTGTAAGTTATTCCAGTGATTTCTTCTTTGATTTTAGGTTTATTTAAAATCATTAGCACAACATTTACATTTATATTTGCAATCTTCTTTGTAGTCTAAGGTAGATATATATTAGTGAACACTAATTATATTTTAATAATAGGTTTTTTTTCAATATTCACTAAATTGGATCCTGTAATATTTCATTATTCAGCATCTGCAAGTGATATGCTTAATATATTTCATTACAATTCATATTTTCATTTTACATTATGTTACTCTTAATTTTCTGTGCAAGTTTATTACAGCAGCATGATAAGTAGAGAGAACAAAGTGAATAACTAGGCAACGATTCACAAAGAAGCAGAAACTTTGGATTTTGGATTATTTTATTATGCTTAAAACAATAAATACTCCATATGTGTATTTTTTATGTAAACTGTTGCATCAAACTAAGAGAAAAAACAAATATTACATGCTGATTCAGAGTAAGAGAAACATACATCCTGAACTGTTCCTCAAAACTATGAAGGAATGAGACAAAAGTATAGAGGAGAATCAAATAACATATGCAATATCCACTGTTTCTTCTGTATGCCAAGGAAAATAACAATGAGGTCTGATTTTGGTTTTGTAATTTGAAACTTGTTCTGGGATAACTCTGAGCTAAAATGGCAGGAGCTCAACTTTCAAGCTAGTCTCCTATATTTGCATGTGGATTCTGCTGCAGATATAATATCATCTAAAGTATGGACATCTCTGGACTTTAGATGCCTTATTGAATGAAAGTGTCATTAAATGAAACACAATTCATGTTTTAACAACTGTTCTTATTATGCAAATATATCAAAGGACTATATACTTTATAGTTTGAAGGTTTACCTTTCGTTTCTTGCAAAAACAGTATTACAAAGGAAAGTCTTAATCTGACTATCCAATGAATCCTCTCTGAACTCTGAATTGCAAAAGGAGCATACTGTGCAAAGATTGTATCATAATATCATAGAATCTAAGGTCAGAAGGGGCCTAAATCAGTTCATCTAGTCTGACCCAAGCCAACGGCAGGAACGAGTGCCAGCCAAGTACCTATCTAATCTACTCTTAAAGATGCCCAAGGTAAGAGCAAGAACAACTTCCCTAGGAAGCTGCTTCCACATCCTAGCCACCCTAACTGTGAAGTAGTGTTTCCTAATGTCCAACCTAAACCTGCTCTCCAGTA
>JAGPOW010003316.1:141224692-141303093 GCA_030014935.1 Caiman crocodilus
AGTGGCCCTCCTCTGGACCCTCTCGAGGCCGTCCACATCCCTCTTGAAGTGCGGCGCCCAGAACTGGACACAGTACTCCATCTGTGGCCTGACCAACACTGCATAAAGGGGGAGAATCACCGCCTTGGACCAGCTCAAAATGCATCACTGGATGCACACTAAGGTTCGGTTGGCCTTCCCAACCACCGTCTGACATTGGTGGCTCATGTTCATCTTGGCGTCAACAATGACGCCAAGATCCTGTTCCACCTCTGTGCTAGCAAGAGGGGAGCTTCCCAGCCAGTATGTGTGCTGGGAGCTGCTTCTGCCCAGATGCATCAGCCTGCATTTGTCCACATTGAATCCTATCTTGTTCTTGTCCTCCCACTCATACAGTTGGCCCAGATCCTGCTGCAGCCTCTCCCTCTCCTCTGGTGTCCCCACCTCAGCCCACAGTTTGGTGTCATCAGCAAACTTGGATAGTTTGCTGTCCACCCCCTCATCCAAGTCAGTGACGAAGATGTTGAACAGCGCAGGCCCAAAGACCGAGCCCTGGGGGACCCCGCTGCTCAGATCTCTCCAGCTTGAGTACGACCCATCCACCACCACCCTCTGGGAGTGCCCCATCAGCCAGTTTCTGACCCACTCAACCGTGTAGGAGTCAAAGCCACAACTCGCCATCTTTTTAATGAGGATGGGGTGAGAGACCGTGTCAAACACCTTCCTGAAGTCTAAAAAGACTACATCGACAGGGACGCTCACATCCATGGATTTGGTCAACTGGTTATAGAAGGTGACCAGGTTGGTCTGACAGGGCTTGCCTTTAACAAACCCATGCTGGTTGCCCTTCAGCATGAGGTCCCCTGTCGGTCCCTCACAGATGTGGGACTTGAGAATTTTCTCAAAGTTCTTTCCCAGAACCTAGGTGAGACTGACAGATCTGTAGTTCTCTGGGTCCTCTTTCCTCCCCTTTTTAAAGATGGGAACCACATTGGCCACCTTCCAATCCTCCGACACTTGTCCAGAGCTCCAAGAGACCTCGCATAACCAAGCCAAGGGCCCAGCAATCACCCCCGCCAGCTCCCTCAACATCCTTGGGTGCAGGTCATCCAGACCCGCCGACTTAAAGACATCCAGCCCTTCCAGAAGCCCTTGCACCAGATCTACCCTCAGCCTTGGCCTAGCAGTGATTCCTAAGGGGGAATACAGGCTTCCAGCGGGAGAGAAGTCCCGGTTCTTCTTCAGGAAGACCGAGGCAAAGATCCCATTGAAGATCTTAGCCTTCTCATCGGCTGTGAGCACCAGGTTGCCTGACGAGTCCCTCAGAGGCCTGACGTTGCCTGCGGTTCTCTTTCTGCTCCCCACATATTTGAAAAAGGACTTCCTGTTATCCTTGATCCTAGTCGCCAGGCGGAGCTCTACTCCCGCCTTGGCCTTCCTAACAGCCCTCCTGCACTCTTGAGCACAAGAGGAGTACTCCTCTTTGGAGACTTCTCCTCTCTTCCAAAGATGCCTCCCGCTTAGCCCTCAGGGTCCCCCGAATATTCCTATTAAGCCATGGGGGCACTTTTGCCCATCTTGCATCAGTCAGGAACAGTTGCCCTTGGGATTGGAGGATTGTCTCCTTAAGGAACATCCACCCTTCATGGACACCCATGTTCTCAATCCTACAGTCCTGCAGCATCTTCTCAACCAGCCTCCTGAGCTTCCTGAAATTGGTCCTTTTGAAATCTGGGACCCTAGTCAAAGTGTTGGCCCTATCTACACTGCACCAGACAGCAAATTCTATCAGGGGATGATCGCTATCTCCCAGGGAGTCCTGTACCTGGAGACCGCCAACCAGATCGTCCCCCAAGGCCAGGACCAGATCCAGCAGCGCATCCCCCCTAGTGGGGCCATGCAACTCCTGGACCAATTGGAGGTCCTGCAACTCTGCCAGCAACCTCCAGGACCTATCAGACTTGGCCAACTGCTCCTCCCAGCAGATGTCCAGGTAATTGAAATCCCCCATGACAATGACATCCCTCATCCTAATTGCCTCCTTGAGCTGGCCAGCAATTTGGAGGTCCAGCTCCTCCCTCTGGTTGGGTGGTCTGTAGCAGACACCCACCATTAAGTCCCTTTCCCCTCGTCTCCTTGCAGCCTGACCCAAATCAATTCCACGTGGTCCTCAGTTTCCCCCAAGTTGACGCTCAATGCAGAGAAACACTCTTTGACACAGAGCGCAACCCTTCCACCTCTTTTCCCCATCCTGTCCTTCCTGAAAAGGGCATAGCCATCGATGCCTACGGCCCAGTCATGGGTTGGGTCCCACCAGGTTTCCGTGATCCCAACCAAATCTGGGTCTTCCACAGCCACAAGGAGAGGTAGCTCCTCCTGCTTACCTCCCATGCTGCGAGTGTTTGTATAGAGGCATTTAAGGGTACCCACTTCCGCCTCTCCCTCTCCATTTGTTTCCCCCAAGCTACAACTACATATGCTCACCTGGCTCAGCAGCAGAGAGTCCTCTCCTCTCCCGGCAGGCCAATCCCCCGGCAAAGCTAGTTTAAAGCCCGATGCACAAGATCAGCCAACCTAGAAGAAAAGAAACGCTTACCTTTAGGTGATAGGTGAAGTCCATCCCCCACCAACATGCTCTGAGTGAAGAAATGTGGGCTATGATTGAAGAATTCAGAGCCTGCATCATAACACTAACCCCAAAGGTGCTTTTTTACAGCTGCAATACACGCCTCGTGTCGCCTTCCCCATTGATTCACCGGCAGAATGGAAGAAAACACCACCTGCAATCCAAACACCTTGAGCTGTCTTCCAAGAGCTTTGAAGTCTTCAGTGATGTCCTCTGGCTGGCTTTATGCATGTCATTGGTCCCCACATGGACTACCACTAACGGATAGTAATCAGTGGGCCTAACAATCTTCCGGACGCACTTCATGATTTCCTGAACCCGTGCTCCAGGCAGGCAGCAGACCTCTCTGCCCAAGGGATCAGGATGACAAATGGGACCCTCCATGCCCCTCAGGATGGAGTCCCCGATGGCCAGGACCCGACGCTTGCTTCTCTTATGGGACCGCTTCTTCCTCTCTGCTCGCGATGAGGGTGCACGATCAGCACCTTGGGGGGGGTGCTCCTCAGCAGTCTCCTCCAGGGTGTCCAGGGCCGCATACCTGTTCCCAAGTGGCACCTCAGGTACAGGTTCTGCAGCAGCTGCCCTGGATCCAAGGGGAACTTGCTGCCACTGATGTGTCGCTCTTCTGGATCTTGGGGGATCCTCAGTAGGTTTCTGGCCCTGCAGAGAACAGAAGTATTTATCAATTTCGTCCTCTGCTGCCCGGATCCCCCGCAGCCTGCTCACCTCAGCCTGGAGCTCCTGCAGCCGCCCCTCCAGGGCCTGAAGACGGCCACAAGAGGGTCAGCCAGGGGATGCCCCAGGCATCTTCCCCACCCCCGAGGGCCCCACTGCACCACCATCTCCAGCCAGGGTGGGGTGGGCAGACAGCAAACCCCCCAGGGGCTCGGTCTGGGTGGCAGCTTCAGAGGAACGTCGGGGGGGCAGTACTGGGGAAGAGGGAGGGGGAGGGGCCAGTGGCACTACGAGTACTCACCACGTTCCTAGAAAAAGAGGTCTTCCCGCTGGTGAGTCCCTCTTCAGATCCTCCTTGCGCTCCTCCTGTGTGAACGCCAGTGCAAATGCCAGCGCACTCCTACAGAGCACACCTGTTTGTGCGCTGTGTTCATGCGCGTGGCTCAGGAGCGCAGCTCCCTGCTGGCTCAGCTATGAGCGATCCGGGAGGCTCCCCTCTGGATCAGCTGCAGCTGCCGGCACTAACCCCACTCACCGCTTCTCCGCCACTTCTCCACTGCTGCTGCTGCTGCTGCTGCTGCTGCTGTTGCTGCTCCTCCTTCACTGAGAGGGCTCACGTGTGGCCGAGGCCACACCTGAGCCCTATCAGGGGTTTTTGTTGGCCCCCTGCTCCGACCCCATTGCCGAGCAGTGAGTCAGATCCTGCTTGTAAATTTCACAGTTTCAGTTTAATTTTAAATCTCCCACGGTATTTTGGCTGCCAATCAGGAATCCTGGTTCCCTGTCAGTGCCTGCCGGCAGCCTCGACCTCTGAAGCTCCCGGGTTGGGGACAGGGCGCGGGTCCCGAGACAGCTACCTGCCTCAGCGGGCTGGTATCACTCCCCAGAGCAGCCTCCGGGAATGCTCCTAACCCTCCCCTGTCCCCTTGCCGCTTCCCTGTTTGCGTGCTTTGTTAGTGTGCGCGGCTTTGGAGCGCGGCTTCTTGCTGGCTCAGCCCTGAGCGATCCGGGAGGCTTCCCTCTGGATCAGCTGCAGCTGCCAGCACTAATCCCACTCACCGCTTCTCCGCCACTTCTCCACTGCTGATGCTGCTGCTCCTCCTTCGCTGAGAGGGCTCACGTGTGGCCGAGACCACACCTGGGCCCTATCAGAGGTCTTCGTTGGCCCCCTGCTTCGACCCGACAGAGCAGGAAGAGTGTGTGTTAAAAAAAAATCAACACAGACCCAGAATCAGTTACAGAAATCCAGTACTGTACTTGAGTAGAGAGACCATTGCTGCTGTAATCCTGTTTCTTTCTGCACTTCAGAAATGTTTCGTATGTTCAGAGCTCTGAAGGTTCAAAATTAGGTCATCATTCTAAGATAAAATGGATTTTTCCCAGAGAGTGCTTGTAAAATATTGTGATGCCAATGTGATGAGGTAATAAGTAATGATGAATGTGAGTCGCCAATGTGACAAGGTAATTAGTAAACCTAATTGCACTCTTTCTTCCATTAGTAGGTTCATCACGAGCAGGTCTAGGGAGGTGATACTTCCCCTTTATGCAGCATTGGTGAGGCCGCAGCTGGAGCACTGCATCCAGTTTTGGGCACTGCACTTCAAGAGGGCTGTGGATAACCTGGAAAGGGTTCAGATGAGGGCCACTTGTATGGTTAGGGGCCTGCAGGAAAAACCCTAGGAAAAGAGATTGAGGACCCTGGATCTCTTCAGCCTCCACAAGAGAAGTCTAAGAAGTGATCTTGTGGCTGTCTACAAACTCATCAGGGGGGTCAGCAGGGAATAGGGGATACTCTATGCCTCTCTGGGTTACTAGAAACAATGGCCATAAGCTGAAGAAGAGTAGATTTAGATTGGACATCAGGAAGAAATTCTTTACAGTGAGGGTTGCCAAAATATAGAATGGGCTTCCAAGGGAGGTGGTGCTTTCCCCTACCTTGGAGATGTGTAAAAGAGATTAAACAATCACCTGGCTGGGGTAACTTGATCCCAGCACTCTTCCCTGCCCTGATCAGGTGGTCAGACTCAATGATCTAATAGGTCGCTTCTGACCATAGAAATCTATGAAATCTGTTACATGACTCTTCTGAAAATGACATTGGACCTTCAGTACATCAGTATTATGCACTGAGTTAGTTTAGCAGGTGTTTACAACCCACTTGAATCATACCAAAATGCTCCTCTTTCTTGCTATCATTGGTAGGTATGTGTTCAAAATAGTGAGAATACTCACCTATAAGGAGTTTGAGACATATAAGACATACTTATAAGACATACCATATATATCTGGCTATTAAATTTAGGTTTAAAAACAGTTTAGGGCTGACACAAATATTATAGAGCTTGCATAGTTTGTTAGAGGAGACATATTCAGTAATATTGTATACTTCAGAGCCTTTCACCTCTGACTTGGGAAACAATAATGGTTTAATAAATTCAAAATGTCAGCAGCTATAGGAGATCTTTAAGTTGGTATCAAGGTCTAAGTACAGGTGTTCAAGAAGCCCAAGGCAAAAGAGCTCAAAGTATTGTGCTTTACTAAAAGCACTCTAGGCTAGGTTGTGAGTGAATGTTCATCCCCAGGAGGAGCACTTCACATTTCTTGATGTTGAATTTCATCTGGTTCTGGTCTGCCCAACTTTCAAGCTTGTGCAGGTCTGGCTGTATCTGTAGCCTATGTTCAAGTATAACTATGCTTTCCCATAACTTGGTGTTATCTGTGAACTTGGGCACTGAACCTATCTTGGTCACATCCAAATCATTGATGAAGATGTTGAATAGCACTGGACCAAGCACCAAGCACTGCAGGACAGACTGACCACTTCCCAAGATGATACAGATCCGTTCATTAGAACTCTGTGGGTCCTACCCTGCAGACACTTTCCTACCCACCTGACTGTCTCACATTTATTCCCACAGTCTTCCAATTTTCTCATGAGAACATTGTGGGATACCAGATTGAAAGATTTTTGGAAGTCAAGGTATATAATGTCAACCTCCTCTCTCTTATCCAGGTTGTGAGTCACCTGATCTTAAAAAGAGATGAGGTTGCTAAGACAAGACCTGCCCACAATGAAACCATGGTGGTTGTTGTTCAGAATCCTACCTTCTGGAAGCCTATTGCACATAGGTTCCTTAATGATTTTTTTTCCAGGATTGTCCCTGGGATAGATTCATAGATCTTTGGGTCAGAAGGGACCTTAGCAGATTAATGAATCTCACCCCCTGTCCTAAGCAGGAAAAGAGCACTGGGGTCAGATGACCCCAACCAGCTGCATGTCTATCCTCCTCTTAAGGATCCCCAAGGTAAGGAAGGGAGAGCACTACCTTCCATAGAAGCCCATTCTAGATTTTGGAAACCCTTACCGTAAATAAGTTCTTCCTGATGTCTAACCTAAATCTGCTCTCCATCAGTTTCTGGTTGTTGTCCCTAGTTACTCCAAAGGGTGCCCTGGTAAACAGAGCATCTCGTATTCCTTGCTGTTCCCCTCTGATGAGTTTCTAGGTGACCACAAGTTCACCTGTCAGACTTCTCTTGAGGATGCTGAAGAGATCCAGGGCACTCAATCTCTCCTTCCAGAGTTTTTCCTTCAGGTCTCTAACCATTAGAGTGGCCCTCCTTTAAACCTTATCAAGGTAGTCCACAACCGTCTTGAAGTGTGGTGCCCAAAACTGGAAGCAATACTGCAGCCTGACCAATACCACATAAAGGGGACGTATCACTTCCTTGAACCTGTTTGTCATGCACCTGCAAATGCATAATAAAGTGCAGTTAGCTTTACTGATAGCTTAATCACATTGACAATTCACTTTCATCTTGATGTCAACAAGACTCTGAGATCCCTTTCCACTGCTGTGCTGCTGAGAAGGTCCTCCCCAAGCCTGTAATTGTACTGGTGATTCCTTCTTCCTAAGTGCAGCACCTTGTAGCTCTCCTTATTGAACTATATCTTATTCTGTTCCACCCATTTGTCTAATCTCTCCAGATCCATCTGGATTCATTTCCTACCCTCTGGTGTGTTAACTTTACCTGATAATTTTATATCATTTGTGAATTTGGACAGAGTGTTTTCCACACCCTCATCCAAGTCACTAATAAAGGCATTGGACAGCACCAGTCCAAGAACCAAGCTTTGTGTGACTCCACTGCCCACATCTTTTCAGGTCAATACTGCCCAAGAAATAGTGACAAAGGATTAACAGAAGTTAGGCTAAGTGGCCTATAATTACCCAGGTCCTCCACCATTTTTAGAAGATGGACACAACATTAGCCCTCTTCCAGTCCTTGGGGAACTCCCCGGAGCACCATGAGTTTTGAAAGAGCTTCACCAGGAGTTGCATGATGCCTCCAGCCAACTCTTTAAGCACTCTAGGATAAATTTCATCCAGTCCTGCTGACACATATATGTCCAATTTCTTTAATCGATCACACACCAGTTCTATGGCAATAGTAGAAAGGCAGTCATTTGAACCTTGATCATTATGTACCTTAGCTAGCATTATTTTCCCCTTGGCCCGGTGAAGAACCAAAGTAAAGAGGTCATTCAGGAGTTCAGTTTTCTCTTGAACATTGGTGACTAGCTGTCCTGAGTTGTTGAGCAATGGCCTCACAATCCCATTCATTTTCCTCCCATTCCCTATGTACCTAAAGAAGGACTTGTTGTTCTTGATTCTCATTTCTAATTTTAGTTCGGTCACTGTCTTAGCTTTTCTAATCTGCTCTCTACAAGTGTTGGCTATTGCTATATAGTCCTCCTTGTGGGCTGTCCCTAGCTTCCACTGACTGTCTGCCTCTTTCTTCTTTCTTAAGAGGACCATGATTTCCCTGTTTAACCAAGAGGGATTCCGAGCCCTTTTACATTTCCTCCACATGGGAATGGACTTCCTTCATGCTTCAAGGATTGTGTCCTTTAGGAATGACCATTCACTCCTTTTGCCTTCAGTCCTTTTGCCTTCATTCACTCCTTTTGCCTTCAGTCCCTGGTCCCTCAACACATTCCCTACTAGTGACCTGAGCTTGTTGCAGTTTGCATTTTTGAAATCCAAAACTTCGAGCCTGCTGTCTGATTTGTCTGCCTTGTGACAGATTGTGAACATAATGGTTTCATGCTTGCTATCACCCAAGCTGCCCTCTATGTTTAAGTCAGTCACCAGGTCGTCTCCTTTGCTCAGACCAAGTCTAGATGAGTGTTACCTCTGGTTGGCCTGTGCACCTCCTGAGTTAGAAAAAGCTCTTTGATGCAGGTCAGGAAGGAATGTGACTGATACAAGTTGGCTGAGCATTCCTGCCAAAAGATGCCTGGATAGTTGAAGTCACCCATGACAACCATATCCCATGCCTATGCAGCCTTTGTTAGGTCTTGGGTGAACTCTAAATCAAGTTCCTCGCCCAGGTTTGGTTAGATCTCAGTTAGACAGTTAGATCTCTCTTGCTGCCACTCCCCTCTCACTGCCCCCACAGCTTGACCCAGAGGGTTTCAAGCTGTTTATCTTTTGGGCCAATGTTGGCCTCCAAAGAGGTGTACTGCTTCTTCACATAGAGTGCTACATCTCCACCTTCCATGCAGGGTGTAGCTCTTTATGGCTATGCTCCAATCACGTAAGGAGTCCCATGAGGTCACCATAGTCCCTACTATATAGTAATGGCTACTGGAGAGGAGGGCTAGTTCCTCCTGCTTGTTCCCTATGCTCCTGGCATTAGTGTACAGGCACCTGTACACTAACATAACAGATATCAGCCCTTGTAACATTTCCTTACTTCATTGGCACTTCCTATGGATATCTCTTTTGTGTTTTGTGAGTATTTGGCCCAACATCTTTGTACCACCCCAGATGCCACAAGCTGGCCTACGACACACAGATACAGTTTGCAGACAAGGGGGATGCCCTTGGACCCCCTTATCACTCCTCTTAGAACTCATTCAGACAAGCCAAGAGCTCTATGATAAGTCCTCTGTCTGGACCCTTTCCCTACATGGGGTTGGGAGCCATGCAAGTGCCCTCCACCTGGCACAGTGGAGATCATGGGTCCTGGATATGCTGCAGGTGGGCAGCAGCTGCAGCAGGGTAGAGAGCGCTGCTGGGGAGGTAATGCCTGAGTCCCTCTGCAGGCACTGTGGTGAGCAATTTCTCCACTCCTGAACCAGGGACCCTGATTCCCACAGGGGACTTGGATCATCCCTGATGCTAGCAGGGACTGGCCATGCTGGAGAATGCTAGTGGGGCTCTTACAATGCTCTCTTCCCTCATTATTCGCTTGGAGGAGAGACTTTTCAACACTGGGTACCTGCAGGAGTAGTACCTAGGTTCCGACATTGCCAGGGTGAGATACAGCTGCGATAGTGAGGTTCTTATGCTGCCCCTTAATGGCTAGAAAATGTTATTTAGAGATTTGCTTTAGAGAACTGTCTTGTAGGTAAAGAAGATATTGCATTAGAACAATCATTCAGGGGAATGGGCCTTGGTCTTCAACCTTCAGACTGCTGACATCTGACATTCAAGAAAGAACCACAGCGTGAAACTTGCATACTGGACAGACATACCCCCCTTCTGACAGCCCTAGGAATGGTAGATGTAGAATTGTTTGCCTTCTTATTCTTATTATTGTTTGCCTGCATTATTCTTATCTGCTATGTCTGTATCAATAAACATTGCCTATTATCAAATGGAGAAGTTGCGGTTGGTCTGAGGGTGTGGGTCTGCCCAAGGCATCTGGGTATTAAATCCAGTGCCAACACCTCACTTCTCCATGCTTACCTTTCAGGAGAGGCATTTTGCCCCACATCTCTGATGACCCAGCTGAGAGCAATCTGGACCCATAGCAATGAGCTTTTTTGGTTCTCTTGTGGGAACCCTAGGCAAAACACTATGCTCCTGATCATGTGAGGACCATGTGATAGACCATGACTATGCACATGGTCACCTGGCAGCATCTTGACAGATGGAGAGGAGCCATCTGCTTTGATGGTATGCTGGGGAACCTCAGGTTGCCATTCAATATGAGAATCTGCCTCAAGTTCTACCTGTGCTTCTGCTACAGTGAGATGATATCCCTGAAAGCTGCTCAGCCCATGACATAACCCAGAGGGAACTTCCCCAGGCCCCATCTGCCTGCCTAAAAGAGGAACTTCTGTGTGCTTCCCTTGCATTTCCAGCACTGTTCTTCTACTAAAAATACTTTGGGAGTTGGTAGGGAAAGGGGTTGCTTTGCTTTCAGGAATAGAGGTGGGACAGGGAGACAGTCTGGGGTTGTGATGAGACCACAATTGCAGGAAAGGGGTTGGAAGTTTCCCTCAGTGGTCAGTACAGTGATTGCCCATCCTGTGATAATCAGGATCAGCTAACACCCAAAGGACTTTGCCCACCAACTGGATCAGAGGGAAAAGGGAAAGTGATGGAGTGCCCTTTCCAGCCTTTCCAAGTGCAAAGGAATGGGGTCATATCACCCCAGCAAAAGACCTGTCCAGCCTCCTCTTGAAGACCCCCAAGGTAGGAGAGAGTACCACCTCCCTTGGGAGCCCATTCCAGAGCCTGGAAGCCCTAACTGTAATGCCATTATTCCTAGTTAGCCTGGGTGGTACCCAGGGAACAGAGCTTCCCCCAATTCCCACTGTCCCCCCCGCATGAGTTTGCAAATGTCCACCAGATCCCCGCTTAGCCTTCTCTTGTGGAGGCTGAATAGGTTCAAGCCCTTTAGTCTCTCTTTGTAGGGCCTGCCCCACTGTCCCTTGACCATGCAAGTGGCCCTCCTCTGGACTCTCTCAGTGCTAGCCACATCCATCTTGAAGTGTGAAACCCAGAACTGAATGAAGTATTCCAACTGTGGACTGACCAGTGCTGCATAGAGGGGAAGGATCAGCTTTCTAAACTGTTTGTGATGCATCTGTAGATGCACAACAAGGTGCAGTTTGCCTTGCTGACCACTTCCTCACATTGGCGGCTCATGTTCATCCTGCAGTGAATAATGACTCCAAGATCCCTTTCTGCCACTGTGTTCACAAGAAGGGTGTTCCTCAGCCTATAGGTGTGTTGTTGGCACTTTTTCCCTAAATGCAATACCTTGCACTTGTCTGCATTGAATTCCATCCTAGTCTCATCTGCCCATCTCTGTAAATTGTCTAGATCTAGCTGGATTCTGTCCAGCTTCTGGACTTAGGTGGATTCTGTCCTTCCCCTCCACGTCATCCCACAACTTGGTGTCCTCAGAGAATTTGGACACTGTGCATTCCACACTCACATCCAGATCACTGATAAAGATGTTGATCAGTACAGGCCCCAGGACCAATCCCTGGGGGACTCCACTGCTCACATCCCTCCAGGTCGAAAATGACCTGTCCAGCAGCACACTCTGGCTGTGACCATCTAGCTAAATTGTCACCCATCCGACTATGTAGGCATCAGTGCCACAATCACCTAGATTTTTTTAAGAGAATGTGGTGGGAAACTATGTCAAAGGCCTTCTTTAAGTCCAGGAAGATGACATCCACCCCGACACCCTCATCCAGGGACTTTGTGACCTGATCATAAAAAGAAAACATGTATTGTTCAACATCTTCATTAATGATGTGGACATTGAAGTCTGAAGTGGACTGGCCAAGTTTGCTGATGATACTAAGCTCTATCCACACCTGAGGACAGGAGGGTGATCCAGGCTGATCTTGACAAACTCAGGAAATGGGTGGATGAGACCTTGAAAAATGCAAGGTTCTACACCTTGGGAGGAAAACCTGTAGCATCCTTATAGGCTCGCCAGTGCTACACTGGCTAGCACTATGCATGAAAGGGACTTGGGAGTCATGATTGACCACAAGATGAATATGAGCCTTTAATGTGATGATGCATCTAGTAAAGCGAGCAAAACACTGGCTTGCATCCATAGATGCTTCTCAAGCAAATCCCAGGACATCATTCTCCCATTGTACTTGGTCTTGGTGAGGCTGCAGCTGAAGTACTGCATCCAGTTTTGGGCTTCACAGTTCAAAAAGGATGTGTGGAAGCTTGGCCAGAGAAGAGCTATATGAATGATCAGAGGTCAAGAAAACAGACTTTATGACAGGCTGAGAACTATGGGATTCTTTAGCCGGGAAAAGAGCAGGCTTAAGGGCAATCTAGTGGCCACCTATAAATTTATCACTGAAGTTCACCAGGATCTGGGGGAATGATTATTCACCAGAGTGCCCCAAGGGATGACAAGGTTGAATGGTTATAAACTTTTGCAAGACTGCTTCAGGTTGGACATAAGGAAGAATTTCTTTATTGTCCAAGACCCCAAGGTCTGGAATAGCCTGCCATCGGAGGTGGTTCAATCACCTACATTGAATGCCTTCAAAAGAAATTTGGATGTTTATCTTGCTGGGATCCTATGACCCCAGCTGACTTCCTGCCCCGGACTTCCTGTCCTGGGGCGATGTGCTCCTTGATAATTTTCTCAAAGGTCTTCCCAAAGAAGACTGGGGTAAGACTGACTAGCCTATAATTGTCAGGGTCCTTCTTTCTCCCCTTATTGTAAATGGGGACCACATTGGCCCTTTTCCAATCCTCTGTTACCTGGCCAATGCCCCATGAGAGCTCATAGAGCTGTGCCGGGCCCCTGCTATGACCCCCGCCAATTTCTCCAGCATTCTTGGGTGAAGAGCATCTGGACATACTGATTTAAACACATCCAGCCCCTCCAAAAATTCCCTAACTAGGAACATCCCTGATGCTAGGTACAGCTCTCCTGTCAGCACATCTATCCTTGTCTTAGACTGAGAGGTAGATACATTGATTCATAGATGTTTGGGTTGGAAGGGACCTCAATAGATCATTGAGTTTGACCCCCTGCCCTGGGAAGGAAGGAGTGCTGGGGTTAGATGACACCATCCAGGTACATGTCTAGCTTCCTCTTAAAGAGCTCCAAGGTAGGGGAAAGCACCACTTTCATTGGAAGCCCATTCCAGATTCTGGCAACCCGTACCATAAAGAAGTTATTCCTGATGTCTAACTTAAATCTGCTCTCCATCAGTTTGTGGCCATTGTTCCTAGTTACTCCAAGGGGTGCCTTGATAAACCGAACATTTCCTATTCCTTGCTGCTCCCCGCCACCATTTAATTTGTAGATGGCCACAAGATCATCTCACAGCATTCTCTTGAGGAGGCTGAATAGATCCAAGTCCCTCAATCTCTTCTCATAGGGCTTTGCCTGCAGGCCCCTTCCACCCTGACCCAGCAGAGGTGATCTTCCTACACAAGGTCCTGCTAGGGGCGGGGTGGGGGAGAGAGTGCTAAGATCTGACTGGGAGGGTGCCTGGCCCTTGGGACTTTGTGGGAACATGTGGCAACATGTGGTGGTGGGGGATCTGCCAGTCTCTATGTAAGGCTTTTGGGGTTCTTTGTGATGAAGCAAGGGGGCAGGGGATGGGTATATGGGTGTCCCAATGCCAGGACTGGTGCAGGGACACAGATTCCTCCCTACCCATTTCAGCTGGCCAGAGGGAGGACATGGGGCTGGGAACAGGCAGAAGTTCTGTTTACTTTTGTCAGTGATAGCCTAGGGACAAGGCCACCCTGGCACTTGAGCAGAGCAGATGAACTCTGCCTGAGGCTTGAGTGCAGCTCTGCAAGGTGGGGTGAGCAGGGTGCTGCAAAGCCCTCTGGGATTTGACCCACCTTGATTCATAATGGGATTTGGTACAGATGTTTGATAAAGTGCTCTAAACTAAAGTGCTTTAGTCTGATACCATATCCATTCAGGGTTAACTGAGTGTGGGATACACCATTTTTAAGCACTCTATGGGCCATGACCATCTGTTCAGTGACAGCTGTAGAGTACTTTCTGCATGATTATCATGCTATAAGTGCAATGTCTGTACCTAGTCAAAATGTCCTTCATCAAAATGTCTCAACTAACTTAAATTTTCACTTAAAAAGAAAAATTTATTTTGTCATGTAAGGATGAGGTCATAAAGGAGACTAAATGTTTATACACAACTAAACTTAAAATAGAAAATTAGTATAAACATTAACAAGAAAGAGAACATTCTTTATTCCTAATGTTGCATGTCATGGTCTCTTTATTACTACTTTTTTCTCTTAATTCACAACTAAGGCAAAAATTTCATTATTAGGACTAAATCACCACAGAGTATAGTGTCTGTGCAAAATCTTGTGTCTTATTTTCCATCCCAATTTGAGCAGTGCTTCAGTGGTCCAAAAAGCTCTGCATGGGAACTAATTTCACATATTGCCTTAATCATCCTGTCTTTAATAACTCCTACACAGAAGTCAGTCAATATTTGAAATACTGTTAGCTAGTTATCAAAACTGTATAGAATTGGAAAATAGTCAACACAGTATTTTTCTTTTACTAATCAACCTGCTTGCTCCATGAATATGTTTTCAGTCAATCAATTCCTGCTGGCTTCTTAGTTCAAACCAATCCAAAATATTTGTGTAGTTCCTTAGATGTGCTACTATTAAAGTCAAAGTTTCAGTACCTATTAAGAATTTTTCCTATTTCACCCATTAACTACTGTTACCACATGATCAAAAATGGGATAAAAAGAATAACTTGTAAATTAACTCAGATAGGCATGAACCCTAATAGTGCCATCAACTTAAAAAGAAAATTTAAATAAAAGCTTTGAAACTCTGCAGGAGTTTGTTTTGCAATAACAGTTTTTTCCTGAAATCAGAAACGTCAGGAGGTTGGTAAGATGAATTAATTTCTATGAAAATGGGGTCATTTTTATTTAATGAGGGCTGCTCCTAAGCAATGTTGAACAGCTCAATAAAAATCAAGAACCGCTTCATGAATCACCAAGTTTTGAAAAGAATGGGAGTCAATATGTTCAATATCTATTTTTTTCTATCTTCTATCTTTTATCAAATGTATACATGCTGTAATTTATATTCACTATTCAAGACAGATGTTAATCTGTTAAAAAAAAGAAAAGAAAAATAACCCTGGGAGGTCATCCAAAGATTGTCAGATACTTCAAGTTTAATGTTTTGTTTGACATCTTTTTGTTAATGTCAGTAGACAAGGTTTTTGCTACATTGTGTGCTTTAGATAAGTTATACACAGAACATCAAGAGTTGTTACTGACACTAGAGGATGAATCCCACCCATGACATTACATTTCTCCTAAGCCTTAAAGAAAACTTGTTGACACCGTTTAGCAAAAGCACTTCATTTCTTTAGATATCACTCTGAGTCTGAATGATGCCTTCAGTGTATAGATCAAAAGGAAAGATTTCACCATAGATGTTGAATTGGATTCTAATCAGTGTAGGAGTTTGGTAAGTGTTAGTCTAAGACCTTCTTCATATGAAGATCAATTAGATCTCAAACTTTCATAAGGAAAAACAAATTCTTGCAGTTTTTATTGTGCTAAACAATGCAAGGCACTACATTTTGGGTTGCAAAAAAAATCAGCTATAACTGACACACTGCTTTCTGACTATCTAAACAGCAAAAACAGAGAACAATTTTCATTGCTACACTATGCGAATTTCACCCAGACTTCTCTAGCCACATTCCGTCATTCTGGCATTGCATGATGAATGTGCTGGTGCTAGATGCTCTGAGTAGAGTCATCAAATTCACATTTCTTTAGATTCATAGGCATTGAAAAATGGGGTTGTCGCCTCTTTTAAAAAGCACAAACATTTTTGGGGGGAGAGGAAGGGGGAGTCTAGCAAGCTCATTCTTTTCAAACCCTCAATAGACAGGGAAGGTGTGGTGAAAAAGATACTCTGCAAGGAGTTTTATTAAAATATATCTTTCTGAGAAGATATGACTTTTTTTTTCTTCCCCCAAAGCATAAAATTCTGATCAAATGTGTTATGATGGCATGCTACATTGTCAGAATACTTACTGAACAGAATATCAGGATGATCAACCAAAAACTATTTGAAGCCAGTAGGAAACTTTCCATTGATTTTAAAGGACTTTGAAATAGGCTCTTAGCCATTTTCTGTTCATGAATCATTCAGAAACCTATCCTTATTTCTCTTAATATGTTGGTTATTTGTAAGTATTGGCCAAATAGGTTAGACAAACAACTTTTGATCTTGAGGCAGTTTCCAAAATGTTAATTTAGACTACTCAGTGTTGAATATTCATGGTCTGTGATTAGTTACCTACATCATGATGGTATTACTTATGTTTCCTAATTGAAGGACTGAAATTGTTTAAGCTATAGCATCTATCCATTTAAATTCTTATAATGGTGCTGCTCATCATTGTAGTATATGAATGAATAATGAATAGAAAATGTTGAATAGTGAATAATGAATGGTAAATAATTCATGCTTTCTGGTAAGGCTTTTTAAATAAATATTCGGTCATGCTAGTATCTGAAACTTTCAGGTTTTGCTAACACTTTCACAAATACCAGCAATTACACAATGACTTCAGAATGAGGAAAATATACAACATTCCATGAAATAGGGATGTGTGTTTAACAATTTCATTTGGGATAAAAAATGTGCTTAAAAATGAATTCTATAGTACACTTGCTTCACGCAAATCAAGTAGGTACCAAAAAGCAGCAGAGAAAAGGGGGACCTACCTTCTAGATTGAAAATGTAACAGAGTTTCTTTCCCTCTCTGAACTTCTTAAAAGATGAGTTGGGGTTCATTTGCTTTTGTATGGCCTTAATTTTCCCTTTCTTTCTCTGACTTTCCATCTTTTAGCATCTTCTTTTTTTTCTTTTTATAGGCCAGGTAAAGTTTGGGGTTCCTAGGATACGACAGGTTATACTTGTAATAATTAGAAGCAGAGAGATAAAGTGTAGGTGTATCTGTTTGTCTGGCAGTCCTGGAACAGAAGTTGTAAAAATAGACATGAGGGAATAACCCTATAGGCAATTTGTCTGCCTCAATTCCTGATTTGGTGTGTACATAGAGAGGTAGTGGGTAGGATGGACTGTATTTAGCAGCAGCATATTTACAACTGCTGGTGGAATAGTAATGTGTAGAGAAACTCTCAGACTTGTGAAGGAAAGGCCTACCTGCCACAAGCAGGAGGAGGAAGGGGAAGAGGAGGAGAAGCCAGGCAGCAGGCACTAGATCCTGCTTTTGGAAGGTGAGGGAGCCAAGCCTGTCTGTGTGTTTGGCTTGCTGAGTGTTTGTTTCGGGGGCTGTGTGTGCTTTGGGCACATGCTCTGGGAGGCAATTTGAGTGCTGCTAGCTGAGTGATTTCTGGATGATTGCTAGGTGATTGCTCACTGTGTATGCCCAAAGCCCTAACAAGGGGGCAGAGCCTGTCCAGGCCCAGCAGGGTATAAAATGAGACTCCCTGAGTGAAAAGGGGAAGCAAATAGGGCAAGCAGTTCAGTGGTAAATTCACAGGTCAGTCTGCTGTCCCCTTAGTTAAGCTCCATGAGAGAAAGTAAGGAAAAAGGAACTTTTTGGGTACCAACAATATTACTGCCAAGTGTGATCCTTAGCAGATCAAAAGTCTTTATGGGGCTTTAAGGGCAAGGCTGAAGGGGATGAGTGCTAAGGTTGTGTTCTCTTTGATCCTTCCAGTGAAGGGGAAGGCCGTGATTGGAGCAGACACATCCTGGACTTCAACCTATGGATTCACATGTGGTGGCATAGTACAGGGTGCTATTACACAGTCACCTACCTTCCTGTGCCAGGCCCCAAAACCTCACTCCTAGTGTCTCCCATGGGGTGCCTACAGCCAGCTGTCCTGCTTACTGGAGAACACCCACAAGCCTGGGGTAATACTGCCAGCACTCAGGCACTGGTCTCTGTTAGAGCTCTGTGCAGTCTGGGGCACACAGGCCCTGCAAACCTTGGGGTGCTTTTCCTACAGTAATATTTGAGGTGCTTCTTACAGCTGAAAGCTTCCCAAGAAAACCTCAGGTAAGATTGATGCAACAAACAGATATGCTTCACTGGCCAAGCTGGGAGCAAAATAGGCTTACCTCTACCCCCTCTACTGTAAAACAGCAAGACACACTGTAACTTGATATCTTTACTAATGGGGATGGGGGACGTAGAACAAGGAAGTCAGAATATCTTTGAGGAAACATAATCATTCAGAGCCTAAAACAGTCTTGGATATAATAATCCTTTTGAACACACCTGGCCTAGACATAAATCCTAATGCCTGGCTAATTTCCAAGTCTTTACTTACAGAGAATCCTCCAGGCAACTGCCTGGAGGCACTTTGCTTGTGGCTTTTGAAATTTGCCCTCCAGAGAAAGAAAGAGTTCCCTCCATCCCCTCAGAAATGTGTCTGGCCAGGCCACTTGGTTGACCAGCCTTGGGCAAAAAGAAAGCAAGAGAAAGAGAGAGGGGGGATCACCTGGAATGACCCAAGTAAGTGGCAAACAGAGGGATTTCTTCACAGCTCAGATAGTGTTGACAGCAGGGCTTTTGCTTCTTTTACCAAGAAAAAGGATTTCTAGGAAGAAAGGGGTTCCACCTTACAAAGAGTCCTTCTTTAGGTATGTAGGGAACAGTAAGAAAACAAATATAAGTGTAGGCCCATTGCTTAGCAATTCCACAAACTCCTGAAAGATCATCTCAGGCTTAATACTAGGAAAAACTTCTTCACGATTAGGGTGTCCAGACTGTGGAATGAACTCCCTCCAGAGGTGGTACAATCACCTACCCCAGAAATTTTCAAGAGAAGATTGTATGGTCAGCTTGCTGGGGGTACCTGACTCCAGTTGTGTTTCCTGTCTAGTGTAGCAGGGCTGGACCTTATGATCTTGCAAGGTCCCTTCCAGCCACTTACAATCTATGAATCTATGATGGGGGGAAGAGCACCTTCACAGACAGGCTTATTAACTTAGCAAGGAGGACTATAAACTACGTTCACCAGGGGAATGAGATATAATCCCTGAGGTTAGCAGGGAAGTGGGTGACCTGGAAGAAGCAGGAGTGGGCAACAGGGAAAGAGGGCATCCTCATTCTTCCTGAGAAAGTAGTGTAATTGCCTATTTAGCTCAGGTATTTGTACATGAATGCACAGAGCCTGGGAAACCAGAAGGAAAAATTGATGTCTTTACAGTCACAGAGCTATGATGTGATTGAAATAACAGAGACTTGGTGGGATAGCTCACATGATTGGAGCACTCGCATGGATGGGTATAAACTGTCCTAGAAGGACAGGCAGGGGAAAAGAGGAGAAGCTGGAGTGCTTTATGTAAAAGAGTCAAATGATTGCTCAGAGCTCCAGTATGAAACTGGAGACAGGCCTGTTGAAAGTCACTGGCTTAGGGTTACAGGGGAGAGCAATAAAGGGGATGTTGTGATGGGTGTCTATTATAAAATCCCCAATTTTCAGATTTAAAAAAGTAACCTCAAATCAACATTTTTCCATGATTAAAATGCAACACCAGTATATACACATCTATATATTAATGGCATTTCATTTTAGTCACAGAAAAATATGGATTTGGGTTTGTTTTTCTTAACTGAAAAGTGGGGATTTTTTTTTTTAAATCAGGGAAAACCAGGATCTCTGGTAATAAACAGATTTTCTACAAGTATATCAGCAACCAGATCAGGGAAAGTGTAGGTCCTTTACTAAAAGGGTGAGAAAACTTAATGACAGAAGATGAGCAAAAGGCTGAAGAACTCAATGTCTTCTTCACCTCAGTTTTCACAGGCAAGGTCAGCTCCCAGACTGTTGTAACTGACAGCACAATTTGGGGAGGAAGTGCACAGCCAACTGCAGCAAAAGAACAGGTTAAGGATGGTTTTGTTCAGTATCTTCATTAATGATCTGGAAGGTGAGATGGATGACACCAAGCTGAGGAGTGTAGTAGATACACTGGTGGACAGATCTAGGATTCAGAGTGACCTACACAAATTGGAGGATTGGGCCAGAAGGTATATCAGGAGGCTGCACAAGGACAAGTGCAAAGTCCTGCACTTAGGATGGAACAATCCCATGCACCACAACAGCCTGGGGACAACTGGCTAAACAATATAAATATAAATAGAAGAGTCATTATCAGGAATGACTAACAGGCAGCAATATTGCTGAAGTAAGGATAATTTAAATAGTAGAACATCAAGAGCATTTAAAAAATAGAGAGGGAATGAAGATGGAATAAAGATATATTAGCAGGAATCAGGTAAATTGTAATGAGCCATGAAGTCAATTGACTCTCTCAGTTCCCAGGCAGCTCATTTTAAAATTTGGGTACCGCAGGAATCAAAGTGAGGGTAAACTGCACCACTGCATTCTCTGTTCTCCCAAGCCACTTCTGTGTTGTATTATCAATGAACAAAAGAGAAAGATATTGTCTCAAGGACCGTACAGTCTAGTTCTCAAAAAGATTACCTCTGCATATGGAGGGTGCATAAGTAAAACTAAAGCACCAGCAATATTGATACATTTATTGTTCATGCAAATAATATTTCCAGAAATTACTGGAAATGGCAAAGAACATAGAATCCAAAGATGCATCTAGTGTTGTCCTTTATGATTGGTAATATTAACTAAGTTATTTTTAGATGCTCGCAGTGTTTAGAGCCACCCATGCCAGATACAAGTTGTATTGTGACAAAGCTTTAATATGGTCTTTTCCCCACTCTCTCCCACTGAAATAAGAGCTACTACACAAATAGAGCAGAAAATTACACTGAATGTTTTGCTGAAATAGAGCCAGTTGGTTGTACTTCATTCATAGCCCTCACTAAGAGGTAGGTCAAAGCTGTACTTCACTAGGGTTCCTAGAAAGGATTTAATGCCTCAGCAGGGACAGACCACTCAGGAACTTCCTGATGTAAAGTGGGAATGCCAGATGGACACAATCTGGATCCAGTCCAAAACTTGAGTAGAAGGTGTGACCACACTGCAATCTGCTCAGGTGACTGCATTTCATGTATTCATACCTGAGCTAGTTCTACCATGGCTAGGTGATAGCAGCATAGCAGCAGACCTATTATCTGATAATATGGATCTGTATCAACTCCATTGTCATTGATGGAATGTCATTGTTTTACACTAGTCATGGATCGTACCCTTCAAAGTAGCATGCAGTCAGGACAAAAAGGACACACAGTCATTTATAAAAATCTACCATGAATTAAATAAATAAACGTGCATTTTTTGGAGATGAGGAGATGTTGGAGAAATACCCCAAATAATGATTTCCTCATATATTTTCAACATTAACATCATAACTCTCTTAAGGGAATTGTTAACAACATCATTACATCTTACATCTGTCTTTAAGCCAACATTATGAAAGTAAATCTTCACTGGCATAGGCACAAAACTAAGTTGGCTAGCTTGATGCTGATAAAAAAAACACTAATAATATATTTTTTCTCATAAATAAGGAAGAAGTCAAAGAAAGGGAGAACAGAACTAAAAAAAAAAAATATTTGCCTGGGGCAACTGGTAAGTTGAATTCTGCAGAGCTGCAGTAGGCAACATGGGAACTGCATGGTTCACATATTTAACAAAAGCAACCCCAAATCCAATTGTCTTAGCACAGTTTAATTTGCAACTTTTGCAGCTCTATTTAGATAGAAAAATATAACTGAGTTTTAGATAAGAGGGTTTTTTCTTTTTCGTTTTTCCTTTTTTAGAAATATTAAGCAACTATCTTGCAATGATACAGTAAGAAAAAAAGAACCCACGGCATTGTCTTTTTAGGACTCAGCTTCTGTCAGCAACAGAAAGGATTGGGCCCTGAATTCACTAGAAAATTGCAATGGTCTTTTTTCATTGCTTGTACTGAACTAATAGCATTACACCAGCAAATGCAGTGGTTTCAGTAGTAATAACATAAATGACAGTATACCAAAACAGATTTTGAACAATACATAAATTACAAGTTTCCTACCACTGGCAGATGAAAGGCTTAAGGATATTCTTTTTTTGAAGAGTCTGACACTGAGGTCATTAAATCAAGAGGCCTTTTGCACATGCTTTTTTGAAGAGAGATCTAGCAAATAAATAGTTGCAGTCAATAAAATTTATCAAATTATTACTGAGTTTTATTACCAATATAATTCAGTTATTCATAATGCACAATTGTAAATCTCTTTTGAACTGTGTGTTTGTCAGTCCTGAACTACTTAGTATTGCAGCTGCTGAAAGGAACATTTACCCAAAATGCTGGTAAATACTGTTTGTTTAGAGACCATAAATGTGGGAGAAATTCTATTATAGCTACATAGCTTTAAGCACAGGAATATGATAGGATTGTCTTTAAACCCATCATCAAAGAATCAGAGAATCAGAGAAAAACATGTCTGGAAAGGGACTTCAGAGGTTCAGATCAAGGCAGGATTGTTCCTGACTAAATTATTGTATAGAACATTTTTGTAACCCAATGCTTCTCCACTGGAACAGACATGGTATCTCATAGTGTCATAAGATTATTTCTAAGGGATTTTAAAAGGGACCTAACTGCCCTGTTGCTGCCAGCAGGTGGAATTCCCCACTGCACCTCAGTTTCCAGGAGATGCTATGTGAGGCCAGACTGCAAAGTTGCTGCGTAACACAGGGTTGGGCAAAATACAGCCCGTGGGCCACATCTGACCCACCAGGCTATTCTATCTGGCCTGCAGGGCCCCTAAAAAAATTAGTAAATTAATATTTATTTTCTCCTGGCTGCCTGTCAAAGCTGACAGGAGGCAGGGCAGTCAGACCCATGGAGAACCCTCAGCAGAACTGAGCAGCCCAGACCTACCCACCCCCAGTGATTTCACACTCTTCCCTCCCTGGCACCATGTGGCTCCCAGCTGCATCGCCAGACTAGGGAGCATAGGACCATGCCAGTGTGTGTGTGTGTGGGCATGTGTGCAGGTAGGGGCAGTGTGTGTGTGTGTGTGTGTGTGTGTTCATAGGGTGAGTCCCACATGCAGACCCCCACAAACCCCATGCTCACGCACACCCCACATACCCACACACCCACAGCCTCCCAAAAGCCCCACGATATATAAGAGTAAGACTTCATTTTAAGCTAGTGTGCAATCACCTCTACGTACATTGCACAAAGACATGTAAATCAGGACAACAGTATTTTTAAAAAAATCAAATTAGTGAATGCTGTAGATGTTTGCTTTTTGGAATATAATTTCGTATTTTTCTGGTTCTGAGATGGCAAATCCCCATGCTGAAATGTGTACTTCCAGGGACAAGGGAAGGGACTTCAGGTAGCAAAAGTTAGGGGTTAGAGGGCAGGACTTCTGGTCATAAAATGGCGGCCAGGGACAGGGAAACTGCCAAGGGGAGGGGTTACCTATACGGCCCTTGACAGCTTGACAAAACTCGAAAAGTGCCCAAAATAATTGCCTGTCCCTTGTGTAATACATTGGAGTCCCAGGGGTGGCCATGACGGCCCCTGGTTGCTCTGCAACTGTGGCCTGCTCCACCCCTAGAGTGACCCCCTTATCTCACCTGCCACATTTTGATGGAATATAAATAGATACAATGACAGACTGCCCATGGACCAATGCTAAGCCTCAGTCATATTGGCCTCTAGGTCCCTGGTTGGGCCTCTTTGCTTCTAGGCCTCTGGCTGGGCCTGTATAGTATACTGTGCCTGGTTGAGCACCCAAAGCCTTATGGGATAATTGTGTGGCTCTGTAACCTCCCCTTTACCAAATTCCATGCCTCATGGGTGCTATCTGTACATTGTTCCTCCATAGGGGCCTTGGCTTCCACCCCTTTAATCTAACTAAGTCTACCAGCCTGAGCCTACTGGATATGACCTGACTTTAAAGCACTAGCTTCCTTTGTCTCCTCAAGTTACCAAGAACCTGGCTTCTGTATACAGCGCCCCTGGCCCCTCTGTGGCTGCGCCCTAAGTGCTCAAGTCCAGAACCTGCTACTGGCAGGGCTCTAGGCAGTCAAGTACCTCCCCACCCACATACATTAGTGAGGTCTCCATCTCCCCTATAACCTTATCTACAAACCTCTGGTAATCCCAACATAAATATAAGGTCCTGGACTATAACATAAGTAATAACATGCAGCCACCATCTTCCCTTTTAAGAGTATAAACCTCTACTAACTCAGGATCCCAGGCTGTCCTGAGCAGGATCTCCTTCTCTGGTAGCAGCTAGGGAGAGACAGCCTTGCCAGCTCAAACCCACATTTATATGGTGGGTCCAGGGCCCTGCCTACACCCAGCCAGGTGACCATCTGGGATGGCTACTAATTATTTCATTATCTCAGTTGTCCTGGCAACTGGCAGCGGCTGCCCCCTGCCCAGCCTCCGAAGCTCCCTTGCTGGGCTGCTTCTCTCCGGGGCTCTCTGTTACAGACTATGAGAGCAGGAGGCTTCCCACTTCAGCCTAGCCTGACAGGTGGTATCATCACAAGGTTGCTGCTACTGGCCTACTTGCAAGCCAGACCAACTATATGACCACTGTGGACAGGATACAAAAAATGTCAGCCCGTACTGTACTTTCTGGTGAGCAAGGGCATCCCACGGGCTTTGTGTATTGAAACAAAGACAAGGGGAAATGTTTCCCTTACATGGGGAAAGAAAAGTACTCCTTAAACCCCTGTTTGCCACTAAATTTAGAAAAGTTTGGAGAGGTGCCTTAAGTCTGAGAAAGATTGAGGACCACTTGTCAAAACTATTCTTAAGAGTGGAATGTCTGTTTTTCATGGATAGCCTTCCTGAATGAGAATGTGCTCTGTCTGGTCTAGAAAGTGAAGGCTGTTGTCTTCTGCCCTGCACTGAGTACTTGTTGTCCGAGCTGCAACACCCAGGGCAGTGCCAGCTGCAACAGTACCATGCTGATCATCATGGGTGACTGGTGCCTCCTGAGTCTGGGGAGGCACCCACAGATGCCACACGGTGGGAATGGAGCTTGTGAGCACCCTCAGATGCCACTGAAGCAGATCTAGGGTTCTGGCATCAGGGACACTTGCACCCCTGTGTTCTCCCTACCAGTTGCCTATGCTGATCACATCATGCTAATTATAGCTGCTACCTCAGGGAACCCTCTCACCAGCACAACTGCTTGTCATGGAAATCCCTTCCCCCCTTTAACTTCCTATAGATTTATAGTCGAACTTGACTGCTATTAAGGACTAAAATATACTATATGACCAAAAGTCAGTCTTCATTCCAGACTATATTTCCCTTTATGCATATTTCCCAGACAGTAGCTTAAGATACTGTAAGTGCTATAGCTTTCTTGCTTCAGCCAGAGAGAAATCTTGATGCCATATCTCATTTTAACCTGCTCCTTATGCAAGCAAAACACATGCACTGTAACGGTTGAGTTAGAGTGAGGAGCAAGTAGAAGTTGATAAACCCTCCAGAATTTTGTAACATATTTTTCACAAGGTGTTAGAATTCCCTTGTGCGATAAAGTAAATACAGTAGTTAATTTGAAAAAAAGTTCATTAAATTGAAAATAAAAATATAATTAATTGGAAATAAAAATACTGAGAACCACAGGTTTTTTTGGTAGTATCTTTTCTTAAATCAACTGTATAGTTGGGAGACGTTAGTCATGTTTTGGGTACAAAGTATGTCTAAAAAAAACCCTGGATTCATATATATATTCCCTAGACGATCACAACTACAGCACAACTGTAGCTCTACTAATACAAATATCACCCACTATTTATTTGGGAAACATGACTAAACAGTATTTGGATTTAAAAAGTAGTTTAAGCT
This sequence comes from Caiman crocodilus, assembly GCA_030014935.1. Classification (NCBI taxonomy): domain Eukaryota; kingdom Metazoa; phylum Chordata; order Crocodylia; family Alligatoridae; genus Caiman; species Caiman crocodilus. The sequence continues at coordinate 141,250,583 of JAGPOW010003316.1, forward strand.
AATATTGCCATCCTGGTGCATTCCCCATCTATCCTTATAATAATAATAATAATAATAAAAACCTGATAGAACTACACCTGTTAAATGATTAATAAGAGGTTCATTACCCACAAGTGTGGATGAGTTGCATGAGCATATATCATGTTGCTTGATGGAACCACGTAGAAACAATGTGGTTATAGTAGTCTCACCTGTCTGCAGTATGCCTTAAAATATATATTTAAAAAATTGTCCTCCTGTTAAACACAAAGACACTAGTCTTCTTGTTCTTGGAGTGGCTACTTTATTAATTATCAATGAAGTTCTGCACTAGCATGTGTTGGAGCATGTCATGAATTAATAATGAACACCTCACTGCTCACAAGACTCATTGTGTTACAGTGAAAAAGAAAGCCCTTATCAGATGATGCTCCAAAGGGGAAGTGATCCTTTACAGAATGAATGATTACATTGCCCCATACAGCATGCGTATGGATGAAAAAGGTGTGTGTGTGTGTGTGTGTGTGTGTGTGTGTGTGTGTGTGTGTGTGTGTGTAAAATACATTTTATTATACAGACTTCTATATGTTCAGTATGAAATCACAACAGGTCAAATTTTCAAAATCACATAAGTACCTTATGGAGTAGAAATCAATTTTAAACTTAACAGGACTTCGGTGCTTTTTTGAAATGTACCTGCCTGATAACATGCAGAAATATATAGATAATATAAAGCAATTGTGGATTTTTCAGCATGCTATTAGAATAAACTCTCTCCCTTGCTCTCTCTCTCTCTTTATATATATAGATGGATAGATAGATAGATAGATATAGATATATCTATATAGAGAGAGATTTTACTTTATATATATATCTAGATATCTAGATATCTAGATATATATATAAAGATAGATAGATATCTAAATATATATATAAAGTAAAATCTGCAGTTGCTATAAATTGTTTCGACCTACTAAAGGCAGTTGATTAGACTATTTATCCCAGCAAAAAATATTTCCCTTATTCAACTTCATACATATCACAAGTAGGAGCATTTAAAGCCAGTGTACCAGAAATGCATTTTAATAGTCAATGATCCTAATATTTTAAATTGTTTCTGTGCAGAAATCCTATTATGATTGACACGATAAAGGTCCTAGGTTTTAATTTAGCAGTGCTACTTTATTCACAACAAATATGCCAGTTGTAATTAATTAACTTGCTACTATCTTTATGTCAAAACACTGAAGCAAAACATATGTCTTCACTAAAACCTTTCAGGACTTAAAGATACCATGGATTTCTGGAATAAATTTAACTCCATCAGCTACAAAATGTGTTGCCAATAACAAAGCATATACGTATTTTGGATACAGTTTTAAATTAAAGACTTAAATCAAAACAAAACAAAAATCTGTTTTATATTTGCAATCTCTTGAAAAAGGTTTCCATGGCATCATCTACTGTAAATATCACACAGAGCTGATCCTTATTTTAAATTTTAATATCCAGCTATTTATTGAAGTAATTGATTACTGAAATATGAATAGATTATCAATAGTAATGTTAGAAAGTTTGGTTCTATATCAGCATTCTTCATACTGTTCAGAAATATATAATCTATACACAGATACAGAAATCCACACCTACATATTTATACTTGCTATAAATAAATGTGGATATTGATTGTACAATAGAGTGCCTTGTTAAGAAAAAAAGTGAAAGAAAAATGGACACCAAAAAGAAGTCTGCTCTCAACCTGGTAACTTCTCCAGCATTAAAACGCCTTTTCATGTGTAAGTCTTTTGTCTGTATCAGGTTGCACATGGGAGTTCCTCCAGCCGCAGTGTTGTGTAGTATGAATTTTTGGTTTATTTATTATGTTTAAATGATAATAGCATTAAATTGATCAACCTTTATGATTGTATGAACAACTAAAACTCCATTTCGTGTTTGCTCCCTACTTGACGTGAGTAGGTGAACTTCATATGCCCTTCATATGTGAGTGTCAGTGTAAGAGGGTGAATGGTAAAACAATGGCAACTATTTACATGAAAATAGAAGAAAATTTAACTGATTGTATAAGCAACAAGGGGCCAATGTATAAAATTACCAGACAGTAAACTAATTAAGCTAATTAATGGATGGCTGAAGAACTCATCTGTAATCAAATTCAAAGAAGATAGTGAGAAGGAATTCTGCATATCTTGCTTGCCATTTGAACTACACAATGCTTCAAGAACATAGTGCTTCAAGGCCAAGATACCAACTGCACAATGACTGGAATGACCTCATCGAAGATAAACTAGAATGACCTAAAGACTGAGCATGGAAACCCCCCAATTCTGAACAAAGACTTGAAATCCCTATAAAAGTACAATGTAGACCAGCCAAGATGGGGAATCCACTCTCTGCAACCTCATGGAGCACAGGCATGCATGTCTGTTCTTCCCCCGCTCCTATCACCCTCAGTAAGCCTAGACCCAGCCATCCAGTGCTAATATTGAGCAACATCTGCTGGTGACTCTAACACCTCACTTAGTGGTTTTGTCTATGTCTGTTTGTGTAACTGGTGCATCCAAGCTTATGTATCTGCTTCATGTAACCAATAAACACAAAATTCTGCCTTTTCCCCCTTTTTAAGGTCTTACTCTTAATTTGAGCTATTGGCAATTTTAAGTAACAGTTGGACAATAGGAGGAGAGCTTTGGTAGTTTGGAGGCTTCTGCATTATTGAAGTTTCCAGCTGCTGGTAAATGGCTCTCCTCACACTCCTGCTCCTGATTTTGGGTAATTTCAGTTGTCATTTTTTAATGAGGAACAAGAAGTAGAATCCTCTGACCCCTGGGAATACCCTTCAATTCATTTGCTCACAAATTCTAGAAGTTTCAAGCCAAATGCCATTGAAAAAGCTTCTCTAAGTTAGACTGTTTAGGAATGAATAGAACATGGTTAGTTCTATCCTTACGTGGCAATCAGGCGGTAAGGAGCAAGTAACTTCCACCCTCCACTCCAAACAGATGGACCTGAGATATAAAGAAGAGCACTAGAAGGCCACTTTTAAAAGATAAATGTTTCTTCAGGACCCTCTACAGAAACCTAATTGAGAAGCTTATTGAATTTACCCAGCCCTGCAATTGGGCCAATGAATAAAGAGCTTGATAGAGTGCTCCGTTCTAGAGCCATCTGTCACAGGGAGACAAGTCCTGGGAGCACTCCAAAGCTCCCCAAAGGAGCTGCGAAGGTAGAGGCGAGTGGCAGAGGGGAAAAAGAAAGGAAAGAAAAATGGCGGTTACTCACCTCAGGATCTCCGGAGAACCCCGCACACAGCTGGAACGATGGCGGGAAACACCTGCAGACGGCGGGTGACGTCAGCCCGAGGCACCAGCAGGACAGAATAAAAGAAGAGGCCATGGAAGGGGCCAGGGGAAGCACGTGGCTACCAGGCAGAGGCTGTGGCAGAAGCGGCTGGAATTGCGGAGCGGGTGGAGTAGGCTCTGCTCAGGGAAGTGAGCCTGGGAGACGCGGCACACTGGAGCCGGCTGCCGACTCGTGCTCCGGGCTAAAGAGCAAGCCCGGAGGACACAGGATACCAGAGCCAGCTGCCAGCATGTGCGCTGGCCGGGGGAGAGGGACCAGAGGACCCCGAGAACCAAGACCAGCAGCAGACGAGACACCCAGAGGCTGTGAAGATCCCCAAGAGAGACGGAGGTCAGAGAGCGGCGTAACCAGAACGGGTGAGCCAGGGGAAAGCAGGGAGCGAGCCACAGGCGCGTGGAGGGACCCGCGGACCGGAGAAGGCCCAGAGGGAGGACTGCGACCCGAGACAGACCTAGGTGGAAGAAGGGAACCTTGGGACCGCCCGGAGCGAGAACGTCTGGACCGATTGGAGTTGCAGAAAGAGGTCTATGGCAGGGAGAGCCTGGAGAGGGTGTCTCTCCCAGGGAAGTAAGATAAAGAGCGGTGGGTAGCCGGCCCGGAGGGTGAGGGCTAGCAAGCAGAGCTGCGGGTAGCAGCTTGACATAGGGGCCAAGACCCCATTAGACGAATAGCGATGTTTAAGTTGTTAGAGCGTTCCTTTGTTTGTGTTACCCCGGGTAAGAAGGGGCTGCGGGTGAGAGTAGGCAGGGAGGAAAGCCTTCCATGTTGGTGGCGGCCATAGAAAGCAGCAGCAAGAACACCTGGAACCACCGGGCAGGGTAAGGGTGAGGTGAAATGGGTGGAGGAGCCTCGCAGAAGATCCCGACTGCAGGTAGCCAGAGGGGACAGCCGCCCGGAGGGAAGCTCCATCCACTGGAAGATCGAAGTCGTGGCAGGCAAGAAGGGGCAGACCCCGGAGCGGAAAGAGACCTGCCCCAAGGCTTCCTGCGATATCCAGCCGAATATTTACAAAACCTCGGGGCAAAGAGGCCTGAAGTAAGATGTTCGATGCCCGGCGGCTACACCGTCAATATGAGATTGGTTGCTAGGGACATAAGAAAGCAGCTTGAACCATTAAACTGAAGTAGTCCCTGTGGAATCACTCTTCATGCTTTTGATAGAGTGATTATTTATCTACCTATTTTTACCTGCAAAGAATATTCCAGCTTTTCTGAGATGCCCAGGATGAGAACTAAAAAAAGAAATTCTTCTTTAAATCTGTTAGAATTAGGAATAGGTGTTTTGGCACATCATAGGCCTTTGGGCCTGCAAACAGGAATGCTTTGTCTCCTATCTATTTTTTTGGTTTTATTATTATGTATGTTTGCCAGTGCAAGTACTTTAAGGTAACATATGCCTATCTTACTGATGCCTTTGGCAATCATATCTAGAACCATATAGTTTTCCCAGCGATCTACAAGAAGCCAGTGGTAATTATGCTCTCAAACCTTTATGAACCACAGAAAATGCCCTTGCCAGCTAAATTCAAACTCTAGTTCCATTCTGAAAAAGTTTATAAATAGTAATCCTCATTACTCTGCCCTTGTTTTTTTCCAAATATGTCAGCATCTCCCTGGCAAAATAATTCCAAAGTGTATTCACCCAGTCACTTATTCTTGGTGTCCTTGTCAGTGCTAAAATAGATCTCGCTGCTTCTAACATATGTGTGATTAATTTAGTGTTTTAACTCATACATCCCTATAATTGGCAAACCCAGTAGCTGCTCCTGAGGGCTCAGTGGTAGGGTTCTTTCAGGGACAATTTGTATTTCGGTTTCCAAAATTGCTTAATCTTTTGGCATTACCACCATATGTTCATAAAGATCCTAAACTAAACATGTGCTCCATATTTTTTTTAAAGCTAGCAGCTGGAAATATCTCTGCATTTGGGTCATTATTGACTTGAAAGACATAATTATTAAAGGCATAATTATTCTTTCTCTTCTTCAACAAAGTTAGCTAGATATGTACATAGATGAAAATATGTCAATTTATCATTATGTGGATAATCACTACTATTAATGAACAAAGTACTAAATATTGAGTCTGAATTTTGTACATAAATTGTTTGCCCTAATTCAACCTTCAACCTTAGGGCCTTGTTAGATTACATTTTGTATAGATTGAATTGTGGTGATGGGAGGGCAGGGGGGCAATGCAATTCTTAGGAAAGCTAGAGAGAAGTTAGAATAGTCAAAATGGGATTTGATGATAAGAGTTTAAACAAGAAATTTCACTGTGGGGAAATAAAAAAGACACATTGTTCACACATAGGACTGGAATGGTTTAGCATTTCTTGATTCTATGACTGGGAAAGGAGATGGAGGACTATCCTAGAGTATGGCTGGCAGGAAGAAAGATGGTATTTTATGTAAGAAGTAGGGACCTACTGAATTCATGGTGGAAGTAAAGTGCATGGCAGCTCCTTTAATCTTGAGAGTTCCCTGATGCACACCTTGCCCCTAGCCACTGCCCCTGCCTCTTGCTGCTGAGTAGTGGAGGGCCCCACTTCTCCCTCTTGGTCAGCAGGGAAGCTAAAACTGCAGTTTTAAATGTGGCGCCATTTTTGCCTCCCCGCCAAACAGCAGGAAACAGTAGGGCCGTCTGGGCTTCTCAGCCAATTACTGGTGGGAGTCAACAATGGCAACATTTAAAATCACAGCTTTTGCCTCCACACTGATCAGGAGTGAGCCACAAGTGTGGCCTCTCCACCAATCAACTGAGGGGAAGGGGGTACAGGGAACCTGCAAAATTAAAGGAGTCACAGCACAACCTACTTCCACCATGAATTCCCTTGTATGTAGTAAAAATTCATTTTCGGAGTTTCCTATGGGCTTGAGTAGAGAGACTAAAATTAATAACTGCCAAGTAACTGCCTCTTTAAATTGTATTTTCAAAGACCTGCTTATACTTCATAATTTTAAGCCTAAACTATGGAATGGTGTGCTCCCATTCATTAAAAACAAACAAACAAACAAATAAATAAATTTTAAAAATATGCAACAAGAAATACATTCCAAAACAACAATAAAATATAGCATTCATAAGTGTTTCTCCTCATAGATTTTAATTCATTTGTGTATGGATAATCAGTGAATGTGAAATCAATGTCTAAGGTAAATAAAAAATCTTTAAATGTGTGTTCATTGCAAATCAATGCAAATTAACAATCTGCATGAACAGTTTCTGAAGACCAAAATTCAGATGATGATTTTTGGCCAGGACAGTAAGCTTGAGAAACTTGATATGAAACATCTAATGATAACAGGTGGTGAGAATTTCACTTTTTAATATTTAAACTGAAAAATAAATGCCTTAATTCCTTGCTGTTCTTAATGAGAATTCAACACTAGATTAAAAGGGATACAATGTTCCATGTAATCCAGAGAACTGTTCTGCACTGAATCTGGGACTGAAAGGAAAAGGTATGGAAGTCCTTACATTAGAGGTTCACCATTGGCAGATTCTCCTCAGGGAGACTCCTATCAGCTAGATTTCATAAGATTAAACTTCTTTGCACAGGGATGCCTTTACAAAAATGACCTATAATACTCCAGAAGCAAAGGATCCTCTAATACCACTCTTGGACATTAAATCATAATGACTAAAAGGAAAGAATACTTCTTACCAACATTTCAGAAAGGAAAACTAGAGCAAGTGGATATTCTTTAGAGTATTACAACCTTTGTATTAACTGCCCAACACTACTTAGCATGAAGAATCTGATGGTATCATACAAAATGGAAATCAGACTACAGAGGGTATAAACAAGCTGAAGATTAAGACAGAAAGAGAGAGAATAAGGAGGATCCCAATGGTTAGGATTCTTGTAAGAGACTGAAGACCAAAGTCCTGATCCTTGGTGAACTATTCACATATTGTGCAATAGACAATATTGGATCAAATACTAAATCAACATTAGTGTAGCAATGGAACCCAGGCTTCTTGTCTTCCAGATAAATGACTAGCCTAGAAAGTCATACTTATGTGCTTTCTGACCCAATGAGTATTCTGTTTTTCTGGGAATAATTGAATAAGTTCAACAGGAAGAAATAAAATGGCCCCAACCCCAGAATCCTCTTTGATGGCTAGAAAATTATATTTAGATGTTTGCTTGTGGTAATTAGCTTGCAGATAAAGTACGTATTGCATTATAACAATGTTCCAGTGGAATGGCAATGGTTAAATAGTTTCTAAGAGCCTGTTTGTGACAAACTTTCCCTCAAGGCCCACTGTGCCTGAAGCCAGCAGACATACAAGCTGGAAAATTGAAAACATGTACCACGCTGTTCCATAACATGAGATAAGGGAGTCTGCCACATTGGCTAGGGCACAATGCCCAGCTGCAGAACACTTGGATTTTAGGAAGGTCTGCCTTCATGGCCCCATGCTTTTCCCACTGGCTGCTCAAGAGGCAGGAGTGTTGCAAGACCCCAGGTCCCTGCTAGCACTCTGAGGCAAGAGGGGTATGCAGTGCATGCATCTGTTGATGATACAGAGGTTTTGAATCTCCCTGCCTGCTTCTTTATACTGCCTGCAACAAACTGACAGACAAGCAAGCCAGCAGGGGGATGATAACAGTGTTTATTTCCCCATCAGCAAAACAATACCCTCTCTCCATTAGTTCAAACTCTTCTTAAACAACTTACCAGCTGACCCATTGATTAGCTCCAAAAAGCCCTAAGCGGTCACTTTTTTGTCGTATGAAATTGGAGGCACGCAGAGAGATGCCTCTTGGCAATACCTAACATACCAGATACCCAGGGTCTGTGCTGTGGGAGATGGGAGGAAGGGAGGAGAGATTCCTGTTTGAGCAGTAAGCAGCAAGCAGGGGTGGGGCAGGGGGAAGCCAGGCAGACCCTGCTGTCCCTGCAGTCTCTGTGGGAGATCCAGCCAGGGAACAGAAGGGAGGGGAAAGTTCTGTTATGGAACACAGAGAAGAGCCCTGTCCAGCCCAGAGAGCAGGCTGGGATGCTGGGGGTAGCTGGGACAGACATTGCATAGACTGGTTTGACCCAAATGAGTTAAGTCTGATACTATATTAGTCAGGTTTATCTCAAACTGGTTTCAGCCATTTTCAAACTGGTTTGTGTGCACTGAACACCTGTTCTGTTAAAGGTTTAAACCAGTTCCTGATCACTTAAACCAATTTATGCATAATGTCTGTCCCTAGCCAGGGTGAAGCTCATTAACTGGCCAGATATACCTTCCCTCTGTGACATCCCAACGACTGATAGATATAGTATCAGGAGAGGTTATTTTGCTTACCTTGCTTGCATTATTCTTACCTGTTATCACTGTGTATCAATAACATTAGCCTATTATCAAGTTGTGGTCAGTCTGAGGATTTAGGTCCTCCCTAAACAAGGTATCTGGATCAGAAATCCAGGGCTCACACCCTTTTTCCCTCCAGGTAGTTATGTACTGTCCTAAGAAGTAGGAAATACACACTTGAATCTTCTCAGGCAAAGGTGTGGACTACTAAACTATTGAACACAATACTACTGGTAACACAACTGTCATGAAGTCATCCGGTTGGCTTTTAAATGAAAGAAATTACTGTCTTTTTTGAAAGAAAGGATTTAGGCTCTTGACTCCAGGAAGAGTTGAATGAATCTGATTGTCAAGTGGAGGGAAATGCCTCCTTGAACCCAATATAAAGCATCTAAACCAGGAAAAGTGTAACACTTAAAATGCATCCATCTCAATAGGATTCCCTACTGGCTGATTTAGACAGCTCCTTGGTTACCATTGATTCATATCTTACATACCTAAGCCTCCCAGGAGGCTTTATACAGATTTATAAATCTGTATAAAGGTGTCTAAATCTAACAGGAACTCCTTTAGGCAGGAAGGTGCATAAAAGGTGCCACAACACTGAAGACAGGATTTAGTGTGGTCCTTAGTTGCCTATATGGACCTTAGGTAGAGTTTATTCATTTGCATTCCATAGAGAAATTAAAAATGTCTCTGAACCAGTAGTCACAAAAGGCATGAGGCAGGTGAATTCATTTTGGACTGCAAAGTTCTTTAGGAGTCAACATAAGGTCTTCAGGGCACACAGAAATGATTTAGATGGAATCCCAGAGACCTGACTCCCATCTAAGCTTTATTACAATTCAAATTGGTGTCAAGAGATCCTAAACCTGTTAAAATTCCTGGAGCAACTTCTGCTAAAAGACAAAAGAAACTATACTTAATGGCATTGATGGTATTGCATACTGATAAAAGACAAGAGCCATTTTGAATTATGCTTTGGAACATAAGCACTTAAACCCTGCCAAAGTCCAATTAGATACCAAAGGAGCCGCTTTGAATCCTTTCCTGAGTACCTAAGTCATTTGGTAGATTTACTGTAGACTAGTAATTAATTTTGCACAATCTCTCCAATATGAAGCACGTAAGTGACAAAATGACAGAACATTGATGTGTCAAACCTTGGACCTTGTCAGAAATTCAACTGTCATCTCACAAATCCATCTCTTTACTATGAAGCTTTCTTTGTTCTCTCCAGACTTAAATCTCAAGCTATCTTCCTGACATAGCTCAGATCACCTTAAGAATGTCAGCTCAGGCTCAACATAACTAAACTAGAGCTCTTAAATTTTCCTCCTCAGCCCCTCCTTACTACCCATTTTTCTTAATATTGTGGACAACACTGCCATCTTAATTTCCAGTCAGGGCCTTAACCTGGATGTTATCTTCAGCCTGGATCTCCCTGTGGATCTTCATATAAAGATTATGTCTTAATCTTACAGATTCTTTTTGCAATAACATCTGTAGCAGGACACTAAGGTGCCTGCTACTGAGAGAGCCGAGAGGGCTCCTCAGGTGCTGGTTGCCAGGGCAATGGGAGGCAGCAAATGACCCATACCTGCCAGCAATCAAGTAGCTGTCAGGGGTAAGGCCTGGCTCTTACGGTGGGGGAGCTGAGCCAAGTCTAAGACAGAAGGAGTTTCCTGCCAGCAGCCAGAGGGAGAGGGAGACGGAAAAGGAGAGGGAGAGGGAAGGAAAGCTCCTGTGTAATGATGTGAGGAGAAGCCTGATTGCAGGTACAGCTTGCAGAGAAAAGGGTAGCAGCTCCAAGATGGCTGAGCAATGTCATTACAGCCGGGTAGCTTAGGTTTAAGTTGTAGCCAAGAGGCTTGAGTTTATGTTGCAGTTTGTTTAACACCGGTGGTTTGGGTGAGGCTATAAGGGGTGGAGGAGGCCTCATAGGAGACTCATGGTAAAGTGAGGACCCTAGCCTCAGTGAGGGCATGGAGTTCAGGGGTACAGACCCCAGCTCCAGAGCCCAGCCTGGTAAGAGGGCAACCTTGCAGAGGAAAGAGCCCAACCTGGTGAGAGGGCAACCTTGCAGAGAAGGCCCCAGTGTGGGTGCAGAGAGCCCCAGTGAGAGGGGCAGCATTATGGAGAGGCCCCAGTGAGGGCCTGGAGAGTCCCAGGAGAGGGGCAGCATTACAGAGAAGCCCCTATGAGAAGGGCAGCAGTACAGAGAAGGCCTGCAAGGCATAGATACTCAGGACACGCGGAGCAGGAGAACTGTGGCCAAGTGGAGGAGAGGTAGCCTCCCTACAAAAACACATATCATCAAAGTCGTGGCGGGCAAGAATAGGAGGGTGCAAGTCCGAAGCTTGGCACAGTAGAGGAGGCAGCAAGGGCTCGCATGGCAACCCTGTCAGCCCTACTGTTACAACATCACTAAGCACAGCCTCTCTTACCTGGCCACTCCTCTCAAACTGCTGCCTAGACTATCTTCATCTAACATCTTGACTGAAGCATCGTCCTCTTCTCTGTCATAACCCTCAACAAATATAACCTTGCTCTTCTGATATTCAAGCAGGTTTCCCATGCAAAGATAATTTGCCTAGTGCAGGGCTTTGACGATACATCCCTACACAAGTTTCCTCTATTATGTTGCATCAAATATTATTATTTGTCTTCATTTTCCAAGCTTGGTTTCAGTCAATATCCAAGTAGTTTTTGGTCATCTCCACAGTCCACTTTTGAAATTTTCACATAACTACCATTGATATTCTCCCATGCCCATGGTCATGCTTAGGAAAAGCTTCCCATAAAAAAAATTCAAGATTAATTCATTATCTTCCTTCAAAGTATCTCCTTTCCCTGTGATTTTTATAGAAAACAAAAACAAACAAAAATGAGGAGGAAGGAGTGTTAGTTCTAGATTTCAGTTCCTACTGTTCTTTAAGTGTTTTTCCCAAATCACAATTTAATTAAAAGATATTTAAACAGTCATAAGAAAAAGTAGTAGCCTCTCTCGCAAGGAACTGCCCACTAGGTCTGTGCCAAGTGGTTAATATTTACCTTGGATTCAGATTTGGCTGATTCAGGAGACAGTGATTCAATTTAGTGATTCAAATCAGTGTTCTGAATTGATTCAGAATTTCCAAATCAAACAGGTCCCATCCCCTACCTGCTCTCCCAGCCCCATCAATGGCCACCCCGCCCGGCCTCAGCGTCCCAGGTCTTTAAAAAATAAAAGCCCTACACTTACCAGTTTCTGCCAGGCAGGGGTGGCAATCCCCACTTTCCCCCCCTCACTGCCCTGTGCTACATGGGGTGGGGACTCTGCCACAAGTCCCCAGAGGCCCTGATGGATGTTGCAGCAGCTGGTCAGTGTGGATCTTTTTTTTTTTTTTAAGAGCCAGGATGCCAGGGCAGGGATGGCAATCCATGGGGCTGGGAGAGTGGATGGAGGTCAGGGGGCCTGTCGGAGCAGTCAGGGGGTGGTTCCTGGCCAGGGTCCCCCCATGATCCCCTCCTGCCTTCTCCAGGCCCCTGCTCACTACTTACTCACATGGAGTCCGGGTCCAGCTTCCTGTGATGGCAGGCAGAGACTGCCCTGGTCACCGAATCTCCTCTGAAGCTTTCCCAAATTAAGTTGGAAGTTTCAAATTGATTCTGACTTTTTTAGTGGTCTCCTGATTCGATAGATGGGTACTTGGCAAGGGAGTGTTCTCAGCCATATCACCTAGAGGAGGTTACAACCTGCAGCTATCACTTCTCAGTAAAGTGCTATAATCACCAGGCTATGGGTTAGGAGTTTCCACATACTTTCCACATCTTCCTCTTAAAGCTGGCCCTATATAACATGCATTTGCTTGTTCTTGGAGAAGCACCAGTAGAATAATGTCTAATGTAGGACCCAAGTACAGACACCTCCTTACAAGTACAATACCTCCTTACTTTCAAGGCAATATCTCACCAAAATAACATCTCTCTATCATGCTTCTTGTCTCCTTGCTCCACAGATATTCTCCCTCTGGCTGTCTAGTGGGTTAGTTTCAATGCCTAGCCTGAGGCTTGGTAATTAGATGCTCTTTCTAGTAAAAAAAAGAGGTAAATTTTCAAACCTCTATTTTTGTTTTAAATTCATTCATGTATTTTCTGCAACTAAATCTTCAGGATTTACCTGGTGCCCCAAGCATTTGTGGGCAATTCTATTTTCCCCAAGGGGGGCTAGTCAAACCTATTAAATTATGTCCAGAAGGGAAATGTATATGAGGGTGGAATCTACTATGCATAAGTGCCAATCTAAGTGTGGAATCTACAGCTATGTAAACTCCATTTAGACATGTAAGCATGAAAAAAGATTTGCCTCCAACTGTCCTCATTCAAAGTATGAAGACACAGAATACCTTCCTTTAATTTTGAATTTCATTTGTAAGCACCCAAATCTACATTTTAAGCATGATCTGGCACAGAATATCATGAAAGTTCATTTTTTTACCCTGTTTTTTAATTAATAATACTATAATTTCTATATAGTATTATATTATATTGTGAACATGTCCAGACTTGGTCTATCCTGACTGTTCTTTTAAGGGCTATTTTAACTTTTGTGTGTGGTAGTCAAGTGTATATTCTTATAAGTGAGCCCATAGAAAGTTATAACTAGATTCTGGGTTCACAAGTAAAAAAAAATATATAGCTCTGACTAGGGATCCTGCATCCTTGTCCTGGGTTCTGCAAGCCAAATTATGACATAATTTAGAAAAATTCTGCAAATAAAACTTTGCTAATAATTCTAAAAATGACCTAGTTCACTCTCTCACATCTTTACAGCCATTGTTGTGCTACTAGGAGCAAAATAATAAATGAATAATAAACATAATAGGCCTATCACTAAATTAAACAAATATCACTCAGAATATATGTATGGATGAAATCCTTAAAGTGAAAAGCTACAGTTTTACAATCATTTATTGTTCCACATAACACATTTTAATCCTTTCACTTGGTTTCTTAGTAGCTACCAAGTAAAAGCTTTGCAGTCAAACACCTTGTAGAACCACCCATAAACTAGATCCATTTTACAAAAGTCTCAGCTTTTCAATAATTATAGTTTAAAAAACCCAACACCTCCTAAAACCCCCCCAAACCCAAAACAATAAACCTTGTGAACTTGCAAAAAAAAGTTACTTTAATTCCATATTTGCAAATTGCTATTGTTTTGAAAAATTGCATAAGCAGCTGGCACAACTGTAAGTTAGTGTCCTAGCTTCCCAACTCTCAGCACAACTGAGGCTAAAACAATCCGAAGCATAACTCAAAGCGGCATGGGGGCTTTACTGCCTAGAATGGTTACCTTAGGGACGGCTCTGCCAGCTAATGACTGGAAGGAATACTGTGTATTCTAGTCCCATGCTTGATTCTGGCATGTTCATCGTGTACTCTGTCACTATGGGATACAGGTAGAAGGCTGCCTCAAAGGACATTGTCCAACAGAATTTTGTACTGTTTACAAAAAGAAGAGCCCCTTAGAGCATTCCTATTCTGTTGTTTTTTTTTTCCTGTCCTTATTTTTTTCTTAATTAAAAGCCATTTTTTAAAGAACATTCTCCAATTAAGCAATCAGACAAATACTTCAAAATTCCAGTTGTTTTGTGGCGGGGTCTGATGAGGGGTATTCTTTTGCTTGATTTCTTTTCTTTTCTTTTTTTAAAAGATATATATTGCTTCAAGATGTTTCCTTCCTTTCTATATAAACAAATAGATGAATGAGCTACCACATACCATATCTGTTCACATTGTTTCTGAGTTATTTGGAAATGGGATTCTATGTTATCATTCCATTTATCCATATAGTTTTCTCTGTCCTTTTCTTGTGATTTATAATACCATATACATTGTGAATTAATGCTTTAGTTCCCCCTGCGTTCCTTCTTTTGGGGTCAGCTGTCAAATGAGTTTCTCAGTTATGCTTTTTTGTTGTTCTTAATAAAGCAGTTCAATTTCTAGCTTTGAAAGATTGCTTTTTGTGGAAGTTTATACATTAATCTGACTCCTTCCCTTGTTAGTGGTTGGTTGTTTTTTATCATCTCCACATGGCATTATTTGTTATTCTGTCCTTTTTGTTAAATGCACTTTATCCTATTTATTTATTTTTGTACTTGAAATAAACTTTTCAGGTAGTTTTTATTTTAGCTGGAGAGATAAATGATTGATACTTTAAATTTCCCCATTAACTTATCCTTTCATTTAAATGTTAATCCTGTCAGATGTCAATTGTAGAATTCATTTGGTCTCTTTCTTTCCTGTCCAGAGAAGAGACTTTAAATTGCATTCATTCATTTACTATGTCATGGTTTAATACCTGTATTTACATAAAACTTGCTTTGAGTTTGCATAACTCTCTCTATCAATGCAAAAATGAAATAGATAGGTAACACTATGTAATAACAGGAACCCCTAGTTTTCCTCAGAATCCCCTTTTTGCCCACCCTTGGAAAAAAAAATTCTTGACTGAAAGTCTGGATGCATTGAAATAGGAAGCAAAACGTCCATTGATTTTGTTGTTGTCATCCTATTGTCATTCAGGCCTATCTCACAAAAGGCCTGAATCAATGTCCATGTTATCTTAGGCATACATTTTAATATGTCCCCTGGTGCTAGCCAGGGGAATGTTTGGGACAAACTACCTAACACTATGTCTATATGCAGAAGTTTTCATCTGCAAGTGTTTTCCAAAGTATTTGAGCCTGCGGGCCTTTCAAAACTTGATAGTAAGGGCTGTAGGATCTTGAGTTAAATCTAAGAATTGCCAATCAGTAAAATAAATCCACTTTTGAGAAGGAAACTGATAGCTTCTGAAAAACACATGCTGACTTTATTGTCAAGGGGGGAAGAAAACGATATTGTCTTTAATTAAAATTACAGTGTGAATTTTTAGGTCAGCAGCACGTAAGTACCCAGCTTGGAATTTGACCAGGAAAATTAAAATTAATACTCTGTCTCTTAGAAAAAGTGTCATGGGATTTTTAATGACCATGAGTTGTCAGGAGCTCACTTTTACATCTTGTCTAAAAGACAAAAAGACAGCCTAGTCTTGATAGTACATTAATTTTGCAAACCACTGTTCTTCTCACCAGATGTTTTTTTTTCCCTATGTTCATAAGTAATTTTTGAGGGGTTTGGATTATGGATTAGCCTTGAACATATTTGTTGTTGCTGGGGGTAATTTATATTATTAGGTATATCATTGCTGTCTGAAAAATGTATGATTTTTTAATTCACTTTTCAAGCTATTTTATTAATATGAGAATTATCAGTATTGTATTGCTGACTTCTAAAGCTAAGGTGTTAGTTTCATTATGATTTCTTCACAGAGTCATTAGAATTAACTGAACCAAATAGATTGTACCACTTGATCTATGCATAGAATAAATCTTTCATGCTTAAACATCTTCTCAAATTGCAAAAAGCTAGAATTCAGGGTTCTAAGATGCAGGGTATTCTAAAGAAAGGTAAAAGTTGCCAGCTATTTCAGATGAAGGAAGTTAAGTTATTGATGTTAAAGTAGAAGTTAAGGTTGCAAAAATCTAAATATAAAAGATTAATTTCCTGTTGCACTATTAACTCAAACATGATGTTCTTCCACATATATGCTTAATGCTATACAAAACTTCTAGCTCCACACTGGGATAGATAGATACCCTGTGGAAGCATTTACACAAAATGCTTTACTGCACAGTAGACTCATTGTCTGCACAGTAAATAATCATTATATCTATACATGTGGAACATTTACTGCATGTAAATTAAGCTACTGACCAATTAGTGAGTACTTGTAAATATAGGCAGTAGGTTATCTGTGCGGTAGTGGCTGTCCAGTAGTGCTCGTGTAGATGCTGATTTGGAGTCAATTTGCTCCTGGTCAGCCTAGGCAGCAGGAGGCCACACAGGTCAGGGAGTTGTCTGTCCTCTGTCCTGGCTCCCAACTCCCAGTGCATAACTTGCCCACATACCCCACCTGGCCCCCTGATTGCTGCCGCACCTGTCCTCATCCCCTACCAGCTGGTGCAGCCCCCTGATGGCTGCCCCACCCAACCCCACCTCCCATTTGCATCCTCAGGCCCCAGTAGGTGTCCCCTCAACCCCAGTCACTGTCACTTCAAAGAAAAAAAAAACAAGAAAAAAAGCCTCTACTTGCCCTAGAAGTAGGGTTTTGGAGAGCTCTGGGGCCTCCTGGCAAAGCACCCCCCTGGGCATCATGGGGCAACAGGGGACAGGAGGGCCCAGTATGGGGCCACAGGGGTGTCATTCTGCCCCCTGCTGTGCAAGCAGAGCCCCAGTGATACAGATGGTAGCCAGACTGCCAGTAAGTGCTGAGGGGGTTGTTTTTTTTTTAAATATGGGGATGCTGGGGTGGCGGGGGATCATGGAGGCTTGGAGGTTGGGAGGGTGGTGATGAGGAGGGCAGGGTTTGGGGGGGCAGTCAGGGGGATGGGGCTAGGCAGAGCAGAGATCGGGGGCTAGGGGAGTGAGTGAGACAAGAGGGGGTCTCACCACCATGGTCCCCTCCACCCTTCTACAGCCTCCTGACCCCTTATTTACAGCACTGGAGCCCTGGTGCTGGACATATTGCCTGGCAGGCTGCACATTTCAGTACCACAGCTAGGGCCAACCGTAGAGCATATCTGTGAAGGACCCAGCCTCTGGTTGCCTTAGGATACGGTCCAGCACCATGCCCTGGCCTGCTTTTTTAATCGTCATTTTTTTAGACCTTGGGGGGTCTAATTTTGTCCCTGCACTGCAAGTTTTCATTCCTGCACTTTTTCTTGCCCCATTTCAATGGGACAAGAGGCATGTGCACGCTCATCTGGATGTGCCCACTAGGAGCAAAACTTCTTCCATCAGGGAGCACGTGCAGACATGCTCCTGGGAAGGCTTACTGCACAGTATTTTGCTGCACGATAAGCCTAATATGAATTAGTAGAATGTGCAATTTCATCCTTAGGAGACCTTTGCATGTCTTGTACACAGAATATTGGACCAATGTGTCTGTCAAGCAGCAAATCAATCAAGAAATTGGAATTTACGAACTGTTGCTGAAAGCTGTGTGATTAAGGAAGCTGCAGTGGCTTGGACACATCAGGAGAAGGTTGGACACCTTTGCCAATACCATAATTCAGGGTGCTATGGAGGGAAAGAGAAAAAGAGGTAGACCCAAGAAGAGTTAGGGAACCAATATCAAAGAATAGATGAGGTTCCAAATGACAGAGTGCACAAAGCTTGCCAAACATGGGGCAGAATGGAGGAGGGTTGTCACAGCATCTAAGGTAAACAACAGTCACAATAGCCTCAGGACTGACTTAACTGTGTTAGTCATCATGTAGTTTACTCCAAATTGTTCACTAGGGAGCAACTATCTTTCACTGTTGTGGAATAACCATAGGATTTTGTGCACAGATTCTTAATCTGCTGGTAGCACAAAGCCAAATTCATGGAAAACCTGAGTCTTCTTCCCTATTTCCTAGTTCCCTACTAGTATGGCTCATAGCCATGCTTCTTTTAACTTATCTGATTCACTACTGAGTTCTTGGGGGAGACAGGGCAGGGTTATAACACATATGCCCAGTGTCATGGACCAAGCTTACCCTTTCAGTAAGCCGACCTAAAAATTCTTTAAAATCCCCTCTAGAAAAAAATGGGAATACTTTAGTGAAAAGCATGTGACCTTTCCATACCCTTTCTGATAAGTAAAAGCCATCAGACAGGGTATATACAGAAATTGTTTTTTTTTCTCCATTTAAAGTGCTTTATTGCTGTGACTTAACAGAAGTACATGGCTTTAAAGTACTTTAACAGTAGGTTCAGTGCTTTAGATGAATCCTTGTGAAATGAGATATTAAATTTGAAGCACCATATTTTACAGCACGTTAGCAAACCACTGCACTTCTGTGCTTACTTCTATACACTGGTCAAATTCCTGACCAGTGGAGAAGCCCCAGAAGTCTGTGGAACACCCCCACCCCGTAATGTGAAAAGTGGAGGGAGGATCAAAGCCCTCCCCCCCCAACAAACACTGCATTTCTGTCATGTTTAAGAGTGCTGTAACTTAGTAGTTATAGTTATTTAGAGCTATAAAAAGTGCTCTGAATTATGGTGCTGTAAAATGTGCATTGAGCACATTGAGCACATTTGTACACACGCATAGAAATTCTTTACTCTATGCATATGACGTGTAAAATGAGGAGACCTAGTGCATTAAAGAAATGATTTTACATAGATATTTGAGACCCATTCTTCTTTTTGTCTTCAGTTTCTGTAGGTTGTTTGCTTGTTTGTTTATTTCTTTCCTGTTTTTCTTCAGTGATTCTGTGTGAACAATGTTTTAAAAATCTGAAGAGCAATATCAATTGATATGTTAAAACTAAATTCATACCTGATATTTTGACTTCAGAATATTTATACCAGGAGTTAATTTTCTTTAGGTAATTTCCAGCTGAAATTTACTGGAGTACTTGACATTTTTTTTTTTTTATTAGGGAGTAAGCTGATCAAGTGATCTGGGTAATTTTGATCAATAGGTCAGCAAAATAAATAGTCTGCAGATAAACTTTTTAAAATCCTAAATGTAGATTGCTAAATTCATGTCAGTGAACCTGAAGATGGATAATGCCAGTGAACATCAAACGATGTATGTAAAAACCAAATAAGGTGTAAATATATTTTTCTGATATTCATGCTTAAAAGATGCAGTTTTTCAAAGCACCTAAATATCTACTTACTTTTAATCATGAGATTGGGCACAAAAAAAGATGAATCAAGTGCTCAAAAATGTATGTAAGATTTTGTGGGAAAAGACATATTATTGTATCCAGTCTCCTTTCACTTATACATTATTACTGATGGCAGACTAGCTGAGGATGCTTATGATAATAACAATTTCTTTTTACCATGTAAGTGACTTATATTTTGGAGGGAAAGGGGAGTTGGACACAAAACAGCTTCATCATTTTACCTATACAGGAAAAATCACAGGTGTAATGTGGACATGGGAACCACTGGGGCTTTTGAAAGGGTTGGCTGTGGGCCTTAGGATATACGATGTGCACTTGGTAGAGTCAGCTCCATTTGCAGGATGGCATCTGCACCAATAGCCTAAGCACTTGCTTCCTGTTCTTTAAATATATATATCTCCTATCTATGTATCTGACTTTTTCTCCTTCCCAAACTTTTGGTAACATATTTTTCCTTGTTATTTGTTTCTTCTTTGAGCTTAACTGACATTCTCCTTTGTTATAACTTCTCAGTTGTTTTGTATTTTCATTTAAATGTTCCACCCCTATTTCCAATTCTAAATTTTTTTTGTTTTTCTATCTTTATTTGAAAGTGAGATCTTCTCTGTTGTTGAGTAGGTAATTAGAAATTTAAACAGGAAACCCACCGATATTAACATTTTTCCTTTGTAGTGAATCTCGGAAAAATTTTAGTTCTTGTGTTTTAAAATTATGAATAGTTAGATTAATTATTACAAAATGATGTTTTATTTTTGCAATATGCTATCATATTTATCTTTTCTCCTAGTTTTTTAATATTACTGATCTTTTATATAGCATCTTCAATGCAAATATTTTAAAATACCTAACAAACTTTGCAGACTGAATATGGATCATATAAAATGATTATTGTATAATATTTACTATCAATGTCTTTATCAATTATATATAATAACAGTATCTAATTTGCTGTAAATACAACAACCTCTGGAACTTAAAAAAAAAACCCAGTAACACAACAGATGTGTTCCCATCAGAAAGAGTAACTTGTTTTTGCAGGGTTGCAAAAACTTCAGGGTTGCTTAAGCAGAATGCAATTACCTACTTTTCATAATTCTTCCACCCAAATTTAAAGTACCATAGAATTGTTGAGAACACTTAAGTTCAGGTCTTTATTTAATGTTTCAACTGAACAACAGCATCTATTGCATCAAAATTCTTCCTAACAGTATACTGGAGTGGAAGAAGAGACAATGAAAACTGTGGAGGTTGAGAAACACCGGCAGAATGGGGACACTGATACAGTGGAATTAGTTGTACGAGAGGCAGCAACGGTTGAAACAAAAAAACTTTACTTACAAGCTGTATACACGAGGTATGCAGTGTAGGCACAATCCGTAGACAGACACAAATGAAAACCGTAGACAGGCACACCGACATTCCCGTGTCTCCGAGGTACATGTGGGGATCTCTCCCTACGCATATTTGAGCTATCCTCCAATTTGGGTGGAAACCACCCAAGCCTTTTGTACAGCCAGCAAGCCAATTGCTGACCACCACATGTGCATAATTTGCACTGAGACAATTGAAAGCATGCACTTAATGGTGCAGCTGCAAGCTTTTGGCGGGCTCAGATTTTGCACTAAGACTCTTTCCCACCTTACAGGGGAAATCCCTGCACCGGGGACTCGCAATGTGCTTGAACGCAGATGTGCTGAGGCATCTCTTAATTGTTCTGCTCTGGCATGCCCTCTTGCCGACGGCACAGTTGTAGCTGGAGCACATTCGAGTTGGCTAAATTGCTCCATTTGTCAGGTTCACACTGCAGGTAGGTATAAACAAAAGTGGACAATGAAATAAGTTCATTCTCCAGGAATCTAATCAAACAATAACCCATCAAAACATAACTACACATTAACAAGTTGGTGATAAACAGTTCGATTATCAGAACTTCAGTGGTTGTCATCGCGTCCTGGTCTCTTGAGGTATTCTCTCTCTCAAAATATTCTCTCTGGTCTGGTCACACACATCTCAGCAGACCTGCAGAGATAGTCTGCTCTCTCAAAATTGTGTCTCTCTCTCGGATCTGGTCTGCACACACTTTGGCGGACCTGTAGAGAAAGAAACTCACAGAAAAATTAGTCAACTTATCTCACAAAAATCACTAATCATTATCACAAGATGACTTGTCATCTGGCTCGTCTTGGCATTGGAATCCCAGCTTGTATGCTAGGTTCCAATGACCCTCATTGCCCAAAACTCTCAACTGCTGTTTTGTGAGTCTAGAGTAACGCATGAGGAATCTGAACATATTTCGATTCTCTGGTGTTCTCTGTGTCGGCTGGAATCATTGCAAGCTAGACTCATGCACTTGATGTTGCTCTGGGTCGCTGAGCCCTCTTTTACCTGACTTCACATGAGCTTGCAGTCATGGAAGTTGCTGCAAAAAATCGCTTGGAGTGGTTTCAGCTAGTGGTTTCAGCAAAATTCAGAGAATGATGGCAGCTCCTCCTCCGTACACTTCAACACAAGCATCGTTACTCGTTAGTGTGATCGGAACAACTCTGGGATCTTGCAGATAGCAATGAGGCCACAATCCTCGCTGCTGGGATGGTAACAGTCCCAGTGCATGTCGTCTAGGATCCCACGTGTAATATGAAATCCCGATGATCGCTTGCAAGATCTGTTCCACGCTGACTCTCGATGGTCCACCTTCATGCCATGCATACGCTCTCTGGCCGGCTTGACCTGCAACAAGTGCTGGAAGCAAGATAGGCCAATAAACATTGTACATTACCATTCCGATGTCAGCAGTGTGCCCTCTGCTCCACAAGGTTCGTCTGGTTAGAGAACCCGCCTCATTTTGGTCCACCAGGTTGGATCCAAACTTCACGACCAGGCGTTCCATCCACATAGCTAAGGTTTCCGCTGACCTTATCTTGGACTTTTTACATAGGGCCTGTAATTCAGTCCAGGTTCTGGCATGATAGGTGCTAGCAGGAGTACAGGCTGCACTCTCTGCACTTATCAGTTGGCTTTTCGTTGCCACAAAATACGTGGCCGTTTGAGTCATCGCTGCATCCGACGGGGAACTCAGTTGCAGCATGTTTCTCGTTGTCTCCTTATCATGGCCTGGATGCAGGTCCGTGGGGATTTTGGGGGGTGGAATCGCTACTTCCGCCCACCTGTTGATAGCTCTGCCCTCATTTTCTATCCCCTCCATTCCGCCACCATCTTGCGATGACGGGGGACCTTGGCTTTCCTCTGTAGTTGCAACCTTTTTGACTGCATGAACAGCACGCAGTCGGGCTTCCAACTCAGTTCTTTCCTGCATCAGGGTCATGACTGTATGGAACATTACTCGCAGCATTCTCCCTTTCCCATATTCCATGCCACTCCCTTCAATCATGAAATCTCCCTCTGGCTCCACTCCTCCGTGGAGCTCCGAAAGCTCCACTTCTCCCAACACCGGTAACAGCATGTCCAAAGTAATCAGCGCTGGCTCCTTACTCTTCCGCATGCAGCGCATACAGCAAGCAAACTCCCAGCTAAGAGCTATATCTTCCTCGCTCGGCTTTTGTCCAGCTGAGGACTTGCTGCCCCCTTGCTCTCGGGGTTTAAATCAAACCCACTCACTCCCCATCACACATCCAAACGCTCTCGGGTGGAGACGCATTTTCCACTCTTTCGCAGGCTCTCCTTCTCCCTCGAGCGAAAGGTAACCGCTCACAAATCTTCCACCCGATCCGACTGCTTGATGGTAGGCAATGTGTGCGCCTAACTCCATGGTGTCTAGCACGTGGCATTTTCCACTGTGCCAGGGGCAACCTTCAACTAATTCCAACTCCATTCATCTTCACGGCATACTGATCCTGTTCATGATGCCGTGTGGGGGCCGAGAATTGCCAGCGGAGTGGGGCCACTGATAGAGTGGAATTAGTTGTACGAGAGGCAACAGCGGTTGAAACAAAAAAACTTTACTTACAAGCTGTATACACAAGGTATGCAGTGTAGGCACAATCCATACACAGACACAAATGAAAACCATAAACAGGCACGCTGACATTCACACTCATGCTGGGTATGTGGTACATTGTGGTAACTGCGACGGGGAGTCGTTGGCCAATTGCTGACCGCCACGTGTACATAATTTACATTGAGCCAATCGTAAGCATGCACTTGATGGTGCAGCTGCAA
Source organism: Caiman crocodilus (assembly GCA_030014935.1). NCBI lineage: Eukaryota > Metazoa > Chordata > Crocodylia > Alligatoridae > Caiman > Caiman crocodilus. The sequence goes on from JAGPOW010003316.1 coordinate 141,274,206, forward strand.
GCTTTTGGTGGGCTCTGATTTTGCACCAAGACTCTTTCCCGCCTTACAGGGAAAATCCCTGCACCGGGAATTCGCAATGTGCTTGAACGCAGCTGTGCTGAGGCATCTCTTAACTGTTCCGCTCTGACAAAAACCAGGCTGCATGTATCATTAATTCTATTCTTTGAGAGTAAAGAGGTTTGAGGAAATCTCATTCTATTTGAGTAGAGACTACCTAACTTTGCTCATTTTAGGGGTTTTGACAAGATCACTATACTGGGTAGAAGGGGAAAAATCAGTGTAGGGAATGTGTAGAGTCTTGGAGTTGTGCCTTCAATAGGCTGTCAAGCAGAGTTCGGCTGCGCTCTTGTAAATGTACTCTTCATCAGCCTTACAGCCATCACAGTTCACCCCTCTGTGAGACATTTTATCATTCTGGCCTCTAGGGGAGAAGTGTTTTTTTTCAAGGTTCATGGTAAAGTTTAGACTGGGTCTTCTTCTTATGGTTTGTTCTGTTTTAAATTACTAACAGTAATGAAAACGATAATAGTATGTGCATGTATGTTTATACATATACATGTATATTTGTGTTATATACTGAAATTAGTATATACATGAGAGAACTGTATATATATGTATATAGTTCTCTCATGTATATACTAATATACATCTATATGTATATATATACACATACATATATATGTATATATATACATATACATACTGTGCATGTACCCATGCATGCACACACACACGTACATATACCTATTTACACATATATAATATGTTCTACCTAGACCTGATGAACATTTTAGATAACTTTTTTTAATTAAATTTACGTTTTCAAAAATTCAAAAAAACCCACCCCAAAGCCAAACCCCCCACTGTTATTTCTTTCCTTGTTCTTCTTGCATTTTTTTGTTTTGTGACAATTTTCATAACATTTTATATTACAAATCTGAATGAATATTTTTACAGGAAACATTTATCAACATTTATAAACAATGGTATTCCAAGGATGATCTAATTTTCATTCTTATTTTTAATAAATTAAGTTTAAAAGACTTAGTAACCTGGTTAGTAAGTGTCAGTAACATTTTTATGGATGTGTTATGGAAAATTGGCAGAAATGCTAAAGGGATCTGTTTTGAACCATTTAAAATAGAAAAAAATTTTAAAAGAAATAACTATAACTCGACACTCTTTTTTGTCTTTTCACCTTTATTCTGCTGCAAAGCTAGTTATATGATGTGAAAAGACTTGTACCACCACTACCATGTACCGGTAGTCTTAGCATTAACTGTGTAACTGCTCAGGTATATAGGCTGGTTGAAGCCAATGGATATTGTCCTATCAGTAATTTTCTAGCAAATATGCAAGTGTTTGCAAGTCTGGGACCTCCAACAGCCATTTTCCAGGAGTGATGTAACTTCTCATTATTTCTATTTGTAGTAATATAAAATAGTACAGTTATTAGTAACTTGAATTCACTTTTTTTTTAATTCCAAAGTAGTTACATATGCTATATTATTATTTGTTCTTTTACCTACCAAGGCAAAGTTAATCCTTTTTTCCAGCATTGTTATCAGACATAAATTAGCAACAAGCTTGCATAACATAGTAAGGTTGTTTTCCCATCAAACTGTTTTATTGTCCTTTCAGTCCACAAAACTTTAGTGCCATTTCCCAGGAGAAAGCCTTCAGCAAAGTAGAGACACTTCACAACACAGCTAGGTATAGAAAACAAGAATTATAAAATTGTCATAATTGTCAGAATATATTGTAACCAGTAGCACAGTAGCAGTGCCTGGAAACCAGCCATTTATTCTAAGGAGTTCTTTATAGTCTGGTAAATTACAATAAATTTAAACAAAATAGTAATGTCATTTTCTACAAAGTAATATTTTAATAACCCAAGTCATTGCTAGTTTTATCGTTTTACATACCTTATTTTTCTCATTTCTTTCTTTGTCTTCTCTCCACCATATATACAATACCTCATTTCCATCTCCATTATGTATACACACACATCTGTTAACAGCAAAACTTTGACTAGGATTTTATTTATGCCAATTTTACATCAGTGTGGGCATGTCTACATGAGATGCTTAATGCACAGTGGAGTAATTCTTCTGTGCATTAGCATGTCACAGCAAAAACTGTACTAATGCACTAATATGCAGTAGTATTAGTCTACTGTGCATTAAGCATCACAGAAAGCTGATCCACTGTTGCTATTGGGCATTAGTGCTGCCTACTGCACAGTTATGCAGTACCTCATATTACAGGTACTAAACTTAATATGCAGTAGCAATGGTACATTAATGCATGTGTAGATGCACCCTGTGACTCCACTGACCACAACAAAGTTACTCTCATATATTGAAGTATGAGAGAGATCAGAATAAAGCCCTGCAAGTTTAGAATTATTTCACATAAGCTTCTATGGCACATAGAAATAGAAGTGAGATTTAAAGAGGGAGAAAAAACAAAACATAATAAAAAAGGCAAAGCCAAGTAACATCAGAAAATCAATGTACTAAAAAAAAGCCCAATGGTAAAGAAAAAAAAAAATTGGCTAAAACACACACCTCTAAATATGCACGAAAATAACAATTATGGAAAACTCTGAACTAAAAATATTTAAATGTAACCATTAAGCAGCATGTGGCCCAAGATTCAATATATGGGTAGCTATAAATAGTCACTTTAAGAGATTAATTGCTATTTTGTTATAGACTGCATTGTTCTACCTCTCTCTCCTAACCACCTCCTTTAGTTCATCCTTTCTTACATACCTTAAACTCACATCCATCTTTTCTATTTTTTGACACTTTCTGTAGTCAAGTAATGGTGAGCACAGGTAATATATTATTTATTTATCTAGCATTGTACACACTAGGAACCAAATTAGTATTCCATCCTTATCACTCACTGCTAGACACTGCACGCAGATGGAACACATTACCACATTAGACCAGTTAAGGGGTTTTAAATTAGATTTGTGACTTGAAAGTTTGAATAAGGAAACTAATAGAACACAAAATGAAGCAGAGGGAAAATTAGATTAATTATCTACAGCATTCAGAGTGAACTGTGGGTGATGTACTATGTTGTAGAATGCTATTTTTGTACTACAAACATGCCTTAATTTTGCCTACATTAAGCTATTTGAATGGCTGCGAAAACACATGCACATATTTACAGTATTTAATATCCTAGAGTATGTTTTTAATTAAAATTATTTTTATTTTTTTAATGTATGCTGCATCATTTTCCCCCAGTTGTTTTTGTTTTCTGTTCTGAATTGATAGAAGGATGACTTGCAAACTGCATAGAGTCTGTAGAAATTAATCATGGAAATACAAATTCGAATCTGCTGAATGAATACAAAAATATAGTGAAGATTTTAAAACAAAGAATACTGTAGATTGTGCATGCTAAAAAATTAAGCAACACTGTGACCTCTGTGGATGCACCAATGCAGCCTTTTTAGCTTTTCAGCACAAGGTACTAAATGTGAAATGCAAAGCCAGGCTTGTGCCCCATCCTTCACATTTCTCCTCCCAAATGAAAGAGTCTATCTTCCGCTCTGCCAGAAAAATGACAAAGAATAAATAAAAAAATAGCAGTAGCTGAACTGCACACCTTGAAGTCTGGTTTATCATCACTGTAGGAAAGGTTAAGCTCTCTTGTTTCATTTTTAAAACTGTTTCCCAGTGATTTAGGTAATCCAGACAGACTGAGCCAATTCACCTGCAAACAGGACTCAGCTTAGGTCCCCTAAATTTTTATGTCACTTGTGTTCTATCCTCAAATCTGTTTTCTCTGTTAGTGTGGCTGCTGATATTTAATAAAAGCAATTTATGCTGGTACATCAACAAGAACTTGAGCAAACTTTGGCCTGTTCCAAGCAGTGTACACCATCTGTTAATTCTGTCTGCAGTACACCATCCCTTTACTCATTATTTCCCACATCTTTTACTTTTATAATATTGGTGTCTGCTTGCACTAAAATTATTCCGACTATATATTTTTACAAAATACATATTTCCTAGGCCATTTGGGACAGCAATATGTTCAGTACTTAGGATCTCAGGCTTCTTGGGTAATTTCAATGCTAATTTTGTAAATGTTCAGTTTTCTGGTTATATAGTAAAAATTAACTGGTCTGATCACTGATTAAAAAAAGAAAAAAAAAAAAGATTGTCCAGGGGCCAGTGATCATGACATAATTTCATGTGCATATAAAGCAAGCCTGTATTTATTTTCTTTGTTTTAAGAAGATCAATATTCCAAAGCTGAAAAAAAATGTGAGAAACACTGGATAGAAGGATGTATTAAAAAATAGAATCTGAACAAAAATGAGAATCCTCTAAACTTACTTCATTTCTTGTTAAAAAGAAAAACCATTCATATAATGTTTTTGTTTCAAACATCCTGATTAAGCGGAGAAATACTTGCATCAACAACAAATTACAAATAATATATAGCCTGGAGGAAAATGTACAATTCAGCAATTGGGAAATAGAAACAGTTGTTAAGGGAAGCTAAAAAAAGATAAAAATTAAAAATCTATGCTTAGTAGGTCTACAAATAATAATAAGAAAGTCTTTAAATTTATCAGGAAGAAATACAATGGCAACAAAGGCACAGGCTTTATATTAAGTGAGGATAGTAAAACAAGTGATCAGAATGCTAAAATAGGAAAAGTATTCCATAAATAGTTGTTCTGCATTCAGAAACAAAACATAACAAGATTATGTATTAATAATAGTTTGTATTTCATTGGCAACCAGAGAGAATTTTAAACATTTAAAGTTAAATGTCAAATTTAACTTTTTAATTTATATTCAAAACAAGAACATTTGCAGCTAAGAGTATTTAAAGAATTGGCTAGGTATGTCTAAACTATTAAATTAGATTTTTCTCAAATCTTGGAACACTGAGGAAGTTATGATAATCTACTGCTTTATTTGATAATATTTAAAACTTGATGAGCTGATAGGACAGGTAGCCTACTATCAGTCCCATAAAGTTTGGTATGTATTGCAATCAATAAATAATTAAAAGATAGAAACATATTTAATGATAATCAACTTTGTTTTATAAAAACAGTCTTAAAAACACACTTTTATTTATTTGGACAACATTGTAAATTCAGTAGATAGAAGTAATTTGGCTTAAGACCTGACATTCTTATCAAAAAGCCCTATATAAAAATGAAGATACATGAATTCAATGGATTAGAAACGGTTTTATTGATTGATTGCAAAGGTAATTATAAATGGGGAATCATCATGTAATGGGAATGTTTCTAACGTTATCCTATAGCAATTTTTTTTTTCTCAGTCCTATGCTATGCTATTTATGAATAATTTGAAATAAAATATGGATTAATTTTCTGTAAAGTTTTCTATGACACCAAACTGTCTGAATGGTAAATAAAGACTGAGTCAGTTATAAAGACTGAGTTGAAATTGTTTGACCATAGGCTCATGGGATCATAGGAAAGTAGAGTTGAGCCACCTGCACAAAGCAAGGAAATTCTGGACTTAACTATCCCAGCCAAGCATCCACCCTACTTGCTCTTGAAAAGATTCCACAACTTTTATAGTTGTGGAGCACTATAAGTTGATTAATATGTCTGCTCCCATGCAGAAAGTCATTGTCTCCTTAGGAGACTCGAGGCAATCCCAAAAATAATCCATAAGTAAGCTAGACTGCCTGGGGTTTTGCTTGCTGGATTAATTTCCATGGGAGCCCCTCAGCCAGTCCTCATAATCAGGGGTCCTGGTTTTCTTTGATTTAAAAAAAAAGCGCCCAATTTTCATATTTAAAAAACTAACCCCAAATCAACATTTTCTCATGATCAACATGAAAGACCACTAATATAGTGGTCTTTCATGTTGATTATGGAAAAATGTGGATTCTGGGTTACTTTTTTTACCTGAAAATTGGGGATTTTTGTTATCAGAGACAACCAGGATCCCTGAAGATGATAAGATTAGCTTATATAGCAGATTGTAGTCTACTGTAGCATCAAGGTCTTTTTCTGAAATACTACAGCCTAGCCAGTCATTCCACAGTCCATATTTGTGCATATAGTTATCCCATCCCCAAGTGAAGTCTTTGACCTTGTCCTTTATCCATTTGATTTTGAACCATTTTTCCAGTCTATCTAATTCATAGATTCATAGATGTTACGGTCGGAAGTGACCTCAATAGATCATCAAGTCCAACCCCCTGCATAGGCAGGAAAGAGTGCTGGGTCTAGATGACCCCAGCTAGATGCAGATAAAACCTCCTCTTGAAGACCCCCCAGGGTACGGGAGAGCACCACCTCCCTTGGGAATCCATTCCAGATCTTGGCCACTCTAACTGTGAAGAAGTTCTTCCTAATGTCCAGTCCAAATCTGCTGTCTGTTAGCTTGTGGCCATTATTTGTTGTAACCCCTGGGAGCACCTTGGTGAATAAAACCTCACCAATTCCCTTCTGTGCCCCTGTGATGAACTTATAGGCAGCCACAAGTTCACCTCTCATCCTCAACAACCTTCTCTTGTGGAGGCTGAAAAGGTCCAGGTTCTCTAGTCTCTCCTCATAGGGCTTGGCCTGCAAGCCCTTAACCATATGAGTGGCCCTTGTCTGGACCCTCTCCAGGTTATCTGCATCCCTCTTGAAGTGCGGTGCCCAGAATTGCACACACTACTCTAAGTGTGGTCTGACCCCGATAGAGGGGAAGTATCACCTCTTTGATTGTATTTGTCATGCATCTGCTGATGCACGATAAGGTGCCATTAGCTTTTCTGATGGCTTTGTCACACTGCCGACTCATGTTCATCTTGGAGTCCTAGTGGACTCCAAGTTCCCTTTCTGCTTCTGTGCCACCCAACAGGTCATTTCCTAAGCAGTAGGTATGCTGGACATTTTTCCTCCCTAGTGCAGCACTTTTCATTTCTCCTTGTTGAATTGCATTCTTTTGTTTTCTGCCCACTTGTCCAACCTGTCCAGGTCTGCTTGCAGCTGTTCCCTGCCCTCCTGTGTGTCGACTTCTCCCCACAGCTTTGTGTCACCCACAGACTTGGACAAAGTACACTTCACTCCCTCATACAATCACTGATGAAGACATTAAAGAGTATCGGTCCAAGGACCAAGCCCTGAGAGACCACACTGTCCACATCCTTCCACACCCTTCCATCTAAGCTATTTTGGACCCTAACCCTACCCTCCAGAGCATCTGCAACTCCACCAAACTTGTTTTCATCCACAAATTTGCTAAGTATGCACTAAGTACCATTGTCCACATCATTAATGAAGCTATTAAACAATACCAGATCCAGAAGAGACCCGTAGGAAAACCCACATGATACCTTCTCCCAGCTAAACATTGAGCCATCAATGATTATTCATTGGGAACAAAGATATAACCAGTTATGTGTCCATCTTACCACATTTTCATGTTGTCTGTAGATAGCTTGCTGATGAGAATGTTGTGGGAGAGTTTGTTAAAAGCATTGTTAAAGTCAATTTATATCACATCTCCCACTTTTCTTACATTCCTTATCATAGAAAGAAATCAAGCTGGTCAGACATTATTTGCTCTTGGTGAATCCATGTTGGCCATTCCAAATTACCTTGTTGTCCTCCAGGTGCTTCACAATTCCTTGAGTACCTGTTCTTAGATCTTTCCAGGTGTCAAGGTGAACCTGACTAGTCTGTAATTCCCTGGACACTTCTTCTGCTCTTTCCTAAAGATAGACACTGTTTCCCCTTTTCAGCTGAAACTCACCTGACTTCCAGGAATTCCCAAAGAGTTCATGCAATGGCTTCAAAATTGCCTCATCCAATCCTTTCAACGCTCTAGGTTTCATCCTTAGGGAAAAGCAGAATGAAAAAAGAAATCTCAGGGTTATGTACACATAGAACTGGGACAGAGCCTAGTCTTCAGTTCTCTCACCTTCCCTTTCCTCTTGAGGCAAAAGCTACAAGTTCAGACCTTTCACAGGTCAACAGCTCTTGGATGATCAGCTAAAAATGGAAACTGAAGCACTGATGAAGACTGGACACCATGGATAGATCAAGGATTTTCCAAAAAAGCTAAGAAAAATCTTCTAATCTGTGAAGGAAGAGAGATGAGAAACAGTTAAGATCCAAGAAGAAAGGATAGCTCACTGAAAAAAGGATAGCTTTAAAAAGGAGAGTAGGTCTGCAACACTTGTGGGGTGAAGAGCAATTAAATAGGAATTTTAGACTCTGCCCCTCTCTCCATGAAGCTTCTGAATATAAGAGAAATAAAAGAAGCAGAAGCCATCTTACAGCATCTCTGTGCTTTCAGCTGTAGGCAGAAAAACAAATCATACTTCCTGCTTAAGACATGCACCCCAATTTTGGAAGGCTAATTTTGGCTTTATTATATACCCTAAATACTGATTTGGTAAATTCACAGTGAACTCCTGATATTATGGGTCTGGAAGCTCTTTGAAGATTTGTTGATGTTCATTTACCTTCATAATCATTGGCTGCAACTTCTCAAAGATAGTTTGATGTCATTGTGTTGTAGACTATTCAGCATACTCTGGGTGCACCATGAGGAAGCAGTCTGCATTACACCCCAGTTAGCAATAATTATGGTGTACAAACCACCTTTCATTGCATTGCCAACCCCTGTCTTACCTCTTTTATATCACCGTGGCATCAGCCTAGATGACCTTGGGTGTGTCTACATGAGATACTACATCACTATAGCAATCAGCTATGGCAACATAGCTTGTCACTGCTCAGTAGTTCTTTGCTACTGAGCAGTGGGGTTGTAAATGAACTATGCACCTTTGGAAATCACCGCTGGGATGGTGCAGTAATGGTGGTTACTGAGCAGTCAGGCGTATGTGTAGATATCTCCTTTAATAGTTAACACAGCCTATGGAGATAGTGCCATACTGACTGAAATGGGATTACATTTTTAGATTAGATAGAGAGAGAGGACCTTGTATTAGTTTATGACACAAAAGACAGTGCTAGTTTCCACTCACCCACTGGCAAGAAGACTATATATCTAATTTGTGTTTAATGACACAGAACTATCAACAACATAGATGTCCTGTACACTACAAGGTTTTTGACAACTTTTCACCCAGTCAATATGAGCCAATTTTATATACAGTTGTGTAACAGGGCCCCACACCCATTACTAGAGGCTAGGGCAGCACAACCTGAGTGTCCTCAGTGTCTTGCTGGATTTCTGTCCCTTGTCCCACCCCTCCCCTCACTCTGGGACCCATCTCTGGCAGCTGTGGGGCAGCCCCTAACAGAAAGCCAGCTGTTTTCTTCCCCAGCACTCAGAGTACCTGATCAGCCAGCAGCTGGGCTGCCAGTCGACAGCACATGACTAGGTTAGCTGGCCAGGAGGTCAAGTGACATGGGACACTGGAAAGAATAAGAGGGAAGAGAAGAAGAGCATCAGGCAGCCAAAGGGAGAGAGCCAGAGTTGCTGTAGTTGTCCCCAGGTGAACCCCTGAGGAAGAAGGGAGAACCAGATGTGTGGCTGCCTTATAACACTAAGCACATTGTGAGATAAGTTCTTTTTTTTTACATTTCTTCTGGCCTTGGAACAAACCCCAGTAGCATCCTGGTGCCATCTGGGGATTTGAGTTCTAGCAGATCAGGGAGCATCCAGGAGCATGGTGCCTGAGTTCGGAATGCCTTCCCCACTACACTGCAAGGACAGCTTGGGCTCCCAAACTGTGGACCTGGAGTAGGACGCTGGGCAGCTACAGTAAAAGTGGCCAGGGAAAGAGGTGCCTGGCTAGACATGCATCTGAGAATGTGCCAGCCTTGCAGTTGGAAATCAAGCTGGAATTCAAATTCCAAGCATCACATCAACTTCAAAGCCCAAGTGGAAATTTAATAAAGCTGACTGCATCTCCTTTGCTAAACAAACTGACTTTAATATAAGATAGATAAAACCCACTAACAAAAATTATATGAGATATATGGGTGTCATAAAAGGAGCAGCTAAGAGATGTATCCCAAGAGGATTTAGAAAAGAAATACATACCAAAGCAGGTGCGGGCAATTATTTCAGTTGGAGGACCACTTAACAAGTTTTGGTGAGCTGCTGAGGGCCACTTGGGTAGCCCCGCTCCTTGGTGGCTGCCCTGGCCCCCTAGTCAACATGTTGGGACTGGAAGACCTGTCCTTAACCCCTGACCTTTGCCACCAGATTTTCCTCCCCTTGGCCACTGGAAATACTCCTTTTAGGAGGGGGATGGGGGTTGCCATCTTAGAACCAGAAAAAAAACAAATCATACACTGAAAGTCAAACACCTACTATAATGTAGTGGAGTGACGAGAAATAAAAGTCACAAGCTGGCAGAGGGCAGATTTAGGCTAGATAACAGGAGGTTCTACTTCACTGAAAGGGCGGCTAGGATCTGGAACCAACTTCCAAGAGAAGTGGTGCTGGCTCCTACCCTGGGGATCTTTAAAAGGAGGCTGGATGAACACCTTGCCAGGGTCATTTGACCCAGTAGTCTTTCCTGCCATGGCAGGGGATCGGTCTTGATGATCTGCTCAGGTCCCTTCTGACCCTACCAACTATGAAACTATAATATTTTAATTTTATTACAAAACATATTTTTGTCATGATTTCATTTGCATAGCATATATAGACATGATTGCATAATATGTCAAAAGTAGTCTTACTCTTGCATAGTGTGTGGAGTGTGGTTGGCAGTGTGTGTGTGTGTATGGGAGGGTGAAGGAGGGTGTGTGGGGGCAATAGGGTATGTTGTGGGGTGTATATGTGGGGTATAGGGGCAGGGTGTATGTGTGTGGCTTTTGTGAGATGCAAGAGATTGTGGTGGGTATGGGGATCCCCTATACTTTCTCCCCCATGCTGCACAGCCCCCACCAGTGGCAGCAGGAACACCAGCAGGAAGTGGGCGCTTGTGCCCAGCACAGAAGCTGCTGTACAGTGGTGTCTGGCTCCAGCCTCACTGCATGTGGGGGTAAGGAGCACAGCCTGGCTGGGCCACCTCTATTGTGGGGGCTCCATGTGATACATGTGTATTTCCTGCACTCACCCCTGCTGTGCAGGTCCTGGGACTCTGTGGGGAAGCAGGGAGTGTAGAGAAGCCTGAGCCCTTGCTTCCCTAGGGGTCGGTCCTGGGACCTGTGTGGCAGGGCGCAGAGAGGCAGGCAGCTGCAGCACATGGGGCTTCCCCTGGTGCTGCGTGAGTGCAGGAACTGCACCTACTCCACATGAAGCCCCCACAATATAGGAAAGTCAGCTGGGCTGTGCTCCTCATCCCTGCATACAGAGCTGGCAGAGACTGTGCTTCATGGGAGATATGGTGCAGGGGGGAGGGTTCCCACACCCTGCCATGATCCCTCACATCCACACTCTGCCCCCCTGAGCTCCATGCTCCCACTGCTCCTCTCTGTGTGGGCTCCACACTGCCACCAGCCCCAGTCCCATGTGGGACATAGAGCTCTGCCTAGCTGTAGCCTTGCCTATGCCTACCCCTGCCACTTCCCTACTTGCTGACCTAAGTGAGTAGCATGCTAGGGAAGTCAAGCAGTTCTGCCGGTGGCTGCAGCTGTGGCAGCAGAAGCTCTGCCCGGGAGCTGCTTGCTGGTCAGGCTGGGCTGTTCTGCCCATGAGGGTGGGAGAGAGATGCAATAGCAATAAAAAAAAAAATTGAACAGTGGACTCCCACAAATTAAACAGTGGATCAGACCTTTTGCCTCTGTTATTTAATCTTTGAATTCATGACCTCCCAGGCACCTCCTCAAGAAAATTCATACTCTGATGACATAGCCCTTATTACACAAGAATCTTGTTTCTCCAGAACAGAAATATTTATAGCTGATCCAAATACTTTAGATGCTTACTTTAAACAATGGCTGATGCCAATGCACTGAGAACAATAGGTTCGGTAACAGTCTACTCTTTTGCAGAATCCTTTGGCTCTGTCTGGTTAAACAGTGTTTACACTGATCAAGCTGACACAACTCATCCATGCAATGCAAATAATGACAGGGACAATCCGATGCACCACTTTTCAATGGTTCCCTATTCTTAGTAATATTCATCCTCTCCATTAAAAAGAAAAAAAATGTTTTAACTAAATTATGGACTAAAATAAAAATAACCTGCTGCTGCCTATACACGGAGATCTCTTAAACCTACCACATTTGACATTAAAATTGGACATCTCACTCAGAGAAGAGCAATTCAACTTAAGCAAGACTCATTTAACATCCGATATGCCTGGACTCAAGAGTGGCTCAATTCATACCCTAATACAGAAATTATTGCAAATCCCACCATTAAAGCCGTTGGTTTTAACCTCTTCAGAGAGCTTTGGTCTTCTCCAAACTGAACCAGGACAGGACCTGCCAGATGTGGATTTCTGTCACATTAATAGGGCTGGATTAGCTCACAGAACTGTGACTGCAGTGCCCCTTTTCAAACTTTGAATTACATCATCTCTGAATGACATCTTCATGCTTTTAATAGAACTCTATTGGATCTGCACAATACTACACCTGAGGCAACCAACTGGCTGCAAAATTTGAATGTAAAACTGTGAATGTGTTTCTCCTTGCTATGTGATCACCAGAGATCCTATTTTTCTCTGATAAATAAATCCCCAATTTTTGGGTTAGAAAAAGTAACCCAAAATCCATGTTTTTTCATTACTAAAATGAATAATACATACAAACATGTATGTATATATACAGTGATGTGTGTGTGTAGTGGGGCTTCATTTTCATCACAGAAAAATGTAGATTTTGCATTACTATTTTTAACCTGAAAATTGGGAATTTCTTTTTTTTTAATCAGGGAAAACCGGGAACCACTGTATCATCATATGCTAAAACAAACCCCAAAACAAAAAACAAAAACCCCTGTCTGCTGCCTCGTCGCTTTGCAAGTAGGTAAGGCCTGTAGCAATCAAATTAGCTTTTAAAATGGGGTACCACTCAATTCACAAAAGTTATGGAGCAGTGCATTGAGTCTAACAAGAGGTTGAGAATCACTTCTGTAATGTTATGTATTTATGATTCTACAGTGATACAAACAGCTGGACAAAACTGCTCCAACTTTGACGTTGCTTTATTATTGCAAAATCGAACCAATTTAGCTTACCTGTACCCCTACAGCTCAGGCATACACAACAATTATAGCACCACAATTGTGATGTAGACCCAAGCAACAGCTCTACCTTTCCTTTTGAAACCACTACAAGTATGCATTTGTTCATACTCAAAGGATACAGAATGAAGGCTTGGTCCAAGGATCTTTGATATCAGTGGACTGTTTCCATTGTTTTCAGTGGACTTTGGATCAGACCCTCAAAGAGGCAAGTTATAGTTGTAGGAGGCTCAGAAGGAAGTGCCTGATTTTTATTGAACTCTGGAGGTTTTTATTATTATTCTTGGGGTTTTTTTCTTTATAACACACACACAAAAAAACCATAGTCTGAGACTGCCTAGTTTTGGAAGATGCACGTGACAAAATAGTTGCTTCTTTCTCCAGAGAATGTTTCACCATTCGAATTATAATGTATTATTTCTAGTGTGGTAGTGCTCAGAGATCCTAACTGAGAATCAAGGATCCACCTTGCTAATTTCCAGTCATGTTTTCTACACCTGTTTCCCTTATGATTTGTCCTTATAGATCAATCATGTTGATGACAGGTTCAACTGTATCAGTGTTATCTGTGGCTAGCCACAACTATATTCCCTCATGTAGGCAGAACTTAAGATAGGTATGTACTCCTTAATACATCTCATTTGTGTAACAGACCTTGAAGCCCAATTACAATCCATATGCATGTTCAAAATTAACTATTTAGCTGATGATTAACTAGGAGAAACATGCAAGCAAAGTAAGACCATACATTTTATGCAATTGAAAGCTACTAGACAGAAATACATGTGAAGCTGTAAAAGTGCAAACTTGCTCTTCTATACTTTTGCTAGTTTTGAGTTTGTAATGCTTACCTAAATGATATGCTAGTCTCTTCAGATTCTACTGGCAATGTATTTTTAATTTTAAATTAAGAAGGGTTGAGAGATGTTATAATGGAGAGTCCCCAAGAGTAGAACTCAGGAGACAGTTAACTTTCTAATTCATAATTTTTTGTGACCTACCATAAGTCAGTTAAACAACTCTGTTCCCCATCTTCCAATCTGTGTAATGCAGTGGTATTCAACCTGTGTTTCACAGACCTCTGGGGGTCTGCAAACAATGTCTAAGTGGGCTGCAAAATATTACTTTGATCAATCAAAAATATGTGAATACCCACACTTACAATTCAAAGAGATCCATGCCTTCATGCAAAATTTTTAGGTGTCTGCAAATGAAAAAAAGGTTGAAAGCCACTGGTGTAATGGATAGAATATTTCTCTGTCTTACCTATGGGAATTATGAGAATAAAACCCATTTGAAGTTGTGGTACTCTAATATTACAGGGAGGAGAATTCTGTATGTATGTACAGAGAAACCTTGATCTTCTAGTCACTCTGATAATTCTGACCTGTATTTTATTATTTTTATATATTCTGAAGGATTGTTATATACTAAGTGATATGTCAAGTAGACACTACATAAACTATCATTTCTCTCTTAACTCAAATTTCCATCTGTCTCAAGATATAAAAGGTGACTGCATCTATTCCACTCACTATGCAACAGCTTTTAGTACCTATCAGTTTCTTAATTTATATCCAAAATTTTAAATCTTAGATTACTCACAAACATGTTTAGTTTTTCACTCACAATTTTCAGTTTTCATGCCAGTGCATTACTATAAAAATGAATGTTTATCTATCACAAGCACTGCAAAATATGTATCCTGCTTAAACAGAAAAGAATCACACCTACATTTCCATTGACAAGCATGGTTAAATAAATGATACGAGCAATAATATACATAATGATGAGGAAAATCTGCAGTGAAGAATGACAGGGCACACATCATACATTCAAGGATCTTTTTTATTACTCATTTTATCACTTGTTCAAATATGACATTTAAACGAAAACTGCATGAAACTCAATGTGAGACCTGTGTGATCTTAAACCACAATTCTAATTTTGGTTTCTCAAGATGGTGATTAGCAGAAAAGAGGACAAAACAAAGAGAAATGGAGGAGAGAAGCTCTAGTAATGTGGCTCCATATACTAATGTGCTCCTTGTATGCCATGAACAGGACAGAAAGATAAAAAGTGTTTTCCAAACTTTGGCGCTGGTTCAAATAATAAGGGTTTCAGAGATGAACTGAGGGAGCAACAGAGTGGGTGCATCTACACGATATGCTACATCATTGTGGCTTGTTGCTACAAGAACATAACATCAGTGGGCGCTAACAAGTGCTAGTGGGCACTAAGCAATTACTAAATAAGGGTTCAGTAACAACGGTGCAGTGGTGTGCACATATAGACATGTCCATTGAGGAAAAAACAGTCATAATTAAAAGGACTTAGATGTTGTAAATTGAAGAATGAAAAGTAATGGACAGACCTGAGAATTAAAAATAATATTTAAAAAAAAGTAGAAAAGGAACATTTTTTCTTCCTGTGAATCATTTTCCAAGTATAGCAGTGCTATGTCATCCCAAACTATTAATTCATTTAGTGAATAGTTTCATATTTAGAATGAAAAATTTGGAAATAGTTCATTTCTACATTTTTCAAATAGAATATTTATATTGGGAAGCTAAGGACCAGATCCAACTGAAAGAGAATGTAAGTGGAATTTAAGCATCGAAATCATAAAAGTTTGGATCTGGATCAAACCTCTTCCAGTAGCTACAAAATGGCTTTCTTCTATTTTGCTCTGAAACAGTACCTAGCATCTCAATTTAAGATTGTGCATGCTCAAACATAATCCAGAGTGTCACTCCCCAATTCCTTCAGGGGTCAGAGAACATTGCTAGTATCTCTAAATTTTTTACTCTTATTGATATGGATTCAAAGATGGCTTTCAGAGGAGATGGCACTAACCAATGACCTAATGTTTTGGGTATTTGCTCAGGAAGTGGAAGACCAGATTCTAAGAGCTTGTCAACTTTATGAGATTTGAACTCAGAACATCTATCTCCCAGTTGCCTCCTTTCCATTGCTACACACCCTCTTCATCATGTTGGAACCAGACTAGGATGATTCAAGAGAACAAGTCTCATAGTGCCCAAAGAAAAGTATACAAGAAGGAGTCTGATTATGAGAACCAGACAAGAAGGAAATAATTATGCAGTAATGTAACTATGGGTCAGTGAGTGGAGCATCATCCCTGGCAGTGTAGAAGGGGCACCAGAATTGCAGCTCCTGTGCTATGATAGCACAGCCTGTGTCCAAGAAGGCTGTGTGCAAGGAAGTGAGACTCAATCTCTAGTGCTTGGCACTCCCTGGGTAACAAAATTCCTACTTGCACCTCTGGGAATGCATCTCCGTTACTTATCATGCACTCTACACAGTCATTGGATAAAAAAAAAAAAAACAAGAACCCTGGAATCTGGGGCAAGAATCCAGGCCTTTCCCTTCCCAAGGGAGTGCCTGCCTCACTGGGCTACAGAAAGACATTTCCACTTTCTTGTTTTCCCTGTAGCTTCACTTCCTCTCTTTCAGGCTGGTGTGGCTTAGGCTGGGCAAACTCTAGACGAAGCCCCAACTTCTCCCTTCCCTACTTCCCATCCTAAAGACAGCACTGGAGCTGGGAGGGAGGTTGGGCTTAGGAAAAAGAGGCTACAAACATGAAACAGTGGCTCCAAAGTGGAGTTAGACCCCCTTCCTCCTGGACCCAACAGAGAATGTCTGTTGGGTCAGGGGCAGGGGGGTCACTGTAATTTCATAGCGCTTCCTGTGAAGTGCCATAAGTTACCTCAGGGAGCTTCACATCTGTCAATCTCCAGTTTAAGAACAGGACAAGCAGCCAGGAAAAGTTTAAAGAAATGGACTTCGGGAAGCCCACAGACCTTTCAAGAAAAAATGTTTAATTCAAATCATAAAGATGCAATGCAGATCAGAGAGGCAGCAAAAGGAACAATAAGGGACAAAATACTTAAATTTGCAGTTTAACATAGGAATAAGAAAGGAGCTAGCACAGTTATTGGCTGTTTAACTAGAGGCATCCTGTTCTGAATCAGAGACCTGATCATCTTGGCACTGAAAGGACTGATGTCTGGAAAGATGAAATGACTCATAAATAAATAGTCTGATCAAACAGCTAATTGGAGGCATGATAGACACATTTGAAGCAAAATATAAAGGAAACAGGTACATTTTTGGGTGGCAAAGTGAGATGTCATAATGCAGTAAAAGTAACAAGAGTAAAGTATCATATCATAATGCAATCCTTTAGTAGAAGTGGTGCTAAATCCTGGAGCTGAGTAACATCTAATAGAAAGGCAGAAGATCACATTGCTTAGTTCATTTAAATGTAAGCTGAATGAGGTTTTTTTAGAATAATATCTCACTGATAACCAGACAATGAATGCATAGGTTATTTCCTTTCAAATTTCTGTGGTGATGCTGTGTTTCAGTCTAGTTAACTTAATAAGATATTAAAACAGTAATTATCCAACTCAATTCTGCAGGCCATAAAACTTCACATGCGAACCAGCTAACGCAAAATCAAAATGATTATGTATGGGGATAAAGATTTGTTTTTGTTTAAATAAAGCTTGTCATAAGTTGTCACAATAATAAAGCTTGTCAAAATTATCACAGTTCTCTTCCCAAACCTTCTTCAAATTACCCTCCTTGGCAGTCCAAAAAAGAAAAGTTCCCAAAATCTAAATCTTTTGAAAAATAGCAGAAAGCTAGTTTCTGCAATAAAAACAGTGAAATATATGGCATGGAAATTCCTGAAGATTTCAGCCCCTATAATTACATTGTTGATATTATAAAATAGAAAAGATCAGTGTCTCTAATGTTCCTAATAAAACTAGGCATACTGGAACACTTTTGTAAGCAATGGTGTATTTGTATGTTTGTTTTAAAGAGAGAACCGCGCTATAAAGAGGATCTGATGGGATGTATGCACCTCATTGAACCTGCCTGTACATGACAATATGAGAAATGACAAAACAACTTTCAGAACACAAATTATCAGTAGTACATGCAGAGGTTAATTTTATATAGGAATCTATTTGCATTACAAAGAACATATTTGAGCAAGCAAAAAAGAGAATTATTAAAAACACGGGATAAACAGAAGGACACTTAATAATGTTACTGAAACAAATGATGCAAAGAAGAGAAAAAATGTGGAAGTGACTTATTTAATATTTATTGATTCTCAAGAACAATGTCTGAATTCAAAAGAAAACAATACTGTTTCCAAAATGATATAAACAACCAGCTGTAAAGGGAAAGTACTCTTTTCCTAATGTATTCTTCCATGGTTCAGTTTCATGCTGGATACTTTTGCCTAACAATTAGATGCAATATTAACTTTTTTTGGCTTCTTATAATTCAGATTACACTAATCATATTTAGTTGTGACAGGATGCGTCTACATGAGACACTACTGCACAGTCGCAATGAGCTAGCGTACAGCAGCATTCCCAGGCATTAACTGTGATGTGACACTACTGTGCAGTAGTAATGAGCTACTGCACAATATCTTATTGCAACTGCTCAGTAACATCAGAAAAAAGCCATGTGGGCATGGCACTGCACACTAGTTACTGTACAGTTACTTATTTATAGAAGTACTACTTGACTGGGCAGTGACAAGTGTGCAGTCTACTGCTTGTGAAGACACAGCCACAGTGATGACCATATTACATAGACATTCTTATACTATACAGCTACCTAGTTTTGAAATCAGTTCAACAAAATAAATCCAAAAAGATAGTCCAAAAAGATAGCTATTCAGGCATTGATTTAAGAGTTGCTTATGCCTATGCTTAACTTCATAAATTTTTAAAGTTTTATACACACCATACATTTTCTAAGTTGTGTGTGTATTATAAAATAACCCTGTGTGTGTCTGTGTATATATATTTTATATAAAAGGAATAGATGCAGAACAGTGGATATCTATCTATCTATCTATCTATCTATCTATCTATCTATTCAGTGTTCTGCATTTATTCCTTTTATATAAAATATATATACACAGACACACACAGGGTGATTATATATATAACCTTGAGTAAATGCTTAATTTAAAGCACATGATTTATATCGCTGAAGCCGAAAAGAAAGTATGTTCAACCCAAAAGAAAGCATTTTAAGTACTTTTGATTTAAAAATTGACAGCCAACAAGCCACTGTTCTGCATCTATTCCTTTTCCAAAAGAAATTTACAGAATAGCATCCCAAATCATCATAATTAAGTAATACTGGGAGGTGTGAAATTTAAATGCTAATTCAAATCTAAATTTTGTAAGGTATCTTCATCAGTATGATCCAAAGTTCATGGAAAAATTCCCAGTGAGATCAACAGGCTTTCAACGAACTAGTTTGTTGAAAGTACCAATCTAAATACCACAGACATTTTCAAGTGTAGAGTCTTGAAAAATCAAATTCCAAATGCTTCAGGCTTGACCTATGCTTTTTAACAATATGATAATTTAACTAAATTAAAGGATTACAGATATTCTTTGTATAGGAGGCTTATTTTATCTTAGAAAGGGTTTTTATGGTTTGTTTGTTTTGGGGAGGTTGTTCTTCTGGAATATTCTTGGAGAAGGACAGATTCATACACAATACTGGTATGGCTGTAAAAGAAAGTTTACAGACTTGTCTATATTAGTTCCATTAACTCTTGTAAATTTTCCTTCTTTCAGAACTGAGTGATAACCTCTCAGTTGCAAGATTATTATTTCAGTGCCAGTTCTCCACTTGGGTCTCTGTGAGAAACTCACTTTTATTACTTCTCTTAGTTATGTTGGTCAAGAAGGTCAAAAGACTTAGAGTAAGTCACAAACAGTGGATGACAGACTCAGCTAAGATAAGAATCTAGGATTCTCCTAGTTCACTGTGCTTTAATGCCAGAGAATACTATCTTTCTATTTTGAAAGCATTGCCCGCATAAGGCAATAGTTTCAGAATGAGAGCTGAGCATAAACCTGAGTAAACCATTTCTGCTGGTGAAATGTCAGTCTATAGTTTATGAATCTATTTGGTCATTGAGTAAGTAGACACAACTCCAACTGAAGTTACTGGGAGTTACAATGGTCTGGGCAAGTTCTGTGAATAAATTCATTGTCTCTAGCAGGGCAGTGCAAAGATCAGCACAGTGGAAAACAGGGATAGAAGTATTCATCCATTTAGAATAGATATGTAATAACCCAGCCGAGGGTATGACCGTAAACTGCATCCAACTAGAGGGCCTGGTGGGAACCTTGTGGGGCTACT
Organism: Caiman crocodilus; assembly: GCA_030014935.1. NCBI lineage: Eukaryota > Metazoa > Chordata > Crocodylia > Alligatoridae > Caiman > Caiman crocodilus. The sequence goes on from JAGPOW010003316.1 coordinate 141,294,563, forward strand.
TGTGGTAGAGTAGCTCCTATCGAATACCACAATGTTGTAGCCTCTAGAGTAAGGTACATATAGTGTACCTCAAAACTCTAATCCCTACTGCCTGTGGTACTCCTTGATGGGACAACAGCTAAGGGGCATCACCCAGGCAGAAATGTGCCCTTGCTGAGGCATTAGGCTGCTTGCAGTTGTTTTTAGGTGTTGCTCTCTGGCAAAAGCTACAACCACTGAGTTATTGAATGGACTTTGTCTGGCCTTTGTATTTGGTCTTAGTGGTCTAAAGCAGGGATGGTAGGTCTTAGGTAGTCTCCACTCCTTCATACTCTTATTTAGGCATATGCATCAGAGATCTTAGTGACAAGATCTCATACATCCAAAGGATTTATGGTTGTCTACCATAATGACCCAGCATGGCATGATTTGGGTTTAGGACAACCAAGCTGGTAGGAACAGCATACTTTAATCAAAGGCCATCGTTCTAAGGGGTACAAATTGTGTTGTCCATGGAATATATCTGTGTTCTTAGTAAAATATTATCAGGAAACTTACAGGGTACATCAACATGTGTGCTTTTCTGCGGAGTTGACTAATTAGCTCTGTAGTGAAGTAATACAGTTTACATGTCTGCCAGCATTAGAACTCAGTAAATGAATTAACTCCACTGTAGAATAGTAGTACCATGGAGTTATTTATTCTGCTGAAACACGTGTACAGGCAGTGACTGATTCTGTCTGGGGCATGAGGATGCTAAAGTGTGGGGGCTGTCTAACTCCTAGTCCTGCACTGTAGCACCCTCCTGCCTCAGCCAGTCCCTCCACTACCCAGTGTTGCCACTTTGAGCCTGGGACTGATCCTCCAGGCCCCCTGCCAGCCCAGTGATTCTCTACCTTGACTCACGTTGCTGTGATCCCAGGCACATGTGTAAAAACTGTGCTCATGAGGAGCTGATTCCGGTATGAACTGCGCAGGAATTTATTTCCTTGCCATAACAGCACATATAGATGCATCCACAGATGAGGATCTTTCACTAAACATAGGAACTACTGTGTAGTCATTGGGATTAATGCTTTAGAATTGCTCAGACAATTCTATTTAGTCATATTATTTATGTATATATAAAGGCAATCGATCAGATAAGTTGATGGTTCTGGAGAAGGATTTACTAGATAGGTAAGGAATGAGATGGTTGTGAACGACAGTGGCTAGGTAGATGATGATGGTCTAGAATACTTCTATTGAGGATAGGACTGAAAGGAAAGAAAAGAGAACAGACTGAGGAGAACAACAGGGAACCATAAGAATATTTTGATAATTTCAATGGCTTAATAGGCATGGATTCAGCTAAGACTGAGAATCAACAGGTGTTTATTGTAGTATCAAGAAAAAGGATGCATCCCACATAAAAGGATATGTCTTGTAAAATTATAAGACACTTTCCAAGTTTTCCAAAAGCATACCATTAATATGTCATACCCTGATTTTAGTTTTACACTTTACAGAACATACTGAGACATGCTGATGAAATTCCCCAGTGAAACAGTTCCATGGGTTTCTGCATTTTCTCCTTTGATCCAGCTATCAGTATCTCCTGTGGAAAAACAACAGATACTTCCTCACAAGCTCTAGCTGCTGTGCACATAGTCATTCCTCCTTCTTGTGCTGTCATGCTTGTGAGACTAACTGTAACCAGTGTCATCTAAGTTCCACTTAGACTCAGTAATCCTCCTGAGAAGATCAGCCTGTCTCTGTGAATCTGTTACCTGGTCTTCTGGTACCTCAACGGACAGCCCGTAATGCATTTTCTTCCTAATGTTCATACATATTGCACATACAATATGTATATGTCTCAAACTGCTGTAAGTTCAGAAACAAAATGGATTAAAAAACTTGTAACTCTCCAGTTTTTATTCAGAAAAAAAAACCCATAACAAGAAAATTCCTTTTTCCTTTAATCTGAGAAAATAAATGCACTCTTTCCATTTTGCTTCCTTATAGAGCCCTTTGGATAGCAAAATTAAATGGCATATTTTTAGAAACACATTTATTTGTATTTATAACAATTTAAGGAAGAAACATGGCTTTATATTTCTCATTTTATAGAAGAACTTTTACATTTCCATTCTGTCAGAAAGTCTTGCTTCTGTCTGCCAATCAGTGTCAACAGCCAATCATATCAATGTAACCGGACACTTATTTTAGAAATTAAATTATACACTGGAAAACCTTATTGATCATGACAAGTGATATTATGTGATTACCAAATGAATAACTTCAAGCATATGAAAAACCTCAGCAGTGATTTCTTTATAAAGCCATATTCCTGGCAGGAAGGAGGTAGCAGAAAATGATATCAGGTATAATAGTCATGAAATGTAAAAATAATAATAATGCTAATTGCTCCTCTAGTAGTACCTCAATATGTAATTACACAATACATATTTTAAGATGTCTCAGATTGCATATCCCCATGGCAGGCTATTAATTCCACAGGGAGAGATTTTTAAGCAGAGGATAACATACTAAAAGCAGAGGATTAACATACTAAAAGCCAAATTATGCCCAAAAAGCAAAGGGAAAGATGATCCAGATTTCACTTTTCTTTTGTATTCAGCCATTCTAGGGGGGGGTCTTTCAGGTCAGTGAATGATTTGTTCTGCAATACCTGTAACTGTACACAACAGGGTAAGTGAAAGGCAATATCCTTCATAATTTTGAAGTGCCTTGCTTTTGTCAGTTCATGCCATACCAATAACATGATACAAGTATACTTCTGAGAATAGTATTATTAAGCTTAGATTGATACAGAATTACTCAACCTGCCTGTGTATCTAAAGGGATTCAAAAACTGCCAGTCAGGAGGGTAGTACCCATACTTATTCCTGAAAATAAGTACACAAGCTTACATTTAATGTTGTTTGTTGATTAATTTCTTTCATAAGACATTACGCTTCTCACTCATGCATTCAAGCAGCATTCCACAAAACTGATTGCTGCTGCTGTTAGTGTAATGTGCTCCTATTTCTCTCTCACTCTGGACAGGTGCATCAGTCCAGAACTGTCAGCTGAGGTCATGCTCCTTTTCTGCAGTAGCCACACCCTCTTTTGCAGAGCCATGTACATCTGGACATCTTTACAAAAACTGCTGCTCTGCACGGTGCTGAACAGACCTCAATTCTGAGGGGCAGCAGAGAAGCATAATGGATTTTGTGGAAGTTGCACCACTCTTTTAATTACTTTGCCCTTTTTAATGTATTTTTGATCCTATTTAGATGTAAAGGCAGGGACAAAGGAGAAGAGGTAAGAGGAAACTAGCAAGCACAAAAAATGCCAACTTTTGTGAATGATTTCATCCCAAATCAAGTGATTTACATGCAGATCAAGTGACTGGCATGGCTTTGCAGGACTGGGGTCTAAATGAATATAAATATAATGATCTGCTGCCATATACACATACAGACAATACCATCATCTGTGGGGACTGAATATGCAGCCTTCAGTACCAAAACCACAAACCTCTTGCATATGATCTCAGAGAGAGCTCTATTTGGAATAAGAAAGACCAGATCATACACTTAGTAGGACTACCCATTATAGAGACATGAACAAATGCATCACACGCTAAATCTGCAAAGGGATTTTTTACATTTCAGTGACTAACTTTTAGCCACCACTGCTCAAGGGAATTCAAAGTCCCAAATTAGGTGCCCAGGATACCTATACAGTGTTAGGTGACTAAGAATGGAGCCTACTCCACAGGAGAGTACCCAAGCCACTAAGCCAATTAACTGCTCCTTGGACCAGAGAGAGAGGGAGAGAGATAGAGAGTGAGACAGAGTGAAAGCAAGCAAATTAACTCTTGTGCAGTGGCTCAGTCATTTATATGTGCCATGGGAAAATCAGGTTTAAGTCCTTGCTCCTGTGAATTTTTAATTACTTGAACAAATTGGAAGAAATTCAACAAGAAAGATTGAGAGAGCTCCTTCTTCCAAAGTGCTTTAGTCTGGTGGTTTTTAGTTCAAGTGCCTGCTCTGAACAAGGTAAAGAAGTTATTTGAAAATAGACATGCTGTCCCAGAAGAGTACCGTAACTATTGAGCTATTGCATGTAGCTGATACATGTGAAAAGTCACAGCCGTCTTCTATCTTTGGTGTATGGCTTGATCTGGGGAGAAAGGTGGACTTTAAATTTAAACTGGTGAAAATACTAGAAAGCAGACTTAATCAGAAATGCACCTCTGTCAGAAAGGTGGACTTGATGACCTAATTGGTCTTAATCATATTTCACTTCTACAATTTTTCATTTTATGATTGGCTATAGATGATGGGTTTTCATTCAGCGATTAGCTATAAATGACAGTCCTCATTGACTCAAAACTTTTCAGAAGGAATATTCATTTTAGATTCAGTCTTATCACCATTGAAGATAGAGGAAAATTCCTCATTGCTGTTAGCGGCACATTGGCAAACTGCTGATGCACATATAGGTGAGTCACTGAAAAAGCACCAGTAGTAGCAAAAGCTGTGGCAACATAGATTAGCTGGGTTGTTTAATCAATCAATGTCAATTTTGGCTGATAAACTAAATAAACTCAAAGTCTGTAAGACTGGAACCTCTAAGAATAGATATGTAAAGCATAAATTAACTGCTCTTGATTCCTGCCTTTGTGACTAGTTATCCTGTATGCTAGATCTCCTTTAGCAATTGCCCATGATAACTTCGCCCAGGGAACATGTGTGAAAAATATAAACTACAAGCTTGTAGCAGCCATAATGTAATTTTAGTTTATTCTTTGCTGAAGTGTAGAAGTGTAGATAGCTTGTTTTGATATCACAAAATCAATTCAGCACTTCTGCTGTGAAAAACTACCATTTTTTGCTTTGCAAGTACTTGTGAATTTGATTTATTGTGAATTTTGCCATTTCACAGCAAAGTAGCTTTTTGTGTATGAAGTGGCAAGTCTCCAACTCTAAAAACTGCCTTTCATGTGTATAGAAACCAGGAAAATGTATGAGCTGAAACCAATAAGGTAGATTTATAATTTCCTCCCCGACTATTTACTCTCAGTGATTTTCTTTTGAAACAGAGTTCTTCACTACACTGAAATATACCTATACTGGCTACTGTCAAACAATTTTCATAATTTTGAAAGTAGATTTTCCCTGGCTTTTGTTTATAAAATTCTTGAAAACATAAAATGGAACTCTTCTTTCTTAAAAAAATCTTAATAGTTTCCTATATTTTTAACTGTATTATTGACAGAATGTTGCTATTTAGTTATGTATGCATTGTAAAGGAAGGAAGGAAGAAGGAAAGGAAGGAAGGATTGATTTAAAGCATGATCCAAAGCTCAGGGAAATCAATAGGAGTATTTAAAAGGATTTTAATGGATTTTTCATGAGGCCCATAAATAAATCCAATGTGTAAACAAGATTGGGCAGAATGTATCTGTAATATTTCTGAACTGAGCTGAGCATCCTATGAGCAGAAGCGTTATACTGACATATAACCCCACTGAATATATGCAGCTCCATGTTAAGTATAGAGGTCTATTCTTGTGAGGCTTATTGAAAAAACTGTGCCTTAATTTCTAACGGTATGTAATCCTATTGAGGTCCATAGGGTTACATCCAGTCAAATGAGAAGGTAAGTGCACATGTAAGTCTTTTTAAAGAGGGGTCCTCATAATAAAAGTTCTTGCAGTATGAACCATGAACCTAACCTGCAAAAACTTAAACCGAATTTATTCAAGAGTAGACTGCAGTGCAAGAACTTGCAAGTATAAAATTATCCGCAGAAATTCATTTTCAAGATCAGGGCCCATTTTTTCATTATCTCTTAGACATTAGACTATACCTGTTTTAACTAACAGCAACAATAATAAAGTTATAGATAAAGAGCCTTCTCACTTCACATGTTGAAATGTAAGTAAAATCAGTAGATAATGGTACAGATATTCATTGTTTAGCCGCACTCTAGACTTGGGTTTGCACATTTAAACAAAAATAATATGTATTCACATCTTTCTTATTTCCTGCTAAAACTCTGTAAAACTCCTTTGTAACCATCAATTGCTTCCTTTCTTAATATGTCCTGTTTTTCCACTTCTCAGTTCCTAACCCCAGACAGAACTTGTACATGTACACAGACTGAAATGCACAGTTTTTCTGTCTCATTAAGGATTTAAAACTTACTGCCTTTGTGGAGATACTGCAACCATTTATAAATGATATATGAAATGAAAAATCCCCTCTCCCAACCTGCAGTGCACACTGAGAGTACGTGCTTTGCACTTGTTGTTGTGTTGTTTACTATAATGTTATATGGAACCATAGACCTCCATCATGCTAAGAAGGCTTATCAGCCTAAATGATTGAAAACAAATTCTTGCTTTTTATCGTTGGGGAAGAGGGCATTACTTTTTACTGGTTTGCATGATCTTTTCTTTCTCCCTTCACTGTACTCTGCACCTGAACTATTTGACTAAAAACAACATTAGCAAAGGTAGGATTTCCTCTCATACGTATTTGCAATTGTAAGAGTAGTTGCATCAGCAGTCATAAATCCTATGATGTGTCAGCATCTATATGAGTGTTTTGATCTCAGTGGGTGTGTCTACACCAGATGTTTACCGTGGAGTTGCCTAATTAGCTCCATGGTAAATGTCTTGGTGTCTACACATGTGGCCCTATTAAGCCACAGGAAACTAATAAACTCAGCAGCAGGATACTACTTGTAAACTATCCTGCTGCAGAGCTTTTTCATGTACAGCAATGCACATGTATCATAGTATCATAGTATCTAGGGTCAGAAGGGGCCTAGAGCAGGCCATCAAGTCTGACCCCCTGCTGGGGTCCCTCAGATACTCCTCGTAAGGCCTATGTTGCTGTCTGCATATCAATCTAGTGGCCCTCCTCTAGACCCTCTCGAGGCCATCCACATCCCTCCTGAAGTGCGGTGCCCAGAACTGGACACAGTACTCCATCTGCGGCCTGACCAACGCCGCATAAAGCGGGAAAATCACCGCCTTGAACCGGCTCGAAATGCATCGTTGGCTGCACGCTAGGGTTCGTTTGGCCTTCCCAACCACCGTTTGACGTCGGCAGCTCATGTTCATCTTGGCATCAACAATGACGCCAAGATACCGTTCCTTCACCGTGCTAGCAAGAGGGGAGCTTCCCAGCCAGTATGCATGCTGAGGGTTGCTTCTCCGCAAATGCATCACCATGCACTTGTCCATGTTGAATCCCATCCTGTTCTTATCCGCCCACTTGTGCAGTTGGCCCAGATCCCGCTGCAGCCTCTCCCTCTCCTCTGGTGTCCCCACCTCAGCCCACAGTTTGGTGTCATCAGCAAACTTGGATCAGCGACAAAGATGTTGAAGAGCATGGGCCCAAGGACCGACCCCGCTGCTCATATCTCTCCAGGTCGAGTACGACCCATCCACCACCACTCTCTGGGAGCGTACTGTCAGCCAGTTTCTGACTCACTCAACCGTGTAGGGGTCGATGCCACAGCTCCCCATCTTTTTAATGAGGATGGGGTGGGAGACCGTGTCAAACGCCTTCCTGAAGTCTAAAATGACTACGTCAACAGGGATGTCCGCATCCATGGATTTGGTCACCTGGTCATAGAAGGCGACTAGGTTGGTCTGACAGGACCTTCCCTTAAAGTGCTGGTTGCCCTTCAGCATATAGTTCCCTGCCGGTCCCTCACAGATGTGGGACTTGAGAATTTTCTCAAAGATCTTTCGCAGAACCAAGGTGAGACTGACAGGCCTGTAGTTCTCTGGGTCCTCCTTCCTCCCCTTCTTAAAAATAGGGACCGTATTGGCCACCTTCCAGTCCTCCGGCACTTGTCCAGAGCTCCAAGAGAGCTCGTATAACCGAGCCAAGGGCTTAACAATCACCCCCGCCAGCTCCCTCAACACCCTTGGATGTAGGTCATCCGGCCCCACTGACTTAAAGACATCCAGCCCTTCCAGAAGCCCCTCCACCAGGTGAACCCTCACCCACGGCCTTTGCAGTGATTTCCGAGGGGGAATATAGGCTTCCAACAGGAGGGAAGTCCCAGTCCCCCCTCAGGAAGACTCAGGCAAGAACCCATTGAAAATCTCTGCCTTCCCATCAGCTGCAAGCACCAGATTGCCCGATGAGTCCCTCAGGGGCCCGACATTTCCTGGGGCTCTCTTTTTGCTCCCCACATACTTGAAAAAGGACTTCCTGTTGTCCTTGATCCTAGTCACCAGGACGAGCTCTACTCCCGCCTTGACCTTCCTAATAGCTCTCCTGCACTCCCGAGCACAAGAGGAGTACTCCTCTTTGGAGACTGCTCTTCTCTTCCAAAGATAGTAAGCCTCCCGCTTAGCCCTCAGGGTCCCCCAAATATCCCTATTAAGCTATGGAGGTTTCCAGGCACTTTTGCCCATCTTGCAACCCCCTTGGCTTGGAGGATCGTCTCCTTAAGGAACGCCCACCCTTCATGGATGCCCATGTCCTCAACCCTACAGTCCTGCAGCGCCTCCTCAACTAGCCTCCTGAGCTCTC
>JAGPOW010003316.1:141303193-141350848 GCA_030014935.1 Caiman crocodilus
TGGCCTCAGGCGTTACTACAAGGGGTTTGATTTCACTACGAGGGTTTGGCCTCTTAGGTGGTGTCATGAGTCACCGCCTACAATGCAATCTGCACAAGTGGCAGAGCGTCCTCTCCTCTCCCCTCCCAGCAAGCCTGTCCCCTGGTGAAGCTAGTTTAAAGCCCACCGCATGAGATCAGCCAACCTAGAAGAAAAGAAACGCTTACCTTTAGGCGATAGGTGAAGTCCATCGTCCACCAGCATGCTCCGCATAGAAAAATGCGGGCTGTGATCGAAGAATCCGAAGCCCACATCATAACACCAACCCCGAAGGTGCTGGTTTATGGCTGTGATACATGCTTCATGTCGCCTTCCCTGTTGACTCACCGGCAGAATGGAAGAAAACACCACCTGCGCTCCATGTAGATGATAACCAGGTTGCCTGGGGCATGAGGATGCTTCAGTGTGGGATAGTTGCACACTGGAGCACCCTCAGGCCGTAGCCAGCCTTTCCACAACCCAATGAGCTGGGTCAGATCAAGCCTGTGTGGGCAGGCTGGCTCCCTGGACCCCCTGCCAAGCCAGGACTGCTTTGCCCTAGCTCAACTTTCTGTAGTCCTGGGTGCATGTTCAAATAGCATACCGAGGAACAATAAACTCTTGTGCAATAAGTTCCACAGTGTATTTCTTAAAATTAATTTCACATGTAGATGCATCCAGTATCTCTCAGATTTAGTCTACTATATATAATTAATTATACTGTTTTGTATCATCTCTAGAGAATGAAAAAAAAAAGCTTTGTCACATTATTACACAAGCATTGGGTTTTGAACTAAGTCTACTCAAAGTTAAACAATAAGATATTATCTGTTTAATACTTTGTGGGTGTGTCTACATATGAATTTAAGCATGCTTAAATTTAATGTACATTAAGTTAATGCACATTAAGTATTTTTGGCATATTTTCTATACACACTAAGTTTGGGGACTAACTTTAGTTGCAAGTTGCTCTATCCCTTCCATGTGCCAACTGTGGCCACCCAGGGGAGCTCTAGCCTCCGGCCACATGGCTGCCACCACTTGGCAGCCATGCTGAAGCCAGAGCCATCTTCCAGTTCTTGGCAGCCATCTTAAAAGCACATCCTTCACAACTGTGACCTGTAAGCAGATACTTCCTATGTCAGAGGAGTAGCATGAAAGAGGCACAGGAAGCATGTGCCAACTCTGCTCCTGCCTCAGCTGCACTTCCCAGCCCTGGCTGCCTCAGCTTCTGGATCTGAGGCCCAGGGACAGGGTCCTCTGCTCCTCATGGATGCCACAGCTGTCCTGGTCACCTGTCACCATTTTGAGTGCTTGGCTACCTTGTGCTACCTGGCTCCCCCACCCTCTCCAACCACCTGCTGGATGACTGGTACATGGCTTTCAGGGGCCCCCACTGCCACTCAGCTGCTGCCACCAGACACAGTGACCATGGGCTCCTGGACATCACCACTGGGACTGCTGTTGCCTTCCTGTTCCACCAGTCCCACCACCTCTGAGCCTCTCGTGTCATCCAGGACTGGTGGCAGCAAACTGTGATGCAGGAATGGGACAATGACCAGTGGGCCATCTTTGAAGACCTTCTGCACCAGCTCTGGCCCCACCTGAAGTGCCAGGACATAGAGAAGCACCCAATTGTCCCCACTGACACCACTTGCCCTGATGCTCACACTTCATCTACCCCCTGCATACTCTCAGCACCACTTTCTTACAGGTCTGGGGGCTGTGGCATACACCAGGGGATCCTACAGGCAGAAGGTGGTAGAGGTGCTGCCTTGAGACCCAGGCTGTAGCATGGTGGGTGGGACCCAAGGGCCCTGTAGGGCTAAAGCCAGGTGCAAGGTAAGTGGGGGCATGGATTTAGCCTCTACCGGTCAGCCCTGGCTGGTCAGTTGCTGCTGGAGCAAATCCATATAGCTCTACGCCAGGGCCTCCAGCTCAGCCCAGTGCTCCTACAGCTGTCAGACCCATGCTTCCTCTTGGGTGGTCTCTCAGGTGATATCTTCTTTCTTCCAGGCCACCTTCTTTCTTCCAGTTTGCATAGACAATACACTAGAGTACTGAATGTAGGTTCTAGCATCTGAAGACTCCCTGCTGTTTCTGGTGTCTACAAGAGACTTCAAGGAAGCCCCCATTATAAAGACACTGTCTTGAAAAGGGGACTTCCAGAGATGGGACAGAGTGAAAAGACAGGCAGGGTGAGCTAAGAAGCTGGAAAAAGAACAACTAAAGTTGAGACTCTGCCTGGGAGCTGATCCAAGGACACTGCCTGCTATATCACTATTAGTTAATATTTTTTTTTGTTGAAGAAAAGCTGCCTATTGTGATAAATAATGGATGGTTTAAGATTTAAGATGGATTTAAGATGATTCACCATTTTAAGGTATTTGTGCTTATTTTATAATCACATATTATATATAATTTAAAAGCTTATAGAGTGTATATTTGTACAAAAAATGAAAAATAATTAAAAGGTTTGAAACAAACATAATAAATAAAAAATGGCAACAGAAAAAAAGTATTATGTGATACAGCACACACATACATGCTACCTATGAATGCTTAAGTAAGCTAGCAGGCAGTTCAGGGCTTTAGTCCATTGAGACTTCATGCAAAGCAGGTCTCTACCTGCTGTTCACCTGACACACTAACAGAGCTGGCCTTAGGGAAAAGGGTGCTCTGGAGGAACTTGTATTTTGGTGCCCCCTCTGAACCCCTCCTCTTCTAAGTCAGTGGTGCTGCTTCAGGCAGAGGCAGGCAAGCAAGGGTGCTGGATGCAGTCCAGCAGGGAGGTGGCAGGTATGGTGCACCAGGCGGGAAGATGGGCAGCCTCACACCACTGTTACCCCTGATACATGCTTTTTCTGAGCAGTGGCTAGAGGTGGGGGTAGGCTGGGCTGAGCACCACCCTTCCTGGCTGGAATAGGGATCGACTAGGCTGGGGAAGGGTGTGGGGAGTATGCTGCTGTGAACATGGACTACTCACCACATGTGTGTGTGTGGATGTGCACGCGTGTGTGTGTGAGCATGCATGTGTGACAGCTCCTTGACCAATGTACCCTGGGCAGTCGCCCATGTCACCCAAGCCTAAATCTGTGGACTTAGAACAAACTTTGTGTCTGTGCCTTTTAAACATACTTAACTGAAATGTCTTCATTTGCATTTTTTTTTAATTTTTTAAATAATTTACGCTATAAGTAACTGCTTAAGTTACCACATTCTAATTTTGAAGCTCTGAGTAACTGCTTAAGTTACTATATTAAAAAATCTATCCATACATACTATATTCATGCTGTGGATGCATAAAATATTGAAACAGAAAATCAAAACCAGAAAATATGCCAGCAGAATGTCCACCATCATGCAGATTGCAAATGCTAACAGGTCTACATGGAAGTCAGCAAAATAATGTTGCTGAATATTATGAAAATGCAGAATATCACTTGATGAATTGTATTGTGCGAACAGGAGAACAGAAGAGCAGGTAAGACATGAGGATGCTGTTCACACACATTTAGAGAATATAGCAATTACACAACAAAAGGCTATTCAGAGATCACTAGTTTCTCTGAGTTCCATGCTTCAGGCTGCATTGCGCATTACTGTATTTGACTACTTGATCATTACAATGCTCAATCAACTCCTGTGTGCCATAATGAATACTGAAAATTCATTTGGAGGGAAAGTGAGCCCAGTAGCTTTAGGAGGGTATTTCAGGCAGGTTTTGCCTATTCTTCCCTGTGGCTCACATGTAGGTATAATTAAGAATTGTTTTAAGATATCACCATTGTCTTAAAACATTTTAAAATATTGAAATTTCACTGTAACATGAGAGGAATAGCTGGAGCAGATGAATTTTCTGCTTATCTTAAGACAGTAGGAGAGGGGACTGAGACTACGTATGGAGATTCCTCTGATTTTTTCAGAATACCAGAAAAGCGAATTAACATTTAAAAGAAAGTGACTTAGCCAAGTCAGTCTATGGCAATGACTTTTCAGAGGATTCATTTCAATGCAGTTGGAATTATGTGATTCTTTGCCCTAAAAACAAACACTGCAATGCTATAACAATTATATAATTGCCACAATTATCAGAGAAGAAAGCCTATATGTAAACATAGATAATATAAGTAGCAAACATGGCAGTGACACTTAATAGGCTACTAGAAAATACTTTCTTTTGCCAAGTGTCACATGATGCCCACCAGACACAGCTCTACCTTTTAAGATACACAGGTGGCAATTTCCTATTGGACTAGATTTTCAAATGACTACCAAGAAATCCAAGGTCAAATACTTAATAGAGTAGATGTTTACTTACCACAATATGTGTTTGGACATAGACAGCTATATGTTGCAGTGTCAAGAGTGAAATAATTTAACAACCTGAAAATGAAAATTAGATGAAAGATTAACCAAAATGGAAGGTGTTTACATGAGAAATGTAGTAGTCTATAAAATCCTCCAGTGAAGTTCATAATTATAATATGCCTTCTCAAAATCACCTGTTATTTCCACTTCATGACCTGCAATACTATTGAACCTGATTATGGTTGGGTTTCTTTATAAATCATGTACTTGAATGCCCCTCTGAAGCTATTCTGAGTTTAGCAGGTGATTTCAAATTGCAAGTGGGCAATTTCATTATATTTTTAACCCCAGTTTTGTCCTAAGATTCTGTGAAAATATTTTGAAGCAAATGACTTTTAATCTCTCTCTCAATCAGCCATTAGTAAGGTTAAGAAAAGTCAAAAGCTGCTAGAGATTGGGCCAAATTTTTAGACAGAACCAATATATTCTACTTTACTGAAGACTGAGTTTCAGTTGATATATTCATTTGTGATATATTTGATTGTGTCACAACTTGAAGCACTTTTAGCTTTAAACCTTCACTCAAATAAGCCAAAGAAATTTAATGTAAAAAGTTGTTTGAGAAAGAATCTTGTGTATAAAACAAACATGCAATCACATAAAGATTTTTAGTGACAAGTTGTTGAGTATACACTTTTGGCCATCAGACACAGCTCTACACTTTAAGTTACACAGGAGGATACAAATGGCCTCCTGCATATCTTACAAAGTAGAACTGTGTCTGATGGGCATCGTGTGACTCTTGCCAAAAGAAAGCATTTTCTAGTAACCTCTCCTGTTCTCACTAGGGATCCAAGTTTTCTGTTTCCCAGGGAGAAACAGAGAAAACCATAGATTTCCCACTTTCATAGATGTTATTAGGGTCAAAAAGGACCTCAGTAGGTCATTGGGTCTGACCCGCTGCCCTGGGCAGGAAAGAGCATTGAGGTCAGACAACCCCAGGAAGGTGCTTGTCCAGTCTCCTCTTGAAGACACCTGATGTAGGGGAGAGCACCACCTCCCTTGGAAGCCCATTTCAGATTCTGGCAACCCTTACTATGAAGAAGTCCTTTCTAATGTCCAGCTTAAATCAGCTGTCCATCAATTTGTAACCATCGTTCCTAGTTACTCTAAGGGGTGCCCTAATAAATAGAGCATCTCCCAATCCCTACTGCCCCTGCCCCTGATGAGTTTATAGGCAGACACAAGATCACCTCTTAGCCTTCTCTTGCAAAGGCTGAAGGCTAGGTCCCTGAGTCTCTCCTTGTAGGGCCTTGCCTGCAGACCTCTGACCATATGAGTGGCCCTCCTCTGAACCCTCTCAAGATTCTTCACATCGCTCTTGAAATGTGGCACCCAAAAATGGACACAGTACTCCAACTATGGCCTGACCAGTGCTGCATAGAAGGGAAGCATCACATCCCTGGACCTGTTTGTTATGCATCTGCTAACTGATTTTAAAGTGTGGTTAGCCTTGCTGATTACTTCATCACATTGAATTCATGTTCATCTTGGAGTCAACTATGAATCCAAGTTCCCTTTCCACTGCTGTGCTGCTGAGAAGATCATCCCCCAGCCTGGAAGTGTGTTGGGGGTTCTTTTTGCCCAGGTGCAGCACTTTGCACTTCTCTTTGTTGCATCCTATTACGTTCTGCCCATTTTTTCCACCTGTCCACATCTGCCTGGATCTTTTCCCTACCCTCTCATGTGTTAATTTTGCCCCATAATTTGGTATCATCTCTTAATTTGCACAGAGTGCTCTCCACACTCTCATCCAAGTCACTGATGAAGAGATTGAATAGCACCGGTCCAAAGATGAAATTTGCAGGAATCCACTGCCCATGTCTTTCCAAGTCAATATCAACTCGCCTACCATTAGTGACCCCCAAGCCAATTTGACACCCATCTGACCAATTAATTATCTACAACACAGCCTGTCAGTTTATTTATGAGAACAGAATGAGATACTGTATCTGATACTTTATCAGAAAACACAGATTTTACCTTTTATCAGAGAAAGCTGTGGATTCCCCCTTCACACAAAGCTCTGCAGGCTGGTGGAACTCCAACCTGAAGAACTGATTGCAAAAAGGGTGGGAAATCTCCAGCTCTGTTTGGAGGGGGAGGGGGAGGGAGGGGCAGAAAGAGAGAGAAAGGGAGGGCAGGGGATGAGGCTTTTAGTCAGTCCCAAGGCTCAGTTCAGTCTCATTTTCCTTCTCAAGCCTGCAAAGTTAGGTAATTGGAGCTTACAGGGGGCATGGGATTGTGGGGCAAGGCTGGGGGGGAAGCTGGCTGGGAGCTGAACTGAATGAGGGGGAAACTGGCTGTGGGGAGCTGGTTGTGGACTGTGGTAGCAGTGGGGTGTTGGGGGAAGTCCTGGACTACCCGAGCAGCTGCACATGGACCACCAGTGGCACTATTGATGCAACCAGGTTTGGTGCCTCCACATGCAGCTTCTTTTAAGGGCCAATAGCACCACTCATGGCTCACGTGAAGCCAACCAGCACTCCAGTGGGAAACAGAGGTGTGAGGGGAAGCCCTGGAGTGGCCACCTGGCCATGAGTGCATGGAACTAGAGCAGCCCTGGAATAGCCACCACTGCCACCACCCCACCCACTGCTGTCCCATCCCATGCCACTTGCCTGTGGAGTCATGTGGCTATTTGTGGAAAGGCATTCTGGGGTTCATCAGCAGTAGGGAAGGCAGCATTGGGAAGAGGGTACACTGGGGAAGGCCTCACATGTAGCGGCCACCACCGCTGCTGCATCCCATGCTGCCTTCCTGCAGCTGGCCGCACAGCTCTGCAAGCAGTGTCAAAAGCAGCAATGCCCCTCTGCAGGCCATACATAAGCTGCCACTGTCACCACACCACTGCTGCTGTTGTTGTGCCCCATGCCACTTGCCTGCAGAGCCATGGGGCTGCAGAGGTATGCCCACAAACCCATGCAGCCAGTTGTAGGAAAGCAGTGCAGGGCACAGCAGTGGAAGCGATGGTGCAGTGGCAGCCACTGTGTGCAAACTACCCCTCCCCCCAGCCAGCTGGCTTGGTGTTTTCTGTGCAACTTGCAAAGAGAGGGTCACTGCTGCCCTATGCCACTTGTCTGCAGAGCCACCACTCACCACCTCACAGCTGCCATTGCTGCTGTGCCCCATACTGCCTTCCCACAGCTGGCTGCAAGGCTCTGCAAACAAATGATATGGGGCACGTTAGCAGTGCATCGGGTGGTGGCAGTGGTGGCTGCTGCGTGCAACTCCTCTGCCCCCACAGCTGGCCAGGAGTCTTGTGTGTGGCCTGCAGAGGGGCACCACTGCCCTCATCCCTCTGGCCCTACTCCAGGGAGGAGGTACAGACACAAACTCCTTCCTATTCTTGATCTGGTCACCCCAGCCTCTTCCCTTCCCTACAACACACTTACCTGGGGGGTGGTGCCTGCATGTACTGTGTGTGCCTTTATGTATGTGTGCGTCTGTGTCTTCATGTGCCTGTGGGGCTGTTGTGGAGGGAGTGAGGGGCAGCAGCAGGGCTGCAAGGCTGAGGGAGGCTTTAATTTTAATCACAGATTTTGGGTTTGTTTGGGTTTTTTAATCAGGGAAAATCAGTATCCCTGGTTATCACTTCTAAGTCAATAACTAGATTTGATAGTCATGGAACTCAATGGGGGCCAAATTTCATTCAGCTGCTCCACTGAAGTATTCCAGCTGGAACACCAAATGCTTACATAAGTTCCTGTATAAGTCAGCTATGAAGGTTCCTGCTAAGGTGACAATATTTGGATTTTGGGGAGCACTGCATTTGCAGCTGAATAAAGGCTTGTATCTGTGCCTCAGCAAAGTTGCTGGTCACAAAGCAGGATGATATATTAAAAGTAAATAACATTGCACATGCTTAAGTAAGCAGTTTCCTAACAAGGGGATAGTATGCAGGACACTTGATTCCTTGTGTAAGAACAAGATACAACCCACCAGCTATTGTCAGGAGATAAAGCAGAAGCAAGACCTTAGAGCTGAAGAAGGGCACAGCAAGAAACCAGAAAGAACCAGAAAGTGACTGGAGAAAGCAGAGGTCAAAGTCTTATGCATACGCTCTTAGCATGTAAGTGAAGTGAATGCATAGGCAATGCCATGCATATGTAGTAAACAGAGGTGGGGCTTGAGATGGGAGGAGAAATGGATGGAACCAATGGAGGAGTGAGGGTAGAATGAATGTTTAATAAGCATGAATCAAAGTATATAAAATGTGAAAAGAACTATTGTTCAATGCAGGTCCCTGGTTTGTTGTTTTTTGGGGGGCCTGGCCTGAAACTTTCTCCATTTTGAATAAAGCTGTTGGGAGCAACGTGTGCTGGTGTTTGCTCCCTGCTTGCTCTGGCTAATGAGTAACGGGATCCATGAGGGAGATCGTTGTCTCCCTAGCCGATGGGCACTGCATGGAGTTGGTGTCTAACAGTTCCTGGGATCTTTCTAAATCCTTAGAGAGGACCAATGCTTAGGAATATTCAGAGAATACTTGCACAGTACAAAGCACAAATCAGGTTGGTACACAGTCAGATCCAGGCATTCAGTCCTGGAACCAGGGACTGGCCCCATGTACCAACCCCACGTGGAACCACTCATCTGGCCTGTGGGTCAGAAGTTTGGGCACCAGTGACCTACACAGTCTATAAAATAGTTTGAGGTGATGGGTTCAACAGTGGCTCCCTGTTGAAACTGGGCCACTGAGCTGCAAAGAATAAAAAAAAACAACATGGGGCCAGAAAGAGAACAAACAGAAGGGACCTTGGCTCTGTAACCCAGTGATGATAGGATTCATGGGTTCTAGTCCCTATTCCTAAAATTCATAATGCCTTTTATTTTATACTAGTATTGTTAAGAAAAACACATAACCTTGTGAGAAGGGTTTGGAAGCCAAGTCTTCTCCTTCACTGGGACTGCCTTCAACACTGGGCTATAATCAGACTACTTCCTTTTCATTCTCCTTCTGACCACATGACTTTCTCTGACCAGTGGTCCAATTTCAATAGGAAAGTTGGAAACTGCTTCAACTATTCTATAACCTTGTGGTTAAGGGATTCTCTTAGGAGGGAAAGGTGTAAGTCTGAATCCTCTCAGGTCACAGAGAATCAAAACCTAAAGTCTTTCTTTTCCTGGATGAGTGCTGTAATACTAAAGGAAACCACAAAAGTAAAGATAACATGCAGCTGGAATTTAAAGAATGATTGAAGAAAAAGAGGGTAAGAATAATATGTATAAGGTAAAGATATACCAGTTGAGCTGTATGTCAGCTGTACAGTAAAAGAAGGGCCCAGGCCTATTACTGCTGAAGCTCTTGGGACTGTTGTTGCTGACTTTAGTAAGAACAGGTCCATCCCTTAAGGGTTGAAACTAAGTTTAAAAAAGATGGCACTTTTAAGTAGATACAAGTAATTCTGGTAATTTCAGAGGGATGACATGCTGGGCTATATAGACTTTTGAGAGAAAAAATAAACTATGTTTTCAAGGTTATGGCAAAGTGTGCTGCTGACAACTTCCTAACAATATGCATGTGCTTATGACAAAATGGACTAATAGGTAAATTGCTTATTTCCATCTATCATAGGATATTTCCAAATATCATTAGGATTGCCTTCTTACCAGCAGTTTCTTGAGATCCTGATGGCTTCCCTACTAATTGTTTAAGCTTACATATTCATATTGTACAACTCTTTCAGACTTTTCCATGGATGGCATAGGACATGGTTTTCATTTGTCATCATTGGTTTGTAAAGGCATTAGCTATATTGCTACTAAAGGCATTAGCTATATTGGTGTTGCATCTGCTCTGCAAGCCCAGTACTGATGGGTGACTAATAGGTCTGTTCTTAAGCGGCTAACAATCCTGTACCAATATGGTAGATTGTCTAATTTACATCTGGTGGGCATTACAATTAGGAGGCAGCTATTGACATATCTTCTATGCTGTCATTTGTTTTTTAGCTTTCAATATCACTCTAGGTCATTATGATCATAATTCCATATTTTGGCAAAAACTGTTCTTGTTTTAAGCTAGGAAAGACCTTTTATACTCATATTAAACATGGTTTAGTGAGCTTAATAGAAACCTACTGGGTTTTTTTTCTTTTTCTTTTTCTTGGTGGAGAAAATAATTAAATGTTCAAAAGCTGTCTGCAAATAAGTTAGACTACAAATTTAATTAATATATTTGTGGCAATTAAGTTACTTTGTGAATATTTCATGAGTCAATCTAGTCTCACTACCTTTGATAGTTTTTTTTTTTCATGAAAGCATATCAAAGTGACATGTGGGGAATCAATTCTCACTTGTTTGCTTCTCTCTGGCTCTGGACCATTTTTGGAAAAAGCTGCAATCAAAAGCAAAACTGCAGGAAAAGTTATTCATGCAGAGAAAAACACGAACACATTTTTTTCCTACAAGTTTCCAAAACATTAAAAAGAAATCATGTAGCTGATTCCAAAGGTAAGCCAAAATGATGTGTTTGTCAGCCGTCTGCACATAGCAAAAGTTTATCATTTCTCTTACCTATTACTTGTTACTAGGACCTCTACTCTTATGATATCCACCATCACTTGAGTTAGTGTTCAGGAAGCCCTGTTGGTGACAAATATATCAAGCAGTAAGTTTCCAGTGTTGATCTTTAATTAATATCATTGCAGGTTAAAGAGACATGTGAAATAATTTGTGTTTTGGAAGGCATTTTTCTGTCTCTGATTTCTCTACTCTGAGAACACATCTACACATGCATTAATGCACCTTTTCTAATGCATATTAAATTTAGTACCTCCAAATTTAGTACTTCCAAATAAATGTGCACTATGCTGTGCTAATGATGTGCTATGCTATCTAAAGCATTTGCATGTTTTTTTAGTGACTATTTAACTGCACCTTAGTGTAAAGTCACAGTCTTTTACATGTCACTTTCATAGTTGCATAGTTAGTAGGGTTGGAAGGCACCTGAGCAGATCATCAAGTCTGATCCCCTGTCATGGGCAGAAAAGAATGTTGGGGTCAAATGACCCCGGCTAGGTGATTACCTAGCCTCCTATTGAAGATCCCCAGGGTAAGAGTGAACACCACTTCCCTTGGAAGTTGCTTCCAGATCCTAGCCAGCCAGACTGTAAAGTAGTGCCTCCTGATGTGTAGCCCGAACCTACTCTCAATCAATTTGCGGTCATTATTTCTAGTTACTTCTGGTAGTGCTCAGGGGAACAGGGACTCTTCAATTCCCCACTGGTTCCCCCTGGTAAGTTTCTAGATGGCCACCAGATCCCCTCTCAGCCTTCTCTTGTGGAGGCTGAACAGGTTCAGGTCCTGAAGCCTCTCTTTGTATGGCCTGCTCTGCTGCCCCCTGACCATGCAAGTGGCCCTCCTTTGGACCATCTCAGTGCATCCCACATCCCTCCTGAAGTGCGGCACTTAGAACTGGATGCAGTACTCCAACTGTGGCCTGACTAATGTTACATAGAAAGGGAGGATCACCTCCTTGGACCTGCTTGTGATGCATCTGTGAATGCATGACAGGGAGTGGTTAGCCTTACTGACCGTGTCCTCACACTGGCAGCCCATGTTCATCTTGGAATCAATAATGACTCCAAGGTCCTTTTCTGCCTCTTGTGCTGATGAGAAGGGAGTTCCACAGCCTGTAGGTATGCTGCTGGTTCTTCTTCCCCAGGTGCAGTACCTTGCAATTGTCAGTGTTGAAACCCATCCTATTCCCAACGACCCACCCTTGTAACCTGTTCAGATCTAGCTCTAGCCTGTCCCTTCCTTCTAATGTACCCACTTCTCCCCACATCTTAGTGTCATCTGCAAACTTGAACAAAGTGTTTTTTACTCCCTCATCCAAGTCACTTATGAAGATGTTGAACAGTATGGGCCCAAGCACTGAGCCCTGGGGAACCCCACTGCCCACATCCCTCCAGGTCAAAAATGACCCGTCCACCACCACTTTCTTGTTGCAGCCCTCCAGCCAATTTGTGACTCGTCTGACTGTGTAGGCATTGATGACACAGTGGCCTAATTATTTGATGAGAATGGGGTGAGAGACAGTGTCAAAGGCCTTCCTAATTTCCAGAAAGACTACGTCTACCACAACACCTGCATCCAAGGATTTTGCGACCTGGTCATAGAGGCAACCAGGTTAGTTTGACAGGACCTTCCCCTACAAGTTGATTTCCACTAAGCATAATCTCCCTTGCTGGTCCCTCGCAGATATGCTCCTGGATGATTTTCTCAAAGAGCTTCCCCAGGACCACAGTAAAACTAATGGTCCTATAGTTTTCTGGGTTTTCCTTCTTTCCCTTTTTGAAAATGAGACTATGTTGGACCTTTTCCAGTCTTCTGGCACCTGGCCAGAGCACCATGAGGGCTTATCAGAAGTTCCTTAACCAGAAGGTCCTCTCTGACCCTATGCCTGGCTATGCCTCTCTTGAGTCCATGCAGAATCCTGGTGTGGGGGGATGTCCCAGTCCCTGCTCAGAAAAATGAAAGCAAAGCACTTGTTAAAGAGGTCAGCTTTGTCATCTGGTGCAACCACCAGATTGCCAAGCATGTCATGCAGGGGCCCCACATTACCCAGTGCTTTCTTTTTACTCCCTATGTAATTTAAAAAAGGACTTCTTGTTAGTCTACTGCACATTAAAGTGCATATGTAGATGAATCCTGAGTAAATGATATTGTTGATGAGTCTGAAGAAGTCAACACTGTTTTCACATTATCAGTAATCCACATGAAGATGATGACTGGAGTTCTAAATAGGACTTTTTCCCATCAGTGAGAACTATTGAGGTTTTGAAAAAAAATAAAAAGCCCTGTCCTATATTAGGATGAAAAGTCAAAAAAAAAACAAATTAAAGGATTTTTCAAACCAAAAATCTGGAAGGAAATTGATATAGTTAATCAACTAACTTTGTTTTAATAATTTCAAATCTTTTTTACTTTTAAAAATATTTTGCTGTAAAGTAATATAGGGTTCTAAACAAAAAGTCATTTAAAAATGAAAACTGGGACTTTTCACATTGAAAAGGTCACAGGGAATCTTATGATAATGTTTGATTTTTTTTTCTTTTTTTCAAGGAATATAAATAATTATTTCCCAGGAAAATGTTTATTTCAAAAGGTCCAAAGCAAATTTACTAATAATTACAACTCTGTGGATAATAATGTTTGACTGAGTATGGAGCAATAGACTTTATAGAATGTTCCTTTGAGACTGGTTTATAAGTGGATATGATGGGCTAAGTCAAGGATTTCCCAGAAATTGTGATGAATCCTATGCCTTTTCCTGGTTCTTATGACAGAGAAAAGAGATAAAAGGGGTTATCTGATATATTATGGGTTTTGAGGGTCTGTACTAGCTGTTTTTAGAAGGTAGAATTTACATAAATAGACTTAGATGTGGCACGAACATATTGCTATTTGAGCAGAGTAGTAGGAAGATGCACAGCTGGTCTAGCTTTATTCCAGAACAGCATATAGTGTCAAATATAGTCTTTCTCATAATTATTGAAGTGCCAGTCTATGATGTAAATTTTGTGTTTTCCCCTTTCCTTTGTGGCTACCTTCTCTTCTCTTTAGTTTAAATGGAGATGAAAATTAGGATAGCTGACCATGTGCCAGCTCCTTTGGCATTGGCTTTTAGTTTATAATGTGTCTGCTGTTGTCCCTGTTCCCTAAAACCACTTCTTTAGCAAGAGGAGTAATGCCACTTTACATGGAAATGGATGATTTATACTTCCATTCAACTCTGGAGTTGTACCTAATGTTATAATGCCTGTAGAGAGGTAGACAGTATTAGTCTGAAGAGCTTAAAATGTCTTTGGCTCTGAAAACGTGAGGATCTCGTTGGCTTCACAAGGTTAGGTGAATCTAAATGCCTGTCTCTGTAGCCATTCAGAGCAGATAAATCAGGCAAAAATGGTGTGCCTAATCTGAGTATGTGCATTACCTTATACCAAGATTAGGTTAACCCAGTCTAGGAAAGGATAAATCTGACCTTGCAACCATTCATAGCATAGCCTCAGGGTTAGGAAAACCTAGCCACTCATCCTAGCTCTGGGCCTGTATTAATCCAATCCCACCCCCCTACCCTGAATGGGCTATTTTAAGACCTCCAAACCTCCACCTCCCAGATTGGACATCCTTTCCCTCACAGACCTATAACACTCCACCCCTGGACCTGTTACTCCTCAGTCCCACCCACCTCTCCTACCACTCCAAGTTACTAACTCTGGTTTAGCCATGAAAGGTGCTGACAGACATGCAGCTCCCCTCTGTAACTCATGGCACTTCACAGGAAACACCATGAGTTACAGAGATCCCCCCAACCCAGAAGATGTTCTTTGTTAGGTGCAGAGGGTTGGGGGATTGAGCTCCAGTTTAGGCTGCAGATACACAGCCAGCTCCTTCTCCTTTCTCCCTCCCCCCTTCCCTTCCCTGCTCTAGTGCTGTCTTCAGGATGTCCTCCTTTGGGGAGCCTCCCCCAAGCCCTGATCTACTCTCCTGATATACCTATAGGTTGCTACCAAGTCCCTTTGGAGTCCTCTTCTCCAGACTAAAGAGCCCTTAGTCTTTCTGCCTCTCCTCATATGACCTGGTCTTTAGGCCTCTAATCATGTGGATAACTGTCCTTTAGATTCTCTTGAGCTTCTCAACATCCTTCTTGAAGTGCAGAACCCAGAACTGGATGCAGTATTCCAGTTGTGGTCTGACCAAAGCTGGGTAGAGTGGGAGGATGATATCCTTTGCTGCATACATCCTACTGCATACATCCACTCTCAGTTTAGGTATAGGAGGCTTAAAATAAGCCACCTATACCTAGACTGTGTAAAGCAAACCCTTGCTCATACTCAGTTTGGAAAGAGAAATATCTAATGCATAACTAGGTTTCCAGGTGTTATTTGCATCTCTGATATCTTTGTGACCTCCTCAAGAGCACCTTACTTATGTCTCAGGCCCTTATCTCATGCACGGGGTGAAATTGTGTCCTACCCCATCAAGACTGGTGTTTTATGCTGCAGTCATTCTTGCAAATTATTGTGATAACTTTTGTAGTTCTGGGTTTATTTCAGCACTTGAAGCTTTGCAAACACATTTTCATAAAGCATACAGCACTATGTATTCAAAATGAAAGCATTAAATAAAAAAAAAATTAGATAGCAATAACAGCATAAACAGAGATTTCCTAGGCAATGCCTATTCTGTAAGACCTTTACATAATTTCTTAAATCTATTAATAGTGAAATATTCTTTTCCAAGTTAGGGCCACCTTTTTTGAGGGCCTTTGTCTCTCTAGGCACCTTAAAATAAGGGAAACCAATCAATGGTCAACTCCCGTCAGCAGACAACAAAGGACTTGGTATGCATATGTGGTGGACCAGTAGGGGGCACTTCTGTGCTGAGCCACCTGCCTCACTGTGCACCACCAAAAAACAAGCTTCAGATGCCTCCCCAAGGGCACCAACTTCTGGCCAACCCTCTTCCTGGAGCACACCCATAACTGATGCCACCTGGAGCACTACCTGGGATAACTGATGCCACCACCCAGGATCTGGTCTTTGTCTGTACCCTGTGCTGCACAGCATACATAGGTCCTGTAGACCTTGTGATCATGGAGTGCTTCTATTAGCCTGAAACATAGAAAGTGGCTTTCCTTAGTCAGCCAAGCAGAGGAAGCAAAAAGGCATGCCAAAACCCTCTCAAGCACGTACCACAAGGCTCACTAACAGACAGCTTTATTGGGTAGGCAGGGCAGGCTTGGTGAGAGGTACAGGTTAGAGGAGCCCTTAGCAAATTGAACCAGTCTGATATCCATTTTATATGCATCTAGATTACTGTAAACTATATTTATAGTTAAGTTCCTGGTAATTTACTCACTTCCACATCCTGAGTATGAGAGAGAGAACTGTGGAGTCCACGTTTCTGTGTGTGTGAGTTCTAAAATGTAAGACCTCCTTCTTCCTGGAGGAGAAAATTTTGAATAGCTCTTCTGACCTCACCTCCTGTACCCAGTAAGGGACAGGTGTTACTTTAAATTACCAATCTCTCCAAGTAGCAGGTGAGAGAGACTCACTCAACCTGGTATATTCCACTTTTATGAGGATTGGCATTCTTTGTTTTGCACTTTGGGGGTTTTCCATACCCAATTTCTGTTTTTGCAGTTGTTTCTCATCCATCTTCTGCTTATGTCAGCCTGAGGTCAGTTTGGTAGAAAAAGTTGGTAACTTGACCTTTGAGTGTCCTTGCTGCTCATCTGGCAGGATGTGTGCATTCCTCCTCCTTGTTATCTCCTTTCTGCCCTAGGTCTCAAAGTTATTCTTCAGCCATCTATTAATTAGTTTACTGACTGATAACTTACACATTTGGTGCCTTGTTGCTTAAAAGTACACTTAAATCTTCTTTTCTTGTCTCTGCCATGTTCTCACCATTCACCCTTCCACATACACTCATACATAAAGGGCATGCAGAGGTCATTCACTTATGTCAAGCAAAAGAATATAAAATAGAGTTTTCAAGTTACTTACAGGGCAAGACTAACATAGTTACAGTTCACTACTATTACACTCTATCTTAACATCAGCTACAATAGTTCAGTTCACGCTACACAGGTATCATTTGATGCTGGCCAATCAATTTGAAAAACATCACAGTTACCTAGAAGAGTGACATGGGCTTAAGCCACTACCCCTATGTTGTGAGGTCAGAGCTCTAGACAATAAAGAGGTTAAATTCACCCCACATACCTGAGGCTCATGTATGCAGTAACATGGGGCAACCAGGGTAACAGACAGACACATGAGGGAGAGAGAGGAACAGGCAACCCACGATGAGGAGGGAGGAGGCTGGACTGGGATTCTTTCACAGCGTATAACTGAATTTGCATTGGTTTTATTTTCTGATTTTATTCCGGAATGCAACTCTATAAAATTGATAGCAAACCCC
Source organism: Caiman crocodilus (assembly GCA_030014935.1). Lineage (NCBI taxonomy): Eukaryota > Metazoa > Chordata > Crocodylia > Alligatoridae > Caiman > Caiman crocodilus. The sequence continues at coordinate 141,320,516 of JAGPOW010003316.1, forward strand.
TAAACTATGCATATAATGTAGTTAAGATATATTAGTCCTCAAAAACTACATGGAGCCTGATTCTGTTCCACTTAGGTACATAAGTAGACTTATGCAACTAAGTTCAACTAGATTCCACCTTGCTTGAGAATCTCCAGTGCAATTTTAAGCCCCTGAAACCATTAATTTCAACAATTGCTTTGATTTTACTCATCACTGATAATTTGAAATAGTCAAAGACGTTTTAAAAAAAAGTTTTGCATTATGATTAAACATTTTGGAAACAATCACTTAGGAATTTTATTTATTTATTTTCATTTTGCAATAGCTCTGATAAGAAGATAATGTGGAGATGGTTTATATTAAAAGCCTAGGAGTGGAAATCTAGCAACCTGGCTATTCTTGATTCAGCTACAGAAATTCAGGGTAATTCATTCAATATCTACCAGCCCTTTTTTCCTGGCACATGAAGGGCATCTCTTGAATTTGCTCATATACCCACTCCCTTTCTCGCATGCCAAAGATGAAAACACAGGAATCAAGTCTTGCCAAAGGATCTTCTGCAGATCCTCTTGAACTTCTGTCTCTGCCCTGCTTCAGAGTGGATGACACAGGTAACCCTCGAGTCTGGATTTCATACTGCATTTCTGGGTTTAGCTTTTGAAAGCAGATGTAGGAATATGTTTATAAGGCATTAATTGGATCATCCCTCCTCAGAACATCAAGGACACAATATAGATACACGCTTATTTGTTTTTCTTCCCTGATTGCACTTCATGGTCAGATCCACAGGAGCAGGGGAATGCATTTACAGCAGCAGAAATAAATAATAGCAGCCCAAATTTGTGCCACTTCTGTACCACAGTGCATGTCCCTGCCTGTGAGCTTTGCAGCAGGACACATTGTGTCAAAGCTCCATGTGCTGCAAGGGGAGCTGACTGGGACACAGGGTGCCTCGATGTAGGGCTAGCAGGCAGGCAGCCCCTGCACTGGGGCACCCTGTTCCCCAGCTGGCTGGGGAGCAATACATGGAGCTGGGAGAGCAGGCTTCCCCACATTTGCTCACTGTGGAGCCCCCACACTGCAGCACCCTGCACCATAGCCAGGCACTTGTGAGCTTGCTGGGGTGCAGTGCGCCTTGCCTCACCATGCCAACGTGGAGGCTGCATTGTGGAGCTCCCAAGCTCAAGATACTGCAGATCCTCTTGAACTCTTAAACTTGAGTTGTTTTTTAAACAACTGTTGTAAATTTTAGCATGGATATTCCATAAACATATTTTTAAGCAGTACTTCTGTACCTACTTATATATAGCATAAGCTATGCATGAAATTAGTCCAAAGTCAAAAGACACATGATTTACTATATAATTCATTGGGCCAGGCCTCAGCAGAGTCAACAGTATTTCAAGCCATGGTGACCCCACGGCTCAGCACTGCTTAGTATGTTTATATAGTCCAGATATCTCTCCTAAAGGATCTGTGTGCTAATTACCCTTATGCTCATGACTAGAACCAGGTTTTTTTGTCATGACTGCTGGGACCCTCCGAAAAGTTATGTGAAGATGAGGCACAGGACAACCTGGTCCAGCTTCACCTCATGGAGGATGGGGCCACACTAATCATATGTGACAGACTGAGAGGGGATGACAGAGGGATTCTTGATGAAGTGTTTGGGGTCCTGTTTGGTGATGTTTGCCAGACATTTAAGGCTGGTGCAGAAACAAGATTGACTGGAAATAGAAAGAAAGGTGCAGCTTAGCTGTGGGAAGTCAAAATCTATTCAATGCAGTGCCTCACCATGACTTGAAAAAGAGTTGGCAGTGAGGGGGACTGCAAGCAATGAGCACTGGTCCATATCTTATTAAGAAAAGATGTGTTAATCTATTATTGTGGTAGGTTTCTGTCATGTTTGCCTACTAAGAAATATGTGTTTTGTAGAAATACTTAGTGTTGGCTGCTTTCAATCTGTTTCTAGTTTGTTTCCATACTACTTCTGGTAATAGTTTTTAATGATAGATAACACATTTAATGAAAAGACTTTCCTATGTGAGTATATAAAATGAGGTAACTTTCCCCCATGCTGATTGGGTGGAAACACTGTGTCTTATATTTAATAATTTATATTGAAATAAATATAGTAATAATGATACTATTTCCTAGTGGGTTGCAACAATCTACAAAAAAGTATCTTACATGAAATTTACTCTAGGGATTCAACAGTTCTATAATTGCCCTCTCTCTCCCCAAAATAAAAAAAATAAAATAGAGGCAATAAAGACTAGGTATAAGAGCACAGAAAAGCCTGTTAATCCTTCCCCCAGAAAACCTCACATTTCAAAGGATTATTTGAATATGTCCCTCCAACCCTGCTATTCTCTTTCTCTTTCTCATTCTTTTCCTGAATTCCCTGTTTAGTTTAATGTCTTTGGCTTTGTGCTGGAGTTTAGTAGGTTTGAAAGTGCTAAACTTTTTTTGCTTTATATTTGTCAATATTACATTTAATTCCCTCTATGAAAGACCATTTAGAAATCAAAGCTAAATTGCTTTAAATTTCTCTAGCTGCACAGTCTTCACTTGGCAACCTTCATTTTTTTGTCAGAAAATGTAACAAACCTACAGTCATTCCTCATGTGTAGATCTATTTTTTTAAAGTATTTGTGCAGACACACACATAACAAGCTTCTAAGCATTAACCCCCAGTAGACCTCAAACATGCCCCCTAGTTTTTCATAGCTCCTTTCATAACAATTATAGTCACTGCTTTCTGTTTTTCAACCTGTTCTGTATCTCCTCTCATGTCCTGCCCTGAATCCTTGCTGCTGCTTAGAGATTAAACAAGAACTTGTCATGTGAAATTTTGTAAAAGACTTTTTGAAAATCCAAATACAGTGTGTCATGTGCACTGCCCTTAGCAACCTTGTCAGTACCCCTTTATGTAAACTCCTCTCCCCCAAAACACAACAAACAAAAACTCTGAATGAAATGATTAAAAGCACAATTAATAGCTCTTAATTTATAGACAGCAGTTTATGTAGGGCACGCACTGTTTCAAAAAGTAACCTAGCAAATTCTGTTCTACATTTTTCTCTTGATTTTCAATAATAATTTAATGCTTCTCTTCCACTTCATTAAACTGTATGAAGTAGTATCATCCAACAGGCTTAGTAATAACATTGGATTAGCCCCTCTGCAGAAGCAGGCCAATCAAATACATATATAAAAGTATCAAAATGTTTAACTGGCTGCAATATTAGCAAGTGCTTCTAAGTATACAGCTCATCCTTAATCAGAAAACAGCAATAAGCTGTCATTTGCTGTTATTCACTCTGGATTTGAACATCACAGCTCGGAGGCAAAGAAAATGCCCTGCTTTTCTTCCAGTGTCCCAACTCTGAAAAAGCAAGGAAGAGAGACAGAGCAGAAAATGGACCCCATTCATGAATGCACAAGGCTATTTCTGAGCAGTTACTGCATTGTTTATGCCAGCAAAAATTGCATAACTCCCATTTCTGCACAAATTACATGTTTTCTATGCTTCATTGGACCCCTTTTACATAGAACATAAATGGAGCTTTTGCATTAGGTGGAACAAAGATTGCCATCACTCATTATTAAAGCTGGATAAAAAACACTTGGCTCTATCCAGGTTTTCAGAAAAAGGCAAAAGACTTTAAAATCCTCCCCCTCCGCTCTCCTTTCCCCACCCCTCCTTTTCTTGCTTTATATCCCTTCAGTTTTGAGAGGGCTTTTTTGCCTGAAGCAGTAATGGATTTTCTCCAACCAAAGCTTTTCTAACTGCTTAAGAAATAGTATGGGTGTGATCTATTGGGAACTATTGCTAGTCTAGGCCTTGCAAAACTCAGTGAATGAGGACTAGACACAGCAGGCTGGTCTGTCCAATGGAAAGGTCAGCCAATTGCACAAAGTGAAAACCAAACAAAACCTCTGCAGCTGTAGGATGTTGAGGCAGTGGAAAGCTCACATAAAAAGAGCTTCAGCTTCCTAAACGAAGTGCTCCTAAGGCTATTCCCATTCAATTCCTGCTTGATGCTGTAGGCTGACATTTTCAAAAGTGGCCATAATTTTTTGGTGCTTGACTGGAGACTGATGTTTAAATATGCTGTTTGCTGTGTTGCTCTCACACAAGTTGAAAACATTAGTGAGTTCCTAGCACTTTGGCAAATTAGACTTATAGTCTCACAGCAACTGAGGCACCCCAAATGAGAGGCTGTTATTGCAAATTAGGACTGATGCTCTGCAGGAGTTAGTTCAGATCTCAAGTTGGTATGCTACCCATGTTAAATTAAAACAACATAATCATCATAGCCATGAACATTGTCATTATCATCAGCATAAGCATAATAATAGTATCAGCGACAATAATAATGCATTAGTATTTCAATATAGAGGAGATTCTCTCACGTTTGTGTGTGCATGCATGTGTTCATATATGAAAACATACATTCATGGAAGGTTGAATTCCTGCCCTCTATTTCTGAAGGTGGAAAGGGATCCTTCTTGCCATTGCTGCTGTAGAAGGACTATCTAACATTTTTTCCATGCCCCTTGGTTCTCCATTTAGGTTGGAAGAAGTGAGTATTTGTATCCGTCAGTCTGATGGCCTTTCTCTTTTTCCCTGGCTGACAGGTTAACACTTTTAAGCAGGGAGATATTGCTTGCAGGTCATATAGTTCCTTTTTATATTATTTCTTGGCTAATTAGCACTTGAAAAATTCCTACAGTTGAAGCAGAATAAACAAGCAAGTTTGCCAAGGCAGCAGAAGTAGTCGAGACAGATGCCACAGTTATTCTTACAACTGTGGAAGCTGTTGTGTCTCTCCTCCCATTAGCAGAGCCACTGGTGCCTAACAGGAAGATTTTCAGTGCAGAACACTCTTAAGTTAAACTGCACCTACTTTCCCTCCTACTAGTCTCTAGCACACGTTCTTTCATTCAAAAGCACACAAATTACCCATTAAGGTTATTTTTATTATTAACTTCTGTTTATTTGGGTAGGGGCACGTCACATATTAGCTAAGATTGAATCAGCCTCAGTCCCTTTGGTGTCTTCTCAAGAAATATTACCTTGAAATTACTATATTTCATTCACTGATGTGGTAAAAAGAACCTAATTATTCTGACAATTTTATCTAAGGCTTGCAGATTTTATGTACCAAGCATATAAAAAATAGCTTCTTGATGAATAGTGCTCTAGGAGTACATTTTTTGCACATATCATCTGGAAGAGTTCTTTTGACACAGAGATATGTAATTCTTCTAGTAGCTGATAAATGGAAAACCTGCCTTACTTCAGGTATCTGTGTCAGGTATATGTTTATGTACATATATATACATTTTAAATTGAGATATAGTGGGGTTTTTGACAGTGTTGTGAATGCTACTGAGCCAACTCCTCAGCGCTTCCTGGCTATCTCTCATTAATGAGGTAGGGTCTGTCTTTTGATCCTCAAATGCTCACTCAACTAAAAATTGCACCTCAAAAAGTACCTCAAATCTTTATTATTTTGTAGCTGCAAAAACTAAGGACTGATCTAATGTATTGAATAAAAAATATTGCGTTTTACATTTTATTAATTTTTTTTTTAATGTCAAAGCTGCACAGTAAAGGACTCAAAGGCTAGGAAATAAGAATTTTCAGATGCCCATGAAATTTCATTTTGGCCACTGTGAGGTATGTGGTGGAACTAGGATTAACATCTAGTTTACATTAATTTCATTTTAGTTCTTTACATTCAATAGAAAAATTAATCTGTTCTTGCAACTTCCTGTTTAATGCATTGTCCATCATGTCCACTGAATAAACCAGGAAATCCTCAGAGCAAATGCTACTTGGAGATGTAATTAAAGACTGTATCATATTACTCATGCATTAGGAAGACAAACCTTAATCATTGATCTTATAGTTAATCTTATGATTGATCTTATGCTTCATCAGTGATCTTATGGTTGACGACTATAAGGCCATCAGTGAGAGAATAAAATAAAAAGATTACAGAAACAGGAAGCATGATTTGAACAGTAAGCTACTATAATAAAAAGTAATGTAAGACAATAATCTAAAGTAGCAGAGACACTGTGCATAGAAAAAAAAATCTTAGGATGTATACAGATGTTCATTTCTACCACAAGGAATTTCTTTACATCTCAAGAACCTTTGTGAGCATTTACCACAGCTCCACTCCTCCTGGTGCCCTGGAGAAGGTTAAACTGGGAGAAAAATGTACAAACGTTCATTCTCTCAAGAGAAACTCGCATGCAAGTGATTTAAACCCAGCTGTTCCTTGGTTATCTTTGTCCCAGAGTTGCCATTTTGGCTCCTGGACAAAAAAACCCAAAAAACCCTTGAATACCTGTACATTTTTGTTTTCTACTGGGAGAATGATTCTTGCTGTAGAAACTGAACATCTGTATATGGCCTATGACTAAGCATGTCAAAGGGATGTGGTTCTTATACTGATGTCTATCAAAATGTGTCTTTTATACTCAGTTCTAAAAGAGAGAAAAATAAAAGGCAGAAAAAAAACCGCACCCTCTAAATTAAGCCACAGGATAGTCATAAAATAATTACTAATGATAGAATATGTTAGTATTGTTTTTGTTTTTTTTTTACTAGAGCTGGCCAAAAACTAGGTTTGAATTTTTATAAAATTCTCGTTTTCCAAGAGCTAGGTTTGATTTTATTTAACAGAAAATTGCCCTCTATTTTTTCAATTAACTTGGTCATCAGACATTATATAGCAAGCAAAGAGTATACTTTTCTTGATTAATTCTTACAAATATGAACAATAAAATTAGACTCTGTCTTTGTCTTGTCCCTCATGTCTTGTTCCCAAATTGAAAAAATAGACTTTTTTTGGCCTCCATCCCCATTTGAAATTTTCACACCAGGAATAAAAGGGTACTCATTTGCAAAACTAAAACAAACGAACAAGCAAAAATACTTCTGGTATCCTTCCTTTCTTTACCCTGTTTTATCTTGTATCGTTTGGAAAACAGTGACAAAAAGTGAAAAAATTGTCACTTTGAGTGTTTTCTAAGACAGTTCCAAACCAGGGAGTTACATTGCCACCCCAATAGTGCTTCAAATCGCCACAACAAATAGATTTTGACTCAAGTGGAGAACTTCCCCGTTAGGGTTTGTTTTTTTTCCAGCCATAGTAACATGATTTAATATCTCACCAGCTATGCAATTCAACATTATCAATAATACCTAAAATAACAAAAAGAAAATATAGTAAGGCATAACATGTTTTTCTTTACCCTCAGTGGGCATGTCTACATATGAAATTAATGTGCTCAAATTTACTGTGCAACAAAATCAGATGTATTAAACTTCTCTCAGACACCTGTCTATAGAAGTACCTGGGTCAGGAGGAAATTGAACCCTAGTCTAGGGTTGCTCTTGCCCTGTTTTGCCTTCCTGCAGTGGCCAAGGGGAGCTTCAGGCTCCCCCAGATGCCATCCCTGGGATGACAGGGAGCTCTGAGGGCAGCCCCAGGCTGGCAGACATGGCTTCCAGGCTGGGCAGGGGAGAGGTTTCCCCAGCTCTGGAAGCAAGCTCTAGCTGCATGGAGCTCAGGGCTGGCCCCTAGCTCCAGGGGTTGTGGGGGAGATGTCTTTGCTCTGGAGGAGCTCTCTGCCACCCCCTGGAACTCAGGGCTGGCCCCAAGCACCACCCAGCTCAAGCTCAGGGCTTAGGCAAGCAGCAGTTGTGGGCCCCTGCTGCTTGGGCTGATCAGAAACAATTTGCTCCTGGTCAGAGTCTACACGTGTGCATTAGTTTAAAGTGCCATTTTCTAGTGCCTGTATCTGTCACTACTACCAAGCAGTACTTTAAATTAATCTACTGAATAGTAATTACTGCAAATGTTTAGATGGTGACATTTTACTGCACATTAGATTAGCCTAATATGCAGTAAGCACACATGTAAACATGCCCAGCGAGAAGTGAGAAACCTTATCAGTAAGTAAATGAGAAGGATCCAAAAATCAAAGTACTTGTTTAATATTATAAACCAAGATTCTCACCATTTTAACTTTTCTCTACTTTTGTCTCTCTACTAGACCACCATGATTGTGTGATTTAAAAAAATGATTGATTATCTTGGCTTGAGCCCCCACCCTACCACCTAGAAACCTGGGAAAATAATAATAATTTCTGCTTGCGTGTTCCAGTGTGAACAAACTCCTCCACTGGCAAGCATTATTAAACTATAACAGGTTTTATTTATGTAGGAAAGGGAGATAGGATAACAAACAGGCTTAGCTACCAAAGTGGAGTATACCTACTTAGCCTGCACTTGCAGGAAGACAGTCAGAAAGTCCAAGGCAGAAAAGGAACTTAGGCTGGCAACAAAAATTAAAGACAACAAAAAGTCCTTCTTCAGTTATACATAAGGAGAAAAAAGAAGGTGTGGGGTAGCATAGGACCCCTACTGGATAAACTAAGGTGATTAGTGACAGATAGCTGAGTGGGGACAAGGCTGAACTCTTCAATGAGTCTTTTGCCTCTGTATTCTCGAACTTGGATCAGAGCAAATCTAGCTATTGGATCATAGATAGGCACAAAAAGGAAACCAGCCCACCAGCTGTTAGCATCAACTTAGTGAAAGGACACTTGGAGGGGCTGAATGTGTTTAAGTCAGCAGGTCTGGCTGATCTTCATCCAAGGGTGCTGAAGGAATTGGCCAGTGTCATAACAGAGCCACCAGCATGGCTGTTTGAGCACTCTTGATGCTCAAGGTCAGGTGCCATAGGCCTCATTGTGGTTCCTATTTTCAAGAAGGGGAGGAAGGAGGATCTGGGTAACTATAGACTGGTTAGTGCTCACCTTTAATCCCAGGAAAACCTTTGAAAATATTGTTAAGGATCACATTTGTGGCAGTCCAGTGGCGAAAACAATGCTGAAAGGCAACCAGCACAGGTTCATAGCAGGTAGATTCTGCCTGACTAACCTTGCTTTTTTTTTTATGACCAGATCGCAAAATGCTTAGATGCAGGAACTGAGATAGATGTTATCTACTTGGATTTTAAGGAGGCCTTTGATATGGTATCTCATTCTATTCTCACAGATAAATTGAGTGGCTGTGATGTAGGTGATTACATGGTCAGGTGGGTAGCAAATTGCTTTAGGGGTCATATCCAGAGAGTGGTGGTGGATGTTATCAACCGGGAAAGATGTGGGCAATGGAGTCCCACAAGGCTCGGTCCTTGGATTGGTGCTGTTCAATGTCTTCATCAATGACTTGGATGAAGGCATAGGGAACACTTTGTCCAAATTCACAGATGATATCAAATGATGGATAATGTTAACATACTAGAGGGTAGGAATGAATCCAGGCAGATCTGGACATGTTGGAAAAGTGGGCAGAACAGAATATCATTTAGGTCATTAAGGACAAGTGCAAAGTGCTGCACCTGTGGAGAAGGAATCACCAGCACAAATACAGGCTGGGGGAGGACTTTCTCATCAGCACATTAGTGGAAAGGGATCTCCGAGTCATTGTTGACACCAAGATGAATGTTAATTGTCAATGTCACGAAGTGATCGATAAAGCTAATGGCACTTTATCATGAACTAGCTGGTGCATGACAAACAGGTCAAGGGTGGTGAAACTTCCCCTTTATGCAGCATTGGTCAGGCCACAGATGGAGTACTGTATCCAGTTTTGGGCACCGCACTTCAAGAGGGATGTGAACAGTCTCAAGAGGGTTCAGAGAATGGTCACTAGTATGATTAGGGGCCTGCAGGCAAAGCCCTACAAGGAGAGATGGCGGGTCCTGGATATCTTCAGCCTCTGCAAGAGAAGCCTGAAAGGTTTCTTGTAGCTGCCTAAAAGTTCATTTCGGGTATGGGGAGGGGACTGGAGTTGGAGGGGCAGCAAGGAATAGGAGCTGCTCTGTTTTACCAGGGCACGCCTTGGAGTAACTAGGAACAATGCCCACCTGACGGAGAGCAGATTTAGGTTGGACATCAGGAAGAACTTCTTCACAATGAGGGTTGCCAGGATATGGAGTGGGTTTCCAAGAGAGCTGGTGCTTTCCCCTACCTTGGGTTTTTTTTTAAGCAGAGGATAGAAATGCACCTGGCTGAGGTTGTCTGACCCCAGTGCTCTTTTCTGTCCAGTGCAGGGAGTCAGCCTCGATGATCAACTAAGGTCTCTTCTGACCTAAATATCTATGAATCTATAAAACCCCTTATTAATCAATAGACTACCTCAACCCACTTTTAACTGTTTAAGATAGTCAATAGGTTCAGAGTTCTCTCTTAGTTGCACACAGGGTGGACAGTGTAGTCAGTAGAGCTAGTGTAGCTCTTAGCCCAAAATTTCCCTTGCCTCACAATTGCTGGGGAGCTGCTCCATTACTGCTCTTGCCACTCCTTACCATTGCTAGGGATGCTGCTCCTTACCACTGTTCTGCTTGAGAGTGGAGCATTGCTCCATGTTGCTTCTTACCACTCACTCTTGCTCCTCACTGCTGTCAGGGCTTTACTCCTCTTATAGTTGTAGAGGCAACCTAGCTCTCTACAACCTAGCTGTCTAAAGTGCAATTCAGTTCTTTCAGGATCTGGCAGGCACATGGTAATGCCTTAAGGATTTCATCTCTTTAGGACTAAGTAGGTAAGAGACTCAGACTGAACCCACTAAAGGCATTTGTACATTGCCAGCACTTTTCCCTTCATAGATCAATACCATCTCCTTAAAAGAGCTCCAGGCTGAAGCCTTTCCTCACTCCCTTGTGACGCCTGTGCTGGGGACTTCCACCTTTACCTTAAACTTCCACAAAGTCTTGATGAGCCCTGACCCCTCAGCTACATTTACTCAGTTTTCACTTACAACATCAGACCCCTTATGGACTTTACAGTTTTAGAAGGCAGAGCCAGTGCACACAAACCTGGCTTCCCTAGCTTTTTATATTCAAAATATAAAAGCAGTTAAAACATTTTGTTACAGTCAAAACAAGCATAAACAAGTTTTTCACTTCTTTGCCCATGCCTACCAATGGAGGATAAACAGATAAGAGAAATAGTCTCAGTAATCTGAACTTTCATACTAATGGTGGCACTGTTCCTCTCCCTGGACTTTCTAATTTCATTTCAAATTTGTATTAGGACTTATCCTGTTGAAACCTCTAGGCTTTTCCGCTATTTGGAAAAGATTCACTCTGGGGATATGCTAAATTACAAGTTTTATGCTTATGTTTGAAAAAGGTGTTTATATGAAGCTTTTACAAATCCTATTCATTTACCTACACAAACTTAATACCACTGAACCCTCTTCAGAGTACTAGACACTTTAAAATGTGCTCTGTCCTCTTCCTTGCCTTGTGAGGGAAAGCCCAGTAGCTTTTTAATCTCTCCTCCTATAATATCTTTAGGGTTGGAGACTTAGAAGGCAAGAATTTGCTTTCCTGGAAGACAAGTCAAGAGATGTTCCTATGCCACTTTCTACATGAGTCAGAGTTATGGTAGGTCCATTCTACCTCAGGTGTGAGTCTGGGAGCCCTGCTGAAATATAAGTACAGCAAGCTCTCCGCTTTTAGCATGACAAGCCAGCAAAGCCAGTAATTATAATGGCTTAGAATTGCCTTAAATTCACATTTCAGATCAAGGTTCAGCCTCAGCCTGAGCATGATACTTGTGTGTGCTCAAAACTGTTTATGTTGCATTATTTCTGAGTGCAGGCACATGCACTGTGAGAGTAAATGGATGGGAGTTTGTTTTTCAGCAGAGTACAATGCTTGTTGCAAGGGTGGCATAGACATATTCCTAGAGGCCAAATGCTCAGCTAATTTACACCTGTCCAAAAAAATGCATGTCTACACAGGTAAGCACAAATTAAACCATAAGAGTATTGTTGCCCGGTGGGGTCAGGCCAACTCTCAGGATCTCAATATTGCGCTGTTAGACAAGAGGGTGTGACACAATTGCACATATACAAACACACAAATCAATTAGGTGCACACACACACACACTACCAGGTCAGGCACATACACATCCAAACCAGCCTAGGCATATGTATACCTATCACCAATTCAAGCACATACACTATACACCCCAAAAGTTAGACCCAGATCACTAATTTGTATATCATGCACACAATGACATATACACATACTCACCAGTTCACACATATACACGTACACACAAATGCTTACATACATATACATACACAACAGGTAAGTTCCTATCTTGTGTGGTACAGTGTGTATGTGTGTGCTTGGGGTACCTGGGATACTTGGGGTAAGTAAGGTTCAGGTGGAAGAGAAACAGTTAAAGTATAAGTTGCCAGAACCAGGATTATAACCAATGGACTACAGAGAAGCTGGCTGAGAAATTGAGACTTGGGTTTACTTAAGGTAGACTGGGGCTGGAAACTGAGGCAGGACAGCTGTTGGAGGTGACAGTGAACATGAAGCAGGAAAGGGAGAAATGAGACAGAAGTTAGAGGGGCGAGGAGCAGAGATTGGAGCAGGGCCAAACCATAGTAAAACAGAACCCAGCTTAGAGGGCCCAAATAACAGTTTTATTAAACAGACAACATACTACACAGCCCCATGAAGTTATTGGTTCACACAAACACACACACACACACACACACACACACACTCACACAATGACAGCAGGAGAAAAAGACTCAGTGGAAGGGCTGGAGTCCAGGTAGAGAAGAGAAGCAGAGTCCAAATCCCTGGCTGAAGAGGGGACGTGGGGCAGGGGGTGGGAGGGCAGGGGAGTGATAGCTACCTATCCAGGCTGGAAAGGGTCCTTGTCCCATAGGTGTTGTCTTGAGCGGGGTCGCTAGCAAGGCCTCTGGGTACGTGTATCATGGTGCTGGTCCAGATGGATAGGGAGTCCCACTGGGTCTGTCCTCACTGCACCTTTTTATAGGGGCAGATCTTGTGTGACCCAAATGATAGGATGCATGCCCAAGCAAAGGTCAGCCCCTGGTGTACTGAGTATGTGTGCTTCATGCATGGATGTGCAGTTTCGATGTCTGTAATGGTAGGGTACAATGGTAGAGTTGTTGGTTCTGCAGGGTCTTTTGTGTTTCAAATACTGGGTTCTTGTCTCTGTTCCTGGGTGAAGCCTGTGGTTCCTGGATGGATCAATGCAAGGTGGTGGCCTAGTAGTTACAGGCCATTCAGTAGAGGCCTGCTGCCATTGTATTTTAGTCATTCCCAATCACTCTCACTCATCCAGGAACCAATTTACATGGGAGGGGTACATGAATTATACATTTGCAACACAGGGGATGCCCAGGCAGAGGAAACAAGATGGAGGGTTATGCATCTTATGCATCAACAAGTTGCATGACTTACGCAAACTTACATATGTAGGTCTAAAACAGTAATCACACAATATAAAAGCAGTATAAACATAATGATTATCACTTATAAAACAATGGATATTGATATTAAAATAGCAGGGGACTTATCTGCAAAGGGGGGAAAAAATAAAAAGACTTCCTACCTAAAATAAAATGTTAAAGCTTATCCTACATCTTAGCTTACTTATACTTATCTATAGGGAATAGAGAGAAAGAAAAAAGTCAGAAATGGTTGGGGAAGAGTAGGGAATGCATTTTTAAAATAAATGAAAAAAGAAAAACTGGGGGTTTTGTTACAGTATAAACCAAGCAACATTCTACAATCTACAGTTAGTCAATGTTTTTACAAATTATGAAATTTTCAACAAATATTTTTCAACCAGTCTCATTAAAACAGAAGTGTGTGCATTCCAAGTCTCCATTTATAAATGCATTACCAGAAATTGGTGTGCTAGTTTGGAATATGAGCTACCTGTAAGAGCTTTCCCTGAGGACATACATTTGTAACCCCCATTAAAAAATGTAGTACTTGTGGGCCTTAAAAGGCATCCATTTAGGTTAGGCAGTAAGTATCTTAACTGGTTGCAGTACCTATTTTCTGTCAGTATAATAGATTAATATCTGTACTGAACACAACAGGATATTTTTCACTGCCTGGACATCTCTTTTATAAATGGAGTATGTCCCGATAGATAATTTAAGGACTGCAAGAGGGAACTATTTTAGTGTTATTCTTAGAATAGGTTAGGTTCATACAAGTTTTAATTCTTGTTAAAATCATTGTCACAGAATTGAGGCTTGTTGTGTTGGCATTTTTCGTTTCCTTTTCTATTAAAGTCTTGTGCACTTAAAAAAAAATAATTCAGGCCATTTCCATGCAAATTATACTTTCCCCGTATTCATTAAATGCTCTTTACTCAGACCATAACTGGAATCTCTCCTCTCAAATTACCTATGCAGAATATTGAAAGGGTCAAAAAAGTGTAACATGCTGCTGTATTTCACAGAATAGAAAAGCAGTCAAATTGTTCTGTTTTCTTGTTCTTGTAATAAGGGGTGGTAACAAGAAAAGAAAATGGCTGAAAATGGTTTTGTTCCCACATGTTAAATAAGATAATTAGAATAAGAAATGCTACAAATTAACCCATTCTCATTACAGTTTCTATATTATAATTTCATGGTCCTCTTTTGATGCTATACTCTTGCTAAGCACATTTACATCTCATCAGTGAACAGAGGCAGCAGATCTGTTGGCGGTGAATGCTTGATTCACTCCAATTTATATCTTCCTTTCAGCTGGGGAATCCATTGTGTGAGCTAATAGCAGGTTTCCCATTTGAAATGAATGCAGATCTCCTCACATTTGGATATATTGCAAGTATTGTCATTTTTTTAACATGTCACATAATTGTTGTATTATACTATGTGAAAGCAGAACAAAGGAAATTTTCAATATTAAGCGAGACACTCAGGGCTTCACTGTTCTTTGTCATGGTAGATTTGTTAAAAAACAAGTGTGGGGGGTTACCCAGTTCTGGGGATGGGTATAGTTTCTATGCTAACCTGTATGTAAGGATTGTACAAGTCCTTTCCACTGTATTTCCTACCATAGAATTGAAAGGCTAGCAAGAGGTCCAGAGTAAAAAAAAACAAAACAAAACAAAACAGAGAAGTGAATACTTTTTACAAATGTTAAAGTAGCTAAGTTTGGACTGAACCACTGGCTGAGGTGCATGTCTAAAGCACAATGCCCCTAGATTTCCTACTACAGTGAAATAGTCCATTGCCATGTAGGCACAAATTAGTAGTAAAACTGAATTTTAAAGTTGACATATTATTCTCCTGTAGTATTAGAAAACTCGGGTGCTACAAAGGGTAGTAGGAGGGGAAAAAATGTACTTGAGGGTCCTTTGTTTACTTCCTTAGGATGCCTATACATATATTCCAACGCATTTTAATTAAAATGCATCAGAGCAGATGGAGCATTCCAATTAGGAAGCTCCAGCATCCTTCATCAACATATGCATTCATCATCCTGTGTTTCAAAATAGTTGGGGGGGCACTTTAACTAAAATGCATTAAACAAGTTTTAGTTAAAGCACCCCTGCAGCCATTATGAAATGTGGGACACTGAATACATATGATGCTGAGACATTTTAATTAAAGCTACTGTCCAGGAGCCAGTCTAAGCACTTGTATAAACATCCTTATATTTTAGGCTTGAATTACTATAGAAACAATGTGCAAAATTCTAAACCTAGAACCAACTAAAGGTGAAATGAGTCTGACCACTTACTTTACTAAGACTAGGACTTCCACCAGCAAAATTATCCATCTTAGGCAAGAGTGTTCTCTGTACTGTAGCGCACTGTAAGACAATGTAGCATGTTGTTACATTGCCATAGTGTAATGTGTAGATGCTCCCAAAGAGTCCAGGACGTTCTTACAGTTTATTATTATACTACAGAGCTTCAGAGATCAATGGGATTAAAGAACAATAAAAAATTATTACATCAAATACTGGTAGTATAATGTTGCTCTTTGTATATTATCTAGTTTCATTATACACTGTAGCTTTAAAAGGAGAATACATTTTCACTTTAGGTCAAAATATGGGCAAAATCAGAGATCAAAATACAATGACACCAGTCATCCTTGTTGGAACATCAGGGAAGTCAACACTGAGGATAGAAAAGAAAGAAATATACCAGGGTGTAGGTTGTAGTCATGTTGGTCTAAGGACATAGGCAGAGAAAGTTCTTTGGGTAAATCCTTGGGTAAAATTCTTCTTAGCAAGCTTTCAATCTGATGTGCCTGGAAGTTTGCTAAGAAGAATTTTTCCAACTATTTGAATTGGTCTAATAAAATATATTGGATTTACAGAAAAATGCCAGGGCAAATCAGAACTTAGGAAGCAATTGATTTTATTTTGTATATAAACGATGAAGATTTCCTGGAAAGAAAATAGTCTTTTGTTATCTCACAGGTGGCTATACTTATTAGAAATGTTATTTAAAATGACTGTACTTTGAGTAATTTATTCTTGGTTTATTAATGTTTAAAAATAGAAATAAAATATTCTACATGAGTTTAATACCTATGAAAGAAGCAGGATTAGCAGTACAGGAGATAACATCATTATAATCATCATCACTACTGTATTGCATATTAGTGTAATGAATCCCCTTCCCCTCTAATAAAGAAAGCAGGTTTCCAGACTAGCCCTTTGATCTCCCCAGGGACCAGCACACTTTTTCTTCCTCCTCCCTCCCCTCTTTCATTACTTTGCTATCCCTCTTCCTTCAGCTGCCTACATCCCTCTCCCCCACCATACATGTGCACCCACTCTTAGCTGATGAAGGCCTTATCACAGCATGCCAGCCAGCCAGCAGAAAGGGCAGGACAGAGAAGGATGCCAGACACAGGGTCACATGGCCCCAGAGGACCCAGGGCAAGAGTACAAGGATCATATAACCCAAGTTCAGTGTATATGAGCCTAGCCCTGAGTTACAGGCAGGAGGGAGAAGCCACAGAGTCCTAAAGGATGAAAGGCTCCTGGCAGAGAGGGAGAGAGAGGAGACATGGAACCACAGTGAGCAGTCACAGGGAAGGCTGGCAGCAGCACTGTGGCCAGACATATAAGTTTCAAGCCTTATTTTCCTTTCTATGTTTATGTTTGGCTTGGAGGAAGAGTGACCCAAGATGTGGCTGACCTGCAATGGGGAGATGTTTGTATTAGAAGGCAAGTTGACACTTGGATGAAGGATCCTTGACCCAGTGGACTGGGCAGTGGCTGAAGGGGCAGAGGAGACCACAGAAAGGGAGCACAGGTGGTACACCAAAAACCCAATGCTTGTGAAGAGCTGCAGATAGAGACTGAGGGATAAGTCTGGCATGGTAGATGAAAAATCAGCATTGGCAGACAGGAAAGAGTGTGATAAGAGACTGACTGTAGCCCAGGCCTGGAAGGCTGGTGGAGGCAGTAAAGGAGATGGCCTGACTCAAAGTCACCAATCCCATGCCAAGAATGCATTCCACTATATTGGCAGCCTGCGGTCCTGAATAATGCATCCAGAGCTAACTGGTGCAGCTAGAGAAAACTTGGGTGGGACTTGCATATCCCTGAACAGACATGGACCTGGTGCCTCACAAGGCTGAGCTCATGTCAGTTTATCCTGTCAAGGCATGACAGGAAAGTCACTGAAAAGAAAGGCAGCAAGGAGAAGCTCCAGGAAACAAGTTTACCCAGCCCTTTCCTGGAGAGGTGTACAATTAGAGACAAAAGAGAAACAGATGGTGAGATTGTTTTCCACATCCTACCTACATGCTTCAATCTTGTAATGAAAGACCATTAAGAGACAAGGATAGGCACTGTTATCAGTTATGCTCAGTATAAACACAGATTCACTGTGATCACATCAATGAAGTTACTGTGGGATCTCATAATATGTATGTGTGAAAGCCCTTGGACCACTGCCTGCCTTCCAACCTAACTAGCAAATAAATGTCAATATTAGTGCCGATTGCCCAATTATAATTGTTCACATGACAGCTAGGACATGAATCCAAGTCTTACTCTTACTGAAGTAAATTTCTACATTTCCATTGACTTCAGCATTGTAGACATGATCTTTGGGAGAGCTAATCCCTTCTACATGCTTCACTGAACAGCTAATTTTCAGTTTTCACTGACCTAAACTAGATCCCAGCTGGTAAGCTGGTATACTCAAAGTGAATGTCTCTATGTTGCATTTTCAATTCCATGAGACATTCAACCTCTCCTTTTTTTTTTCTTTTATAATATTAATATTAAAAAAGGCAAAAAAGAATAATCTGCCATGGATTTGTTTGATAATTGACATAATAGACCACGACAGCTCCACTGGAGCTTATTCAAAGTTTAAGAAAGTGGAAGCTCTATGGATATAATGTACACGAGCATTTCCTATAGTTTTATTATATCATCTTTTATTAAATATTCTGTATTTAAACAAAAACATGATACATTTCTGTAAAGTAGCATTTTTCACTTAGATGTCACTGGGTACTTTGAAGGAAAACAATTAAAATATACAACATTTTCAAACAAATAGCAATCAGCTATTTGAGACAAAGATCTGTACCAGAATTATTATATTGGGAATTGTGACATTAGGAAGAACATTTTTGACATCCTTAGTGATCCCTGTTTTTGTTTCAAATGGTTCCTTGTCCCCATCAGCAGTGACAGAACAAGGAACCATGGTTTCAAGTTGCACCGAGAGAAGTTTAGGTTAGATATTGGGAAGAGTTTTCTTACTAAGAAGGTAGTAAAACACTGGAATAGGTTACCTAGAGAAGTTGTGGAATCTCCATCTTTGGAAGTTTTCAAGACCGAGCTATTCAAAGCTGTGGCTGGTCTGATCTAGTTGGGGATGGTCCTACTTTGAGCAGGGGATTGGACTAGATGACCTCTTGAGGGCCCTTCCAACCCTAATTTCCTATAGTTCTGTAATTAGCAGAATATGAATCAATCTCAATAGCAGCAGACAGATGTTCAACAGATATCCAAGAAAACCATGTCCTGTGTGGTGTTTGTTTTGGGGGGTAGATCATGACTTGCCTATTTTTCAAACAGAACTGGTTCATCTCACATCTGTCAATTTTCCTACTGTGGCACAAGCTGTAGTGAAGGCTGTTGCAAACTACAGCTTAGAATTTAACCACATCTCAGCATTTCTGTCTAATAATGCAACATATATTTATATATATATACACACAAAGATTTATCTGATGTGCTCCATGAAATGATGCCCAATGCAATTCAAGTCATCTGCCATGCACACATTCTGTCTTTAGTAAGTGACATCTGGCATGCACATTTTCCTGATGTGGGTAGCTTGGTTGCCTCTTAAAAAAAGTGTTCAAACTCTTTTTGAAATACTACAAGCAGTCCTTAAGTTTCAATACAGGGAGCCTATCACCAGTGAAAGAGGGATCTACATGCACTTGTGTCACTTCCACCAGAGTAAGTCTTACAAGGTGGAATTTGTAGTTTAATGCAGTTTGTTACCAGGCAAAACATACAAAGTACTGCCAGCAATTTGTGTGTGAGGAACTTGAAATTACACCCAGCACACAGTGCGTGCTTAAACTGTGTGATTTGTTAAAACAGAGCAACATTGAACATGAAGTGAAGTTTGTGGCTGAATATGTGATCCAGTTCATGGAGTTTGTACTGTGGTTTGGAAGTTGGCAGGCTTTTATCCACCAAACACACAACAAGCTGATGAATTTGATAATTAGGTCAAAAATCTGGCATCACAAGAACTTTCAAACTGTCAGTGTGAAAACCTGTGGAAACAAGAACTGTTCCAGACAATAGCTGTGAAGTTGAATCAGTACAAGTCTGATCAGTCACTACATCTGTGATTTAAACAACCAGATGCCTCCTTTTTTAGTGCTGTTTGCATTTTTTATCCCAATCAGAAGCCTTTTCTGAGTTTTGACCCTCAGCTACTGAAATCAATCCTTGGATGGCAGAAAGGGCATGACAAGGAATGTGCTGCTTACATGAACTTTATCAAAGAGTGACAGATGTCTTTGATTGTGAGTGTGTTTTGAGTAGTGGAAAATTAAGGTTTATTGGAGCCCTGGGCTCCACAGTGGAGAGAGGCCCTTTCTCCTCCTGGTGCTGCCACTGCTAAGGGTGGGGAGGGTGTCTGTGCCCTGCAGGCAGGGTCAGTGTTAGGGAGGAGTGTGTGTGTATGTGGGGGGGGGGCTATAGCCATCCCAAAATTTGCCTTAGCCCCTCTGTAGCCACCCCTTCCAGTGCTGCCTCTCATGCCCACCCTGAGCAGCTGAGCCCACAAAGGTGCAGTACTCCCAGCTGGGGCAGCACCAGCCTCGTCCAGGTGGGAGTGCTGGCCTAGAGCAGGTCTTGAAGTGGGCAGAAGGGGGATGAGCTCAGCTGCGTGGGGTTGGACAGTGGCAGAGACACTGGGAAGAGTAGCTACATGGGGCTAAAGTGACTTTCAAGATGGCTATAGACTCACAAAGCTCCCAGCCCAGCTGAGCCCAGACCTGACCCAGTCCCCCACCAAGAAGATGATGACACCAACTCTGCCCATGGTGGTGGTGGTGGACCACCAGCTGGCTGGGGGTGGGGTGGCATATGTCTGCTTCTCCTCCCTGCTCCCTGTCTCCCAGCCTTTCCCCCCCCACATCATGGCCTGAGTGGAGTGGAGCTAAGCTGGGTGAGGGTGGATACAGGCTGCCCACTGTAGGCTCAGGGTTCTTCACCCTACTGCTTTTGCCTCAGGGTGAGGTGTTCATGTCCCCTCCCCACTCAGCAGCAGGAGGTTCAACTTGTTGCCCTCACTGCTGCAGGGTGGGCAAAGGTAGGGTGGGCAGCCGGCATACAGTTTGTGGGGGCAATGGCAGCAGGGCAAAGAGACCCGAGCCTGTGGCAGGCAGACAGCATCTGTCTTGCACACCGATCTGAAATGGCATATGCCACCTCATACCTTCCCTCAGGGGTGTGTGCAGTACTGGGGAGGTGCTCCCCATGCCCCCTGGATGAGCTGTCCATGGCTTCATCCCACTCCCTACCCCAGCTCCAGGTCCCACTCACTACCCTGACTGGGCAATGCCCCCCGGCCCCTGCCCCTGCCTTACCTCCTCCCTCCCTCACTGCGGGATCCTCAATATGCCCCCAGTGCCCCTTCTCCCCATACACTTACCTGCATGGAGCTGCTCTCCTCACTGCCTGGCTGTGCTCCTGGCCACGTGCAGTCATGAACAGGCACACAGTGCCCCCTGCATCTCACTCCCAGCAGCCCCGATCTACCTCATTGCAGGCTGGAATGCTGCTGGCCTACCAAGGGAAACCCACCATTTCCCATGGGAACCCAATTACCTGGTGGCCCCTGATTGGCAGGGGCCCCTAAGCCTGAGCCCCGCCAGCCTGTGCATTAATTTGCCTATGTTTTTGGGAGTCTGTTTCTGATTTCCACATCTCTTCAACTTCACAAAATGCTGACTTACCATTCCAACCAATTCAGTGGGTGGAGAACGTGCAATCTCAGTGTATGGACAACTGTTCACGCTGCACAGACAGAGGATGTAAGCTGCAACCACTGCTGAATGTTGCAAACTAGCTTTTAACAACTGATATGAATTGTTTCTATCAAGATTAGCATTATTTAGTATTACTAAACTTTTGTAGATTAATAAACTATTAATAAACTATCATGATATTCATCACAGTTCATACTGGGTACACACTTTTATTCATAATTTATTTCAATTTAGATTTAAAGTTAATACTTAGATTTACTAATACTTAATTGGCTCTGCATTCTACAAGCGGCCTGCAAAAATCCCTTTGTCTCACTGAAAGTTAAATAGGTCCCTATTTATAACCTAATGGTTAACCTATTTTCCTTGGAAGGTAGATTCACCACTGTTAAAAGATAATTATAATTATTCCACTTGCAGTACCACAGAAATATGGCTATACTTGTTCAGTGTAGGAGATATCCTGAAAGGAACAGCATGTCATGTATGAGAGATCTGCTGCTTGACAATGTAAGCCACTGGTGTAGGAAGACCCTGAGTCTGAATTTCAGAGTTCCATTCTGAGCTCTGTCACTGGCTTTATGCAACCTTTCATTATATCTAGGGGTCTATTTAAATCACAAAAATGAAACAATGCACCTGTGTTGGTCCCAGCATAAATAGCAAAATTTGTGGATGTACGTTGAATGTGCTCTGGCAGCCCACCCCTAAGTGCTAATTGGCATAGAGTGGAGAGAGGAGGGATGAAGAGGCAGCCACCACCTTGTCTGCTGCTCTTTGTGCTGTCCCACCAGCCAGTGCTTTGCTCCCTTTCAGGCAGGCTCCAAGGCTGGGCTGAAGTATTAGTGAGAACTGCTGGCTTCTACTGGGGAGTCAAAATTATTTTTTTTATTATTAAGTTGTTTTTTAAAGTTGATTTTGCAGACAATCCTGGCTCTCGTGGTTTCGGTGAAAATCTACAGAATTGCAAACTGACTATATCCTTAGTTATAGCATTTGCTCAAGTAAAAGAAAACTAAATTTCTACCTAACCTAAGGAAACCTAAGATCTTTCAAACTGAGAAAACTGAATCTGATGACCTAATCACCAATTGTCAGCATAACTACTTAGAATGCTGCAGACCAAAAAAGAAAGGAGGTTGAACCTTTATTTTTTTTAAGTTTATAATAATTTGCCAGTATTTGTTTAGTTTTCCTGAATGCTTGATTTATGAATATAGGGCTATCTTGTAAACCACGGAGGGTGCCTAAGAGGCACCTGGTGCTTTGAGCCCAGGGAGGGTATGAGGATGGGTAGGCTGCAGCAATAGATCAGAATCCTTGCCAGGGTTTGGGATGCAGAGGGCTGAGAAAGCAAGGAGGCAGCCCTGCAAGGGCCTTTCTCCAACAGTGGCTTACACTACCTGAGTCCAGTACACGACTTTAAAGATGGGGCCAGAGAATTCAGTGCTTAAACGTTAAATAATACCTGTGAAGCATCTGTGTAGATATGGGGCAGCTGGTGGCAATGATTAAAGCCATTAAGACATACCAATAACCAGGAGTTTAGGCCTAAGACCAGTAGTGCAAAGGCCCTGCACAAAAGAGACCATGCCAGAGGGGCAGGAGCTAGATAGACTAAGCTGGAGTGGATAAGCCTTGAGTACTTCCCCGAGGAGGAAGGAACCTACTCCAGGCTCTAGAGGCAGCCCCTCCAGATAATCACATTCAGTATCAATGCATGGCAGGTGAGAGACACGAGGTGAGGGAGACCAGAGAGCACAGTGCCAGGAGGCATCAGACCTTGGGATCAAACCTTTGAGCCTGATACATGGTCTTATTTTTCTAAATGCATTTTATGACTAGACAGTCACTGTTTATTAGAA
This sequence comes from Caiman crocodilus, assembly GCA_030014935.1. Lineage (NCBI taxonomy): Eukaryota > Metazoa > Chordata > Crocodylia > Alligatoridae > Caiman > Caiman crocodilus. Next base: position 141,343,768 of record JAGPOW010003316.1, read on the forward strand.
TACATAAAATGTGCTGGGAAGCAGGACTCTGCCTTTTTGCAATAGTTAAAGTTACTTCAGCTATTTTTTGTACTGAATTAGATGTGTTGGCATACATTCAGTATGCTTAGAATGCATACAAGGGACTGGGCACTTGAGGAGGACTTGTGTAAAATGTGTGTTTCTCTACTTCATCCCTTCATCATCCCAGAGCATGGGCAGGTACTATTCGTACTGGGGCACTTACTCAACTATGTAGGAACCTAGGTTAGTTTATTCCCAATCTACTGGTAATGTTTGTAAATGAAGTATATCTATTAAAGCTATGTCCTGATGAAGTACCTTGTTTATCAATTTAGATCTGCTCCTTAATCTTTTGATACCTGCTCTTGTCCAAGTAGAAAAACAATAATCACTTACCTACAAGGGGTGTTATTAATCTTCCTGTACTTGGAAATCTTCTGAAAGGAGTAGCTGACATTGTTATTAATTATTACTATTAGTATTTTGGTAAAATGAGACCATTTTGATACTCTGCTTCATCCCATTTAATTCCTGCTCAAATCATTGTTCCATAAGTAGTAGGAAAGTGAGGAAGGTCTGACAAGTAGCATTGAGGAAAGTCAAAGCAAAGGCTCAGGCCATTAAACTATTTTTTGAGAAGATACTGACCATTAATAGATGAAAAACAGGAGGATCTGCAAAATAAATGCAACTAAAAATTTCATGTTCACGTTACAGTAGGATTTTTCATTTCTCTTTTTCTCTTCCAATGTGCAGAGTGCCCCACTGATGACCCAGAATAATGCAAACAGGTACATGTTTTCTTACAAAGTGAACTGTCCAAATTCAAATGTGACATATGCTTGGAACACAATCAGGAAGAGTTGGAGGACATAACTGGAATAGGTTCCTGCAAGCTGGTTTCTGTGGCTTTTCAGGATTACTATCTTGGCTTGGCCTGGCAGAAAATTGCCCAGGTAGACCATATTCCTCTCAGCTGCTGAGTATCAGATAGAAAAAAGATATAGTCTCAGAGAAGTCCAAATCCAGCATACCAAAGAGGGTGCTGAAAGCATGCTAAAGAGTGGCTGCGGCTTGGGGCAGATCATGGAATAGTCTCCTCCTTTTGTCAAATGACTAGGCAGGTCATATATAGCCATCTAAAGGTCATACACAGTAATTTTAGGTAGCTCCTGGAGCTCTTAACTCCCAGATTGTCCACACATTAACACTTAAAATTGGTTTTAAGCACACTTTATGTGGCTTCAGATTACTCCACTCCAGGACATGTTATGTCTGATCTGCATTATCCAGCTTTTGTTCCATTATTGTGTGGCCACTTCCCACAAATAAACTGCCCAAGTTTCAGTCCTCCAGCACACAAAGATGCATTTTCCCCTTCCCCACCCTCCTATTCTGTATGGACAAACTTTCCACCTTCTGAACTCTACTGCCCAGGGGACAGTTCTGGCACCAAGTCAACTCCTGCTTCTGCCCCGGTGGTGCAACTTTTCTGCTCCCAGAGGTGTAACCCTGCCCAAACATCCTGCAGAGCATATAACAGCTAGCCATGTTGCAGGGCATGAATGGGTCCAGAAGTGGCATCTAGATAGGGTGAGAAGGGAAACTAGATGGGAGGCTGGATCAGGTACCCATGAACAGGGGTTCCTTCCTAGGGCCAAGGAAGTAATGCCCCCACGAGTGTCTTCTGTTACTGCTTCCATCTCACAGCCACCCTGGAAAGCATGAGCAGCACCCCACACACTCTGATCCCAATTTCCCCATTTATGAAAACATGAGACATTCTTTAATTTACTTCCTCTTTATTTCTTTTTACATTTCCTTTTTAAAACTCATTTTTAGTTACTCCTTCAGTGGGTGAATTCCTTCATTTCTCTGTCTTTCCGCCATTCCCATTTCCTTTTCACCTGCCATTTCATTAACTACCATGATCCTATTAAATCTGCCTTCAAGTTTCATGCTTCTTCCCTTTCCCCCCAAAGACTTACCCCACCTAGAACAGGATAAGAAGATTATTCTGGCTCACTAACCCTGTGGTGGCAACTCAGACCTCTAGCTCTTAGGCCCCTACTAGCAAGTTACAGCTGTGCAGATATGGACAGTGATAGAAGGTTTTTATCCTTAAGATATAAATGCTCCAACTCAAGGTAGCACTAATACTAATCAGCATTTGAGCAGTTCAAAGTGCAACAGATTAAAAGCCCTAAGTGAATTAAAAACTACTCCAGTCTCTATTCAACTCTAAAACAAATGTATTTAACTTATGTTTAAGGCAGTGAAATAACATTTTTTTTTCAAGTGGCTTTTGCATTCAATTGCAGCTTCAATCTGGATTAATACATTTCCAAGGGTAATTCTAATAATTACCACAAAGATGCATGTTTTTATTTCTTTCAGTTATTTAGATAATTGAAGTATTAAGTCCTTTTTCCAAACTATTGGTAATAATACTTGTACTAATACAGGCCTTCATAATTATAGTGTATAATTTGCTTAGGTTCCTCTGTTTGGGGAAGGTCACATTACATATTACTTTCATTTACGAGGTGGCCCAAAATGATGGCAAGGGTATTATTTGTACTTACTTCAAGGGACATTGAATTAGGCCTGCCATACAGCAACATGTCTGACCCTGATCATTTGTGAGTCTGAGTCAAAGACTAGGACCAATCAAAGAACAGGATGGAGATTTGCCAGATTCAGTTAACTGTTTTCTTTAATTTAAGTATTTCACTCATATACTACAGAAACATATATTATTAATTTTAATGGTAGATTAGAAAGATTTTGCCATTTTTCTTATACATTTGAATCTATTACAAAATTTTCCCTAACCATTTAGCATGTGAACAAGCATTTGTGGGTCTTGTTTTAGATTTAGGCAACTTGCTTTAGCTGCCTAAACCTAAACTAGGTTTAGGCAATCCAAGGTATACAGTTCAGAGGTGGGCCGAGATGGGATGCAAATGGGATTGAAGAGGGTCTGTAAGAACTGTGTGGGGAGGCAGTGACAGTTCCAGGGAAAGGGATGCCTGGTTTGTAGAAGGGGTAATTAGGGACTAAAAATAGTCTGGTTAGATTCAAGGGGTAAGGAATAGCACAGCTCCAGAGCTGGGGATTGGGTTTTCCTTGTCACAGGGCTGTTTTGTAAAAGCATGCAAGCATTAACTAGACTGGATGAACCCATTTTAGATCACAGCACTGATGTAAGCTAACTTTAGATTTCATAGACATTAGGGCTGGAAGGGACCTTGAAAGATCATTGAGTCCAGCCCCTGCCCCAGGGGCAGGAAGTCAGCAGGGATCATAGGATCCCAGCAAGATAAACATCCAAATGTCTCTTGAAGACATTCAAAGTAGGTGCTTGAATGACCTCCAGCAGTAGTCTATTCCAAACCTTGGGGGAACAGACAGTAAAGAAGTTCTTCCTTATGTGTAGCCTGAAATGGTCCTGCAGGAGTTTGTGACCATTTCATCTTGTCATCCCTTGGGGTACTCTGGTGAACAGACATTCCCCCAGATCCTGATGAGTACTCCTGATAAACTTATTGGTGGCCACCAGATCACGACTAAGCCTACACTTTTCCAGGTGGAATAGTCCCATGGCTCTCAGTCTGTAATCATAAGGTCTGTTTTCCTGACCTCTGATCATGCATGTGTCTCTCCTCTGGACTGTCTCAAGATTCTTCAGATCCTTTTTGAATAGTGGAGCCTAAAACTGGATGCAGTACTCGAGCTGTGGCCTCAACAAGGTCAAGTACAATGGGAGAATGACGTTGTGGGATTTGCTTGAGAAGCATCTATGAATGCAAGCCAGAGTTGTCCTCACTTTACCAGTGTTTTGCCCTGCTTTACTAGCTGCAGCATCATACTAATGGCTCATGTTCATCTTGTGATCAATCATGACCCCCAAGTCCCTAGCCAGCATAGCACTGCAGAGCCTATAAGCATGCTGCAGGTTTCTCTTCCCAAGGTGGAGAACTTAAACAGGTCACCCTCCCCAGTGCCATCTTCTGAGTCATCCATGCTTTCCATGGGGCGCCCATGGAGTCCTCTTGGAACTCTGCTGTCCCACTCTAATCTCTCCTGCCACGTCTTCATGGAAATTAGTATGTGAGTGGGAGACTGCCGATTATATTGGGTATGTTGGGGTCTCTCCTACAATGATCTGACCCCTTTTTCTCTAGGTAGACCTCTCCATCCAAACCCACCAAACAGGGTTAGACTACAAGGCTCTAGCTCTTTCTTCAAGTGCCTGGAGGCTCTTGGCCCCCTTTTCTGCTCTCTTCTGAGGCTCGGCAGTCCCCAGCCCAGAGGCATGGGCACTGGCCCCACAGCCAAGGGGGCCACAAGTCCAAAACCTGGGCATGACCCCACCCATCCAAACAACAGAAAAAATATACACTTGTACCCTCCCAGGTGCTCCAGGTCTCCCTGGCCTTTTTTAAGATTGTTCCAAAAATATACCCTTACTGGCACTCGGGCTCTCTGCAGCCCTGTCTCTCTCTATGCCTCACTGGTGCTGCTGTGTCCCCAAAAGCTGTGCCCTTCCTGGCACCGGGATCTGTGCCCCCAAAAGTTGTGCCCTCACTGGAACCGGAGTCTGTGCTCCCAAAAAGCTGTGCCCTCACTGGTGCTGGGGATCCCACTCTGGAATGGGTCCACAAAAATGAGGCCTCCTCCAATCCCTAATAGCCTCACCCAAAACACTGGTCTTAGTCCATAACCAAAAGAAAACAAACAAACAGTCCCATCTGTGGGCAATATCTGCCACCAAAAAAATGGGAATAAGGAAAGAGGTATGTCAGCTTACAATTGCAGGGTTCATGTTTCAGCTCCCCACCATCAGCTCCAGTCCCTGCTGTAGTGCAGCTGTCATCTCTCCAGGGCTTCTATAGATCCCCTCTTCCTGGCTTTGGACTTCCTACCGAGCCTCTCCCTGGAGCTCTGAGATGCACTCCTTCCCCCTTGGCTGCTTGCCCCCTTACTGCCATTCAACCCAGGGTTTTATAGTCCTGCCTCTTCCGGAAAGCTGACTATCCATCTGAATTCAGCAGTTAACTCCTTCCTCCCCAGCCCTCTGTGCCTTTTCTTTTATCAGAGAAAACCAGAATTTTTGGTCATGAGTACTTGCTCACTATCTTTAGGAGTATACCCATCAAACAGTTACTGAAAAGCTTGCATCTACTCGTTTTTGTTCTGGTCGCAGCTTTGAAATGCCTCCATGAAAGTTGTAAATGACCCTGTCCATTTTTCAAGTGTGGGGGCATTCTAATGTGTTAATGTGTTAGGTCTTTTAGCAGGGTTTATTTGAAGCACTTAATTACTGGCTTCTGATAGATATCTGTGTTTTATGTTTTTTTTAGATCTTTCTTGGTGCTATGACAATCTTTAACATCTGGATGTCTCCTGCAAATACTGTGCAGAATTACAGGTACATTTATGGTACTTTAATGCTCCTTAATGTACATGAATTCTAATTAACAGGAACAATGCTGCTTCACAAGAGGATTGTTTGAAAGCTTTTGAATAAAAAATAGAAAATATCAACAGTCAAGACTGAAACTAATGACTGACAATGAAATAAAAAAATTAAATTTTATGTAAGAGGTATTAATCTCACTTAGAATAGTAATCCTATTTTTGGGCCACAGCCTCAAAATGTCTTTAAAATTCAATTTTTATTCCTGAAAATGATTTTGCTTCACAGCATTGCATTTAGGATTTTCATTTTCATATTTTGATTTGAAAATTGTATTTCCACTTCACTGTTGGTATTAGTTAAAGTTTTTCCCTAAATTCAATTTTTCTGTTTTTTACCATATACCATAACCAGGCATAGGGACTCATTCTACTTCACTAGTGTAGACTTGTAGTTTTCTCTTTTCACTGGGGAGCTCATGGTTCCCCTGAGATTAATTCCATTTTGTCCTGAGTGGGGTAAATATCTATATCAACCATTTCAATGGGCAGCAGCTGCATGTCTTCAGAGACAATGCCCCTTTGCCGAGGAGGCTCATAGCTCTGCATTTATTTCAGTAGGTATTTTCACCTTGTGGAAAGATGTGCACATTGGCTTAGAATTCTACTTCCTCCTGGCTGTGCAAGACAGACATCTTAGCAGTACTTATGGCCTGAGCAACAGGATACCTATATGGACAACAGCAACTACCTAATTAAAAAAATTGACTTGAGTATGAGGACTCTTTTCCATAAAAGCCTAGGGGTAATATCACTTGTTCTAGATATACGAGAAATTGTTTTAGGCCCATCCCCATCAAATGTTTAAATCTATGACTTATGTCCTAATTAAAGAAAGGAACTGCTAGACTTCCAAGGGGTGGACTTTTGACCATTTTTCATCCCCTTTCTATGGACGCTGCCCCGTGGGCCAGACAAGAGTGAGTGAGAAGGTAAACTAACTCCATACCTGAGAGCAAGGGGCTTGTGTGCTTGGGTTGTGGCCCCTGTTTCCAGCACTGCTTTGAATTTTATCCAATGATTGTTTAATGACACATGCACCACTTAGACTGATGTAAACCTGAAGTAATAATATAGCATTGATGCTCTTCAGGATTACACTGGATCCAGTGCAAGATCGGGCCAAATGGAATGGCATTAGTGCAAATGGAAGGCTTTATTAGACAGGATGATCTGAAAATAAACTTCTCACCAATCTAATTATCACCAGTCTACCTTCCTGTATAAGCTGGATGCATGGTGAGAGGTGCCAAAGGGAAAGTGTCATTTTAGGGGTGGTGTGATAGAGGAGGGATTATGCTGATGTCCAATAAATCAGGGCATATTAAGGACAGGGGCTGGGGAATGAAGAAAATTGTCTACATCTGGGAGGGGGGAAGGTTGTTATTGGTGAGGGGGGGAGGTTGTCCCCCTGAAAGGGAAGCCAGAAACCTTGAGATTGGCTACTACCAATCCACCACACTTCACTTTCTTTCACCAAACACAAAACGAGCCTTCACTAAACTAGGCTCGCCGGGGGAGGGGGAAGATGAGGGCGGAGGAGACCTTGAACTGCCGGGCCTTGAGACAGCCAATGAGCCCGGACCGTCGGTCAAAC
>JAGPOW010003316.1:141362726-141389361 GCA_030014935.1 Caiman crocodilus
CCCCCCCCCCACAAAGACCTAGTCTATTATTTTAATGGTCTGTGCAATTCTTTTGTACTTATATAAGCTGTACAGTAGGATTGTGAATAGGGATACCAGTGTGAATTATGTGTGGCAGAGGTTCACATAATGAGTTAATTAATTAATCAATGAATGAATGAATGGATGAATGAAGAGATGTTACAGAAAATAGTAAGCAAGTGCAGGCATTTCATGGAAATCTGTACAGATGTACATGGAACGGTGAGATAAGATTGTGATTCAGGTCAGGGATGTTTAGTAGTAGTTGTACAACTCCTGAATGCTGAAAGCAACTTTACTGGACCTGTATGTTGAGCTCAACCTTACAATTCAGTACTCTGACAAAAGCAGACTAGCTCTGTCAGTCAGGAAATGGATGGCAATCATGCTCAATTTTTACTACTCACAGGAAATTGTTTTGGGTATGAAGGTTCATATTTGGAGCTGAAGCATGAAAGGCCATCCAAAAGTATTCCCCTGAAAAAGTTGTGACTTTAGGTAATATAAAAGAAATAAGTGAATGGCTTGAGGCAATAGGTTTCCTGAAGAAAGAACAGAGATTGCTCACATATCCCTATCTGCTGCTGCCTTTGCTCCCAGTTTCAGAAAACTTCAATAGGAATAAGTACATTCCCAGTGATGCAGCTCCTGGTAAATCATAAAGCGGTTAAAAGGCATTATGGCCAAGAAAGATATATAATGCTCAATTTTTCAGGCACACAGGCCTGGTAGAAAAGCTGCAAGGAAGGGCATTTTTTTCCTTGCTGCCACTTCCACAATAGAAGCACTGAAATGCCAAAGGTTGTTTTGAGGGAAATGACCCAACCTCTGCTCCCCTGACTTATGAAGTCATTTATTGAGCAACAAAAAAGGGAAGTGTATCTACCTCTTAAGCAGATGCATAATGACAGCTAAGAAGGCTTTTGGGTGTTTGAAGGGGTTCTGGAAATATCTCATGACAAGGCAATATCCCCATATTTGTTACCACCAGCTGGGTGCTGCACAATATTTGCCAGGCTAAAGGTGAAACCTTGCCAGTGGGCTGGCAGATGGAAGGAAAGAGAGCCTGCCCACAGATTTTTAAGCAGCCAGAAAGAGTGCCCACCATGATGGTGTTCAACTGAAGGAAGCCTTGAGAGAATTCTTCATTGCTCTGTTGTGAATAGCATCAATATTTACTTACAAAGGCAACACTTCTTTTGCCGGATTAAGTTGATTATATACCTGTGTTTGTAGGCACTCAGAATATTTTAATGCTCAGAATGGCATTCAGTATGCAATAATAAAGATTTTATTTGAAGTATCAAAAAACAGTAATGCAGTGTTTAATTCAGTAAGAACAGACAGATCGAGCAAATCTAGAAGCAGGCGACCTGAAAGCACAACTGAAGTGAGAAAAATAATGTAAAAACTACTAACATAAGCATATGAAAAAGTCTTGCAGGAATTTCTGAAGACTAATGTATGTAAGGATGTGGTTTCCTTTCCCTTTGCCTTCCAGCAGTATCAAATAGCATTTTTGAGAGTGGTGATAGCTTTACTGATAGCACAGCAAGAGATAAAGGTCCTTCTAAGTGGGTATTTTCCATTGGCTAAAGCAAGGCTACTTGTGATGGCTGATTATTTTTTGCAGCATCTCATCTGCTACTTCAGTAAATTCATTATCCCTGGGCACTCCTTTATGTACATCTCTCCTTATGTCTCTCTCTCAACATATTTTTCTTTCTGTTTCCAGAGTTCACTCCTGTTCCACTATTGCTCAGATGCAGCTGTGTATTTTAGTAGCTCATAAGCTTCCTGGAAGCTCTCTTGACCTTCCTCATCAATGTTAGTCTTGTTGTTATTGTTGAGGGTGCCATTAAGGCCATCCCAAACAAAGATACTGATAAAAGAGACATAGAGTTAGTTAGTTTTGCTGTGGTAACAGAAAGGAAAAGATGACTGTAAAGATTCCTTAAAATTGTCTGCTATAAAGATGTATTGGGAGGTGTTGCTGGGGGCAGACTCCTGTCAAGTGAGCTTCCTCTATGACAGTATACTGCCACAATATCTTTGATAGAGCACTACACATCCTGTGTTTTTTGGGGTATAGAACTGGGGTTGGGAGCATGGCAAGAATAAACAAAGTAAAAATTGAAAAAAAAGTCATTGCAATGACTTCGTGGATTACGATGGATTTGGGGTAATATCTCCCTGCTGAGGATAAGCAATAGGGCTGTACAAAATTTTACCGGGTGTTTCATTCCGACACTGTTTCAACCAATTTTGAGGTCAAAATAGCAAAATTGGAACAAAACAAAGGCCATCAGAATAGCCTCGAAACAAAACAAGGCTGGTCGAAATGTTTCGAAAGCTGAAACGTTTCGACCATAGGCTTGGGATAGGAAGTCAGTCCGGCTGGCCTGACTTCCCATGCCCAGTGCACGATCTGGTAGGGTGTGGGAGGCAGCCCAGTGGGGCTGCTTCCCTATCCCCTGCACTAGTTCACACAGGGGGCCAGGATTCAGGGCAGTGGGACTGCTTCCTCAGCCCCCACAGTAGATCACAGTGGGGGTGGGGAGCAGCCCAGCAGGGCTGCGAGGCAGGCCAGCGGGGCTGCTTCCCTGTCCCCCATGCTAGATTGAATCAGGGGTGGGAGGCACGCCTACCAGGCTGCTTCCCAATGCCCTGCACTAGATCGCACTAGGGCCAGAAGGCAGCCTAGTGGGGCTGCTTCCTGCTCCTGGAATGATCTAGTGCAGGGCACTGGGAAGCAGCCCTTCTGGGCTGCCTTCTGCTTCCAGTGTGATGTAGCAAAACTTGAAACAGTGTCAAAACAGCCTTTCTGTTTTGATTAAATGGAATGGAACAGCTGTTTGAACTCAGAATGAAATTTGAGACGAAACACTGTTGCCTCGAATGGTCAAAACTCAAGATGAAATGGAAGAGTGCCATTTTGCACAGACCTAGTAAGCAATGATCAGAGAAAGCAGATGCTGAACATGGCCAAAGAACAGTTAGAACATTTTATAGACAACCTGTTATAATGTCCAGGAAAGTGCACACAGAGTGTACCCTAGTAAAATAAATACTGTGTTTATACTCAGAATACTGAAGTCTTGATCATATGTCCGAACCACCAGCCTTTTTGTTGCCTATAAATACTGCTGTACCACTGAAAAGGGACGCACAATATAGCAGAGAGCTTGGTTCTCTAATTCATTAGGTTTAGCTTCCCAGTAAGATTCTGTTAAATATACCAATATTTGCAGTTCCAACACTCCTTTGAATCTATGCCCATGGGGAAGGGCATGGTTTACCAATCCAGTGAATAGGACGAGAATGTTGAAGGGAAGGAAACGTGTAGAGGGAGAGGAAGGACAAATGCAATACTTAACAGAGTTGATTTCCCTTCCCTTTCAACACTCTCTCTGCTGGGACTAGCTTTGGCTTTGCCTGTTCTGCATTTGGAATAGTGTCTGGCTATATAAAAGGAAAATTAAGGTCTGCCTCAAAATCTCCCTACTGCCTATCCAAAAAGTTATTCTCCTTCTCCCCCTAGTTTTTCTCAATGTGGAACTCAGTAGTTCCCTCCTTGGTGTCCTGTGAGGTATCCTGCAAGTTAATTAAGTTAAGTGTGAATGTTGATTAGGTCCCCACCAAAAATGATAGGGACTTTACAGAGGTAGAATGACAGTGGAGTAGGCATGATATATTTTGTTGTTTTTGTTGTTGTAGGATCACTCTGTGGCAGTCTAACAGATCTCAGGCCTTGGCCCAGCACTGGTTTTCCTTCTGCTTATATTTCGTCTTCTCTTCCTAGTCACCTCTAATCCTGCAGAACCATGGTTGAACGTCTCTCCACAAGCTAAGAAGAGGTCCAGTCCTTCCTTCTTGCTCCTGGTATGAACATAGATAGCTTCCTTCTCTTTCAAGCCAGCTCTGCTTCCTGCTTCCACATGTGTTCTGACAAGAAAAGGTATCTTCCAAATCAGAAGGTGGGTTCTGGTCTGATAAGGGTAGGCGGCATTCTGATCAGTTGGGCCTTGACCAATAATGGCCAAAATTGTGGCCAGTGTAGTGATCATTAGGTTCAATAAACACAAGGATATGATGACTGAGAAAAACTAAATAAACTTTATTGAGGAACAGTGGGCAACCCCTGCAGTCTCCTTGTCTTTCTGTAACTCCTAACAGCTGCTACCTAGCTGAGGGACTATCTCCTAATTCCCAGCTCTTTTAAATTAGAATCCATTTAGACAGTGTCTCTAGATTACAATTCTTATCACTACATCTTCCCTAGTCATAGCTATAAAAATCAGTTAACACACAAAGCAAGTAACATCCATCTAAGGAGAAGAGGTTGCTAGAACACCACTCTGAAGTGAGTCTCTACCAACTATTTTCCTATGCCCTTATCTGCAGCTTTTTAAGTAAGTCTCTGTGAGTCTTTCAGGAGGTTTCACTTTCTTCTGAGACTGATGAAGTAGCAGATCAAGTTTCTGATTTGTTTTTGGTAGGAAGCTTTTTCTCCAAGGCTTGATAGATTTAAGTCTTTATACTGGGATCTGACTGACTGGCACTTTTGGCAGATATGCTTCTGCACATAGCTCAAAGGTCATTTAGCTACAGAGTGCTGAGGCTTATTTCCTCTTTCTATGTGAGTATTTTGTATTTCTTCCCATAAGGACATCATTTTTATTTGTTCTGGAGCAATTAATTTCTTCCTAAAATATTGTCCACATTTCAGCTGTGACGAACAAGAGGGTCATCAGAAGGTATGAATTTTGTGTCTTCTTGTGTTTAAAGCACACACTTAATTAGATTCAGTTACTCCCAACCTGCCAGACCTAAAATAGGTGTAACCTCTTCAGGTACAACAGTGAATGAGAATTTGTATATTTTAGTTTTGTATTGGATGCCAGCAATGTATCTCCCTTGCATTGGTATATTTGTTCCTAAATATCCAGTTATTTTGATGTTTGTTGGATTAATTTTGGTCTCATTTTTAATTCATGCTCTAGGAAAATCTTAATTTGAGCTCATGTCCAATTTTAATGTAAGTGTTCTTTGTACTTTCACTGGCAAAATCCAGTCCTTCTTATTGATTTTGCTTGATTCTTCCATAAAAATCTGGTATAGTCTCAACTGTATGCCCTTGAGGTTTTTGTGCTTGGGATCTGAAGCACCTGGCAAAATGGTTCCTCTTGTTACAGTTAAAACAGAACTTTTCAAATGTAGTGCCCTGTTAAGGACCATGTTGCCTTCTGTACTTTGAGCTTATTTGCTCTCTCAATCTTGCATTCTCTTTGCCAATGGAACTTGAACTCTGTGAGGTCACTTTTTACTAGTGGGAAATTCCACCCTGTGATGTGATTTTTCTCATCACATTTTTTCATGCCTACTGCAGAAACTATCCCTTTTGGTGCATTCAGCTCTACAGCAGTTTCTGCTGCCCTGCACATTTGCAAAGCTTTTTTCTATGGGCAAGTCTCCCTCACAGAAGAGCCTCTCTTGTAATTAAGTGTCTACAAAGTCACAAATAATCCTATCTCTAATCAGAGATTTTGTCGAGTTTCCAAAAGCACAGTTTTTACTCAGTCTCTTTAGTTCAGTAACATGCTGATCTATACTTTCCTCTGCTGGATGTCTGCATGTAAAAAAATCTTTTAAGGTTCTTGTCCTATTTTGCATGCACTATTCTTCAAATTTGGACAGTATTACTCTTAACTGCATTTTTGGCCTTCTTCAAAGATAAAGGGTTTATAAGCATCCACAGCTTACTACCCTACAATTTACAAGAGGATTGAGGAATTCATGTTATCATTTTTCTCATCTGCCCCTATAGCTGCTAAATGCCACTTAAATCTTAGTCTAAAAACCCTTCAGTTCTCTGCTGTATCCCCTGACATAAGACAGGCAGATGGAGATTGAAAGTATCTGTTTATTTAGACCACAGGTGACCCTCCTCTGGCCCATGGGTCAAATCCAGCCTGCTGATCCATATTATGATGGGCTAGAAACTTTGCAGTGGGGAGTGCAGGAAACTCCATGTGGCTGGCTCCAGTCTCATCTGCCTGCACAGCAGAGTTAGGTCTGGGCCACCTCCACAAACTCAGATCAAGTCAGACTATTTGTCCCCTGAACCCACACACCCAAATGAGGTTCATTTAGCAACCCCTTCCTCACTCACTCGCTCACTCACTCACTCACACACACACATCCTTAACTCCTAACAATTGACCTGAGGAACCATCTCCCAATTCCTAAATCTACTAAAATAAGGAAGTGTCTCTAAACTATAACTTGTAGCACTGCAGCCAGGGCACTTATTGCAAAACTTTTGTTTGATTGTTGTTAACAGTGGGCAAACCTACAAATGACGTTATGTCACCACAGCAACATGCTAAGGTGACATAGCACCCATGGGCAAAACCTGTGATGCCACAGCTATATCACTGTAATGATGAACTCTCCCATTCTAGCACATCACTATGGCAATGTAGAGTCTAAAAATAACTGTGCACATTGCGCACAGTGCAGTACCAGATGTTACTGCACTGTCTTTTAGCATTCCCAAAAGGAAGTACTAAATGATGGTGTTGTGTAACAGGAGTATGGAGTTCTCCTGTACAGACAACTTATTTCACACTCACTTGCCATGTCCCGAAGTCTTACTTGTTGGAAAAATATATTGTGGGAAGTTGCCATATGTCTGTGATCCTACTGTTGAGGTCTAAGTACATGGCTCCACCAGCCCCTACACCATGTCTGCGTCCACCCTCCAATCTTAACAGCACTTGGGTCAGTCAATAAATCTTTTAGTTAGGGCTTGTGAGGATCCTGATTGCCGTTGGGACCTAGATGTTCAGTCAAACATGATTATGAGTCTCCATAGCTTGTTCTTTGCTTTTACTAAACTTCCAATGGAGGTAGTGAACTAAAATAAAGAGTTGTCAGCTCTCAGCATAATAGTAAACCAAAGCAGTCATACACCATGAGAGGTTGGTATCCTTCTCTCCCCCAGTCTTCCTCTTCTTGGGATTCCCCCTTTGGAGGACAGCTCTTTTGGCCTCACTTATAATGCCATGGAATGCCTTAGATATAATCTGGGTGGTTGTATGATGCAAAAGCCCCGGGCACACTTAGCCACTAGGTGATTCCTCCCTCCAGTGGGGTTACTGTCTCTGCAGGGGTGCCCTTCCCTGTTGCTCTTGCTCACAACAGGAATATGAGGAACACCCCTGAAGAGACAGTAACCCCATTGGATAGTTTCCCCATTTCTGACAGCTATTCACTCACCACCTTACCCAAAGGTTACTGCCACTTGTAGGTACCGTCTTACTCCAGCCAGGATTCCTTTCACCCGGGCCAAGTCTCTTCTTATACCATAAGCTTAGACTCTCACTTATGGCTCCTATCTGAAGCCACTCCTTTCATTTCCTTTTGTCTTTCTTTTTTTTTTCAGGTCTGGAGAGTCTGGAGCCTTCTGCATCCTGGCAAGCCCCTGCTAGCTGTTCTTATCCACAGGCCCCTGCCATGGCTGCTGCTCCAGCATTCCCTGACCAGTGTCTCCTCACCAGCACCAGTAAGTATACTACCCCTTGCCTTAACCCCTGTTCTGGGATCCATACTCCAGCCCCTGAGGCTGGGCACTCTCCTTTCCCCCGGAGTCTAGGCATCCCTCTTTTAAGTTTTGCATGCCACTGACATCATTCTGCAGCATCCAGTTAGAAGGGGCCATGCTCGCATTCCTTATAGCCTTGCTGCTTCCTTCCTGGTGTTAGCTTAACCACCAAGTAAGCATTGCAGAGGCAAATTCTGCCACCCCGCTACACGCAGTAACAATGATGCCATAGAGGCACATGTAGATGCATCCAGTAGATTTCTGATAGATTAAGGTTAACATCACTTGTGGGGGTAGTAGTAGTTAAATGATATAAACCTATGGTTTTATTGGCTTATAGATACTTTATGTGTGGATGCTTGCAAACTTTTTGTTAACAGAAAAGGACTTCTCTTGAAAAACTTTCTAGAATAGAATGGACCTTATACTGTCAGCCCAACTTATCAGTTTCTAACAACGCATCAAAAGAAATGGGACAATACAAACCTTTCAGAGCTATTGTTTCAAGCTATGTGTAATACACAAGACTCCTACACTTTTCTAGTTTACACTCAGTTGATATTTTCATGGCTAGAGATTTGTTTTGGGTTTTTTTACACAAAACTTTGATGCTGGAGATTGATTTAAAAGGTGGACAAAGTGAAGGGATGGTAATAATACAACCAAAGGAAACCTTGACTAGTGCATTTTAATTAACTAAACTGAGACAATATAAACTACAGGGAATCAACAGAAACAGTGAAAAGTAAATAAAATTTTTGAAATATTGATAATTTTTAATAATAATATAAAGTGATATTTTTAAGCACACATAAGATTTTCCTTCCTAATTATTTTATTTTTAACCTAATATTATCCTATTCCTAAGTTATGCAAGCCATGGGATACCTATCCTTCTTAGTCTTTTATGTCTCTTTTACTTGCCTTTCCTTATTTTTTTTAACTAATACATGACTGCAAGGGTTTCTGTCACCTTGCATTCTGCTTATCTTGTGGCTTGCTTTAACCAACAGAGACACATTGTATATTAAATCTCTGTTACTGTACTGCTGTCTACTAGTTTTAAAGTTCTGGTAAACAGAAAGGAAAGGAAGGAAAGAAGGATAGAATATGCTATAATTTTGTATTTTCCTGATTTTTTTGTGGTGGGAGAGGGGTAGAAAAATCGCCATGCCCTTGTGAACAGAGGTATGATTGATTCTAAGCAGTTTTCTCACATCATTGTATTCTATCCAATATAGTGAGAAGAATATTACAAAAAACAAAAAAACTTGATTTGTTTTTGTGTTTTAAAATATCAGCAAACATCCTGATATCTTTTCATCATGAAACACATAAAACCTGGAAAGGTGACTGAATTATATAAGAAAACTTTCAAAAAACAGAGATTCCAGCAGCCATTAGAAATAAAATACAGCTGAATTTCAAACTTTATATATGACTTTTATGTATTTGAGGTAGTTTCTATGTCATAAATGCAAACATGACTCTGCTGCTTGCTACACCAGAAGGCAAAGCACACAAACCAGGAATAGAATCAGGAACAAAGAATTAAGATCTCCTTGTATACCAGGTGAAACGATGTGACATGTACTAAACCTCTGAAAGATGGTTACTATGGTCTATATTTTTTACTCCCATTTTAGTTTGTTTTTTTTTGTTTCTCTTCACTTTAGAGCCTATGCTGTAAATGCAGTCTATCAGCAGGCTGCCAAGATTAAAAGTACCAGTCTCAGTTGCAGGCCTGTTTTCATCATATCAAACATATCATTCTGTCTCACACATTATTCAGCTGAATGAAAGAGACTGGAGCCTAGGAAAATCTAAAAACATAAAATGGAAATTATCAATAAACCACAAAGTACCTTGCTTTAATGGAGTCTGCAGGGTTATGCTGACAGCCTTTCCCTAAAATGCTATGAGCAGCCAGGAACTTGGGGGAATTCAGAAAAAGGATAATAATAATACTTTGTAATTTTTAGTGTCTTTCATACAAGGGTCTCAAAGCACTTCAGAAACATTAATCAGATGTCATAACAACACTGTGAGATAGCAATCTGTTATTATTCGCAAATAACAAAAAAACCTTTAAAAACACACGCAAGTTAAAGTTGAAAGTGAGTTTTGATGCAGCTCAGTTAAACAGTGATACTTTTGATTTCCACTTTTGGATATAGTTCAGCATTACAATGGCAGGAAATTTATTTCTTCCAGCATTCATCTGTTTCCTGTAGTCATAACACCCAAATTGTACATCAGCAGGTGTTTTTTCATGCTTTTACAATACCTAACAAAATGGATTTTGAACCCATGATTGAGGCTTCTATTGGTTATCACATTATGAAAATAATGATATCAATTCCTGCAAAACCTTCTGTAAACTTCTCTCTCAAATTTCCCAGCTGCAAAATGAGACTAGTAATATATATCTAAAAGGGGAGATTGTTGTAGTGTTAGGATCAATCAGTACTTGTAAGGTTCTTTGAGTATTTTGGGGTTTGTTTGTTTTTTCCCTTAAATAAAAGTGTTATAAGGAAATGAATTTACAGCATATGATTATTCAGAAGTTCTTTAATGCGTTTTAATGACTGTGCAATAGATACAAGATACATGTTTTATTGTATAGCTGTTGAAACTAAAATGGTCTTCTGATCAAGTATTTTTAGCTGACTAATACTAATAATTATACAAGTACTGATGATACATGTACTGTAACTCCTGTGTGCTGATTTGATTATATATCAGAGGAAGAACTGAAGTGAAAATTAATTATTACATTAAAGGTTATGTGAAATGTCTCAGTTTGCTTAAATGTCTGTTTAATTTCAGTGTAATTGTGCTTGATACACTTATTTTTATCATCACATAATTCTTTATCTTATATATTTTGGTTATTTGATATAAAAGTCCATACTTATCACTACATTTTTAAAGTTATATAAAATCATTATTAGAAACAGTTTTAAGGCAGTTTAGCAGTCATATCACGTAAGCATCTATTTTATAATTAAAACTCAATTAATATGTTTGTAACAACCATTTATGATTTAGGAAATATACAAAAATTGCCTAATGAAACCTAAATTTAATCCTTATTAGGAACACTTTAATTTAAATTTGATCACAAATCTTTATCTCTACTTCACATTAAAAACATAAAGAGGTTCTCAAGAGACAAGATCATCTCAGTCATATGAGATCTGATGAATCCCAAAAGCTCTCTCAGCTTTTAGTGCATTTCTTTTACTGAATCTGCTCAGTCTTCAAAGTTGGGTAATAGAATTTGGGTAGAAGATACATTGGGTAATAGAAATGACAAAATCCGTAGTACAAGGATTACACAATTGGAATGTTATGTGCATGTTCTTAATTTGCAGAAAATGTTACCTCTTTCTTATGTGAAAAGGAGTCAGGTTTTGCCTCTGGGGGCATTCTTATCAACATGCAGGACTACTACTGAAGGCAGGGTAGATATGCACCCTAAAGACTAAGTAAATAAGATATACAGAGCATGTGTATAACTTGCTACACTTGCACCATAATTATGTCACATTAAGTTTAGTACCTGTTAGAACAGATACTAACTTATTGTACTGTAATCAGTGCTACTGAGCAGTAGTGGCAGCACATGTCCTTTAGGTGACAATAATGAGCAATAGACTAATTCTCCAAATAAATTTGTAATACTCTACCAGAGTCTGCCATGCAGAACTGATTGTGGAATCAGGACTTGAATTAGTCAGAACTGCAGGACTCGGGCCCAGTGTTAAATATGCCTTGCCAATAGTTTGAACTGTGTCCCTTGTGGAATTATACATTTAAAAGCTGATGGTGATGGTGACATTACTGAAAGGCAAAAGAGAATATAAAACAACTGCTAGATAAGAGAGCAAAACAAAACAAGTATGTGCCCCAGAAGGGCTAAAAAATTGAACCGGGTTAACATCCATAACAAATTACAAAGGAAATAATTCTCTCAAACCTAAACAAGGATAGAGTTAACTAGAGCCCAAGGGCCTGAAGTACCTTTAAGAAAAAGAAAAAGCAATGTAAAACCATCAGGGTTGCGTGGGGTGAGGGGGGGTGTTTAGAAAAGGAGGGGAGAAGGGAATTTTAATAGGAAAAAGGAAGGAATCTTGTATTTCAGAGACAATTGTCATATTTCAGTGTCAATTAATTTAGTCTCAATAAACATAAGGTTTATTTCCACTCAGGAGAAAAAGGGAAAAGGAGAAAAAAATAGTGAGGCTTAGTTCTCACCATTTCAGCAGTAGGAGGAAGAGGCGAAGGATACCGTGGAACAACAGTAGATCTTGCTGCCTCAGTAAGCAAGTTGAATTTTCCTCTCACAAATTCTGTACATTAAAATGTAACTATCTCATTTCCTTTGTCACCGACCCACAACACTGTGGCAAGCTACATGATTCTGATTTCTCTCTATGTGGCTTAAATAACATTTTATAGACGACTAACACGATTGAAATGAAGCAGAAAGTGAAAGGTGCGCCTGAGCCATTTTTTCCCCTTAGTCTCAAAAGTACTTGAGAAAAGATTTATCTAGTATTTTGAGGCACACTCTATATGTCTCTGCCCTCTGTCTCTACCTGTAGACTCAGGAAAGAAATTGCAAGAACACCGGCATATTTGGAAAGATGAAAGCCTATGGATATGAATTAGTCCCAGCTGTTGCTCCTATTTTAAACTTGATGCTTTTTACGGGTAGACTATGGTGGCTGAAAGAGTGTGTTAAGCATAAAACAGAGGAAGTTTAAGTCTGCACAGACATTCAGTGGCTGCAGGTATAAAACAGGACTTGTTTATCTGTACAGCATATAACCATATTCGTTTTGCTATTACCGGCTTAAAATAGTAAGAATGTATGAAGTTTTCAGTGCTTAGGTTAATTCATGTGTGGCTATGAACAGACCATTTTGACTTGTAAAAATGTCCCCCAAACCTCCCAAAACCAAAAAAATAGGTAAAGATGAAAGGACGTGAAAAGAGGAGGAAGCCTCACCGAAGGTCTACACAAGGCCTTATGCATTTTATAAGCTTCTCTTCAACCCCTAGCACAGGGGATATGGGTGACATGGAGTGTTGCATTTGTTTAGGCTGTTAAATGTTCGAACATACAGAAAGGCAATGCAACATTCAAGTTTCAGTCTTTCTTTCACATAAGTTGTATTCCTTTATCAAGCACTCCCTCCAAAAAAGTGTTCTTTAAATTCACACAAATCATGCCATAGTGCCAACTATTGTGAATACATTATCATAAATTGTTCTTCTACACCCAGGTGGATATTTTCCTTTAGTATCAGGGTCAAAATAATTATTTTTTATATTTACTGTATCAAATGCCTTGCATTTGAAATTGCAGTCATTTGTCCCTCATGGCTGCATCTACACAAGTAGCAGACTGTGCAGTTGTTACTGTAGCTCATTACTCTTGAGCAGTATCGTCACTGCACAATTAGTGCTTGGCAATGCTATTATATAGAAGCAAAGAGCTATGGCTCACTAGCTCTTTGCTAATGTGCCACAGCATCCATATAGATGCATCCAGTATCACCAGGGCTAACATGTCACTAAAACAAGGACTTTGATAAGCAAAGTCCCTTTAGCTGACCTTGTTACTTGCCAATGGGGAGTGAAATGGGAGGCTTGCATGCAGTGGCATGCTTGGCAACTGGCTGCACGGCTCTGTGGCAGTGCAGGGCGGTGGCAGCTGCACGCAAGGTGGGGCGCGGGGGGGGGGACTTTGCAGGCAACTGATGCCACCAAAGAGCCATGCCCTTCATCCCTGGATCTCAGAGGTAAGTGGGGCTTGGAGGCTATGAGGCGGGGTGAGGAAGATGGTTGGGGGATGAGGGAATAGGGGATACTGCCAGCCCCAGACGGCACATGGCAGCTGGGAACAGGGCCGGGGGTGAGGGCAAGGGTATGCCTCTGCAGGGTGGCTTTGCAGGCAAGCAATGCAGGGCACAGTGTGGTAGTGCCCGTCATGTGCGGGCTGCGCACATGCCACCCAGACGCCTGCCCAGGTGGGAAGAGGGAGGCTGGCATGCAGCCAGAGCACAGATCCTTGGCCAGCTCTGCCACCACAGGGAAAGATGGCAAGTCAGCCTCCCTCTCCCTCTCCCCTGGGCAGGCGGCTGGGCGGCATGCGTACAGTCTGCACATGGCAAACACCACCACACCGCACCCTACATCACTTACCCACAATGGCCCCTGCAGAGGGGCACCCCTGCCCTCACCCACTGGCCCTGCTCTCAGCTGTGATGTGCCGTCTGGGGCTGGCATCACCCCCCAATCCCTCAGCGCCAACCATCTTCCCCAGCCCTGCCACATAGCCCCACTTATCTCTATGCTCCAGGTGTGAAGGGCGAATCTGAGCCTGAGCCCAGCCTTGGCTGTCTCAAAGACTCAGGCCCCACCCTCCCCCCTCTCCCTTCCCCTCCAGCCAGAGCTGGAAGTTTCCCGCCCTTTTTGCAATGGCTCTTGTAGGCTGGAGCTGTGCCAGCCTGCAAGAGGTCTTTGCAAAAGTGGACAACCCATGGATTTATCTGCTAAAAACAGAAATCCATGTTTTCTCTAATAAAAACAGGGAATCTGTGGTTTTCTCCATTTTTCCCATGGGAAAACCCATATCCTTACTTATGACCTTGTTGTTGGGTTAAATTCAGAAGTAACTGAGCAATAATCTAGGTCTCCATATAGACCAAAATAAAATCAAAGAATCATAGAGAGAAAATGTCACCAGGTTGATCTCCTGTCTCAAGGCAAGATCAAGCAATTCCTCCTGTCCTTAAAAACAATGTATCTGTAAATCTTAATTGTGGAGACATCAGGGCTATTCTTTAATTAGACTAAAGGTTGATTTCAGATATTCGTCAACACCAATAAGCACTGTTAAATATAGAAATTGGTCAGGCATTTTTTTCCCACTAGAATTATGAAATGGCATTATCTTCTTCATTATCCTTTTTTGCCTCGTGTTTTCTCATCTTTAATGTGTTATCTTTTTATATGTTTTCTCATTGGTTAATTTATTATAATTTTTTATCAAATGTTTAGCACACCTTCATGTTACTCTTGTCAGTGGAATTCTTCATTTATCTATTCAGTATGTGGTGAATTTTTATTTTGTAGGTTATTCTTTCTTCTACTGATACAATTTAGTTGCCATTTACTAAATTATGTTTTTGATCGCTTTGGTAAGAAAATTGAAAGTTGAAATGTTATACATCTTGTATGTGATCACTTTTGCTAATTGACTTCTTTATTTTTATTTGATTGCATACTTACTTTGTTATTAAAATATTTAATGATATAATATTAAAATCTATAGAATCTCCTTTTTGTAGATGTAGAGAATCAGGTACCTTAAATCAAGCTAAACATTTTAGAAGGTATTCATTTTTACAAGCTATTTTTCTGGGAAAAAAAAAAGTCTACATCCTTATTAACCCTGTAATAGAATTATTTCCATAAGTCTGTAAAATTTCTTATAAAATGGAACTCTCCTACACCTTTTTGGCACTTCAGCATATTTTTTTGAGGAATACAGCCCAAAACTTAGTCTCCTAAAATAAAAAGACAAGGAAAGAAGGAAGGAAGGACTTTGCCTTTTTAACTAATTTATTAAGGGGTTCAGGGTAAAAAAAAAACGGTCCCTTTGGGGTCCAGGACCAATATACAAAGCAAAGACAAACAAACTACCATCAAACCAAGAGCACCATGTCATTACATTCATAACATCACACTGTTACAGATACCTTTGCTGTACTACACATCATGCCTAACATGCCATTATACGGTTGGGACACTGGCCACATGGTCATATAGACCAAAGCCCTCCATAAACAAATGATTCCTACCCTGCTCTATCCAATCATACACATGACAATACCTTCAACTTCCCACACATAGAAAAAAAGCAAAATGCAGCCTGGTGAGGACCCAGGATGCAGCACAATCTGGGAGTCATAGCCCGACACTGAGCCTGCCCAGTTGCCCAGACCAGTCATTACATCAGAGTGGGTATTAAAGACGGACATTTTCCAAGTGGCACAGTACTCCCTCAAAAGCCCAGTATGCCTCAAACCTGGGCACTGCCTGCCGGAGCACAGTGTGCTTAAACTCCAGTGAAAGGTGTGCCTGCAGCAGGAGGCCAAAAAGCCACAGGACATCATCTGAGCCAGTCCCAGCAAACATGTTGCAGTGGCTGTTGACTCTTTGCCTGACCCAGTAGAAAGTTGACTAGGCAGACATCGCCCTGCTCAGCCACCTGGTATGTGTACGAGCATAAGTAGGTGATCTAGAAGAGGCTCTTTCCCAGTGCAGTGGCAGCTCAAGAGTGACAGAGTGGCCACAGGCAGGGACAGTCGAGGCAGCAGGGTCAAAGTGGGACACAAAACTATGACAGCCCAGTAAGTCCCTCAAAACTCCTCCATATTTTCTGAGCAAAACAATCTGCAACAGTTCCCGTGCACAAATTAATCATGATAAAAATAATCATCATAAAAATTAGTCATTTTTTTCTGCTTTTAGAAAGATAGGGAGAGAAGACAGGATGGGGCAAAATCCAGTGGTTGTTCTTACTGTCAGGTTTTGGCTACAATAGGTAAAAGAAGACTACATTAGGCTCAGAAAAAATACTTAGAGAATTGGAAGCTCAGGTGACCTTAATAGGGAATTCTTCTGTTCCCTAGAGGTGGACAGAGATGTGAAAAGATAATTAATATAAACAGATGGCTTGAGAATTGGTTCTCTGAGGAAGGTTTTATAATGT
This sequence comes from Caiman crocodilus, assembly GCA_030014935.1. Lineage (NCBI taxonomy): Eukaryota > Metazoa > Chordata > Crocodylia > Alligatoridae > Caiman > Caiman crocodilus. The sequence continues at coordinate 141,379,145 of JAGPOW010003316.1, forward strand.
TCACCACTGGGAGTCATTCACAGAAAGATGACTGTTCTCAACAGATAGACTCCAGCTGAGTATCTGGAGAACTAAAATTCTGGGATGAATGTTGGCATAACTGAGTTTCCTTTAAAACTAAGGAAGTAGGAGGGAAAGTTAGAAGAAACAAGTAATTTTGATGCCTTCTTTTAATGTACTGGAAAATGATATTGAGGTAAACAAATCCTTAAATATAGGCTAAAAATATAGTACAAGATAGAAAACAGTTGACAAAAATAAGGTACTGATATTGATAGGAGGTAGAAACTCTACTTAGGAAATTAATCTATGTCAGAAAGAGACAACTGGGATGTTTGTATATTGCAGTAAGTATCTTGAACAACAATATAAGACACTAGAATTGACATGAAGCTGGATATTATATGGATAACAAATGAATGGTGGAATAGCAGTCATAACTAGAACAACAATAACAAAAACCAAACAAAAAACAAGATATGGTACTATGGTTAAACCAGAGGTTTGGCAAAAGCATTTTGGGGTGTAACAGTGAAAGAGTTACTTTTGGGATAATGGTGAGGGTCTACAATAGACCTTTGTGACTGGATATGGATGTGAATAAATATTTTTCTAATATTCTTAAAGAAATAAATTCTGCTGTGTAGTGATAAAATACTTTAACTCAATAGATATTGATTGATGAACAAAATCTTTTTATAGCAGTAAAGCCAATTAGATTCCCAAGTGTGGTAGTCACCATGTAGTCACTGTTGCCCACAAAGAATGGGATTAGTTTACTGATTATATATATTCTAGATGAAAAGCTATATAGTTGTATTGACCCTGGAAAAATGTGAGAATTAGTAAACTGAGAATTAGTATTCTTGGTTCCTGGCACAAATCACAATGCTGACTTGGGTCCTGTACTACCTCCCTGGGCAGTAGAGTTCAGGAGGGTGGAAAGTTTGCCTATGAAGTCAAGAGTGGAGAGTGGCTGGGAGGTCAGGAGTGCTACATCCTGTGATGCTGTAGGACTGAAAAATGATTGCTTTTTCTCCTGAAAGTAAGTTATCATATTTATTTCAACCTAGGTGGTATAGATAGCTCTTTCCCCAAGTGGCAGAACTTTAAAATGTTTAGAGGGTGCTTAGAACACCCATTAACATGTTTATGCTCTGATTTTAAGCATCTTTACAAGGATTTAAAGGTTACCAAGGTAAAGGTTTAAAGGTAACATCACTCTGTGAGTGTTACAGGTTACATCTTTACAAGGACAAAGAGGCTATTCCATTTTGTCAGAAAGTTTTCTTTAATCAAGTATATGTTAAGGAAACTGTACAGTATAATATTAAACCCTGAAGAATTGATAGTAGACATATTCAACTTAGGTTTGACTGATGAACCAGGAAAAGCTGGAGCCCATAATAGAAGATAAAGGGTGCCAGAAGCCTATCACTGTTTTATTTGTTTGATTAAGAAATGAAGTACCAATTTATCCTTTCCCCTTTGTTGTTCAATGACAGCTATTGTTTGACTTCAGTTGTTGACATACACTAGTGTAAGGAAAATGACAATCAATCCATTGGTTATTTACGTTTTGTAAAATGGGTATTTTAGATAGTATTTATCTGAGATACCAAGTATATCAAGTCAGACAAAAACAACTGAAAGAAAATAAAAGGCCAGTTTCTCAGCTGGTATATGTCATGGCCAAATCAGTTGAGTGTCCATGTCACAATAGACCGCATGGAGCCATTACCCCAAATTTGGTCACATTCCGCTTCATTAGTTATTCGTACCTAGCAGTCCGTTATTGACCACTCCAGATATATAAAAGTTCATGCAGCTTCTGCCCAAGTTGGAGACCTCCGAGCACGCAGCAGAGAAATCATGGAGAACTCTGTAGCGCAACTGAGGAAACTTGGCTGACTGATTACCCACCAGTATCTCCCCGTCACCGGGTTCTTTTGACGTACCCTTGTTATCCTGCAGGTTTCTTTTCATGCAAAAACTTGTTATCTTGGAACTCGTTTGATTATCTGTGACAATGAAAGCAAGCTACCTCAAGGCCTGTGCTGCCATTGCACGCAGTGTAAGTAAAATAATCTTTTAAAACCAATACGCTGTGTTCACCTCTCCATCACCAGCTCACCTGATGTCCAATTAAATTAGCAATCCTGTGGATGGCTCGGGCCGCCCAAGGCAGTATACATGGGTCTGGTTCTCTTGTGGTTAGTAAAGCTATTCTCATTTATCCATGCTCAAAATCTATTAAAGGATTTGTTAAGTCATCTTATTGCTGTGGAAGCTTGAAAAAATAGTGAATTTACCTACGAGATCTCTGTCACTCAGTAATAAATTGGACCCTGGTCTTTCAATAAAATCCACATATGCATACCCTACTACTCATCTGGATACTATAGAATTCTCAGTCTTTTTTCCTAGCAATTGTATTGGACTTTTTTGTGTGTGATAGGGACAAATTAAGAGTTAGACTAGCATTAGTACAATCAAGAATGACTAAATTTTCTAATGCTCTGAGGGAAAGAAAAATGTAACCTATTTACCATTAAGAAGTGTTAGTTTGTCTACCTTCAAAGAAAGAACATATGATTTATGATGGATAATGGATAGCTTCTTACCTGAAATGTATTCAGTAGCTGTCAAACCTACTGGAAGAATCAAATGCTTGGTAGCTATGAATATAGACACATTATTGGCAGACCTAGTAGAGGAACTTCATTAGTGGAACAAGTACAATAGAAAATATGTAATGGGTTAAGAATCCAGGTGTGCAGAAAATCAGGGCTCTCTCTGCACAAAGCAAATTTAAAGCATAATAGCTTTAATGTGCATTTAAAGTGCAATAGCTGTTATAAAATGCCTCCTCTTTCGGTGGGTAAAAAGGCTAACTTTCAATGTATAAATGAAAGTTTGGGCCATTTCCTTAGATTATAGATCCTGTACCTCCATGCCAGTCCCCAAAAAACGGCAAGGAAAAACAACCTGCCCAGCTTTAATCTAAAGTTTAGGGCACTTGGCCAGAAGGCTGGAAAACCTAGAGCAGGGGATGGAACCCATAGGCTAGGGACAGATATTCAAAAAGCCTGAGCCTGAATTAATTAGTCTTTGCAGGTTAGTCTAACCTGGCTAGGCTGAACCAATTTACAAATGGATAGATGTTCAGCACTTACCTGCAGTGGCTCAGGCCAGGAGCATAGGGGCACTAGAACAGCCCTCCCTTCCCTTCCACAGGGAAGCTGATCAGGGTGTGGCCAGGTCCTGGCAGGCCTGCCCCAGAGCTCCCTGATAGCCAGCAGCAATCCCTGCACACAGGGCTACCTGGTCCTACAAGGGAACTCTTCCCCCTCCTCCCTGTCCTTCACTGTGGCGGGGCCAGGAGCAGGGACCTGTTTGCTGCTGAAGTGATCTTCTTCCTTTTCCCTGCTGGCTTTGTGGGCTAGAGAGGGGGGATTTGTGAAGCTGCCTGGCCCCAGAGTGGGGATCTTTCCCCTGCTTCTCCCCTATCATTGCAGGGTGGGGAGACAGCAGATCTATGAGCTTCTGGCCAGCCCTAGAACTAGACTCTTCCCCCAACTTCTCCCCACTTCCAGAGCAGGGGCTCTGTTCATGCTGGGGGAGAACTCTTCCCCCTTCTTCTCCAAGAGGGGCAGTGGGAGTACAAGGCTCAGCTTGGCAGAGTGGGGTGTGCAAATACCTGTTCTCCCCTATTGCTGGTTGCAAAGCACTCTGCTGGAGTGAAGGAAGCCCTGCCCCTGCTTCCACGAAGAGTCCAGCCCAGGGCTTCCCCTCTGTGAGAGTGGAGCTGGGGGATAGAGACAGCCAGAACTGCACTGGAGGTGAGGTATGCAGCCTTATGCAGCCTGCCCACCTGCTTCTAACCCCCCCAGCTTCACGCTGCCTGCCCACAGTTCCGCTCTCAAAGAGGGGAGGCCCCAGATTGGACTGAGGAAACAGTGACAAGACTCCCTCCACTGTGGCAGAGTACTTTGCAGCTGGCAATGGGGGAGAGCAGGCTCCTGATGTCTCTACTTGCTGCTGCTGCCAGGCACTAGGAGTTGCAACCATGGGAGGGGAGTGTGTGAGGGTCCCTACACCCCCCACCCCATCCAGCTGAGCCCCTCTGGGGAAGGAAGTGGGGAATGTTTTTCCCAGCATGGAATAGAGCCTTCTCCTGCTCCCCACACTGCTCTAGGGCTGGGCAGCATCAAAGGCAAGGGGCCAGCCCTGCTGCTGGAGCATAGAGCCCCATTCATCCCAGAGAGCATGCTGGGATGCAGGGGGTCTCTTGTTTATCTTAAACCAGCAAAGAGTCTTGGATAGTCATGGCATAAACCAGTTTGATCCTAATCAGTTATGTCTGATACTACATTTAACCAGGTTTATGTCAAACTGGTTTCAGCCATTTTCAAACCGGTTTATGTGTACTGAACATCTATTCTGTTACAGGTTGAAACCAGTTTCTGATCACTTAAACTGGTTTATGTGTAATGTCTGCCCATAGCCCTAGAGGCCTCAGACCAGATCTAGCCCACAGAGTCAGGGGACTTCTGTTATGCTGTGGCAGCAGAGGCCTTCACCTGGGCTGTGGGAACAGCACTGTATGGGAGAGTAGTTACTGAAGTTGCAGGTCTGGAAGCATGGGCCAGGTTGGAAGTGGCCTTTGATCAGATATAAATAGGGATCCTGGTTTTCTCTGATTTAAAAAACAAAAACAAAAAAACTCTCCAATTTTCAATTTTTAAAAAAGTAACCCAAAATCCACGTTTTTCCATGATTAAAATATTAAAATGCAACACTATCTATCTATCTATCTATCTATCTATCTATCTATCTATCTATCTATCGCATTAAAATGAAACACCATGATATAGATATAGATATAGATATAGATATAGATATAGATATAGATATAGATAGTGGTGTTTCATTTTAATAGATATAATCATGGAAAAATGTGGATTTGGGGTTTTTTAACTGAAAATTGGGGATTTTTTTTATCAGAGAAAACCAGGATCCGTGGATATAATCCGTTAAAGTGGCCCTTCACTGTCAAACAGTACTGACCTCTGTCCTAGAGGTTAGAGCAGTGTCCTTTAGGTATAGGTTCAAGCTTTCAGTGGGGCCCAGAAAATGGGTTTTCCAGTTTCCTGGCCAAGTGCCCTAAAGTTTAGATTAAAGCTAGGCGTGTTGTTCTTCCTTGTTGTTTAGATACTCTAGTCTAGATATTGAAAAGAGTACTGTTCTTGCCTTCTGTTGACTCTGGGAAGCCAAGTGGGCACAAGAAATGTGGCACCAGAGATAGAGCAAACCTGTTTAGAAATCAGTTTCAATAGCACAGGGCCAGGCAAAGACATTGCTAATTTGTATGTGGACATGAACTCCTGTGGCACCAATAACTCTGGTTATTGGGTAAAAAAGAAAAAAATATATATCTTTCTGAATGAAATCAAAAGGAAAATGGCTGTTGGTTATAAGAGTTCTGCTTATAGATAAAAAGTATTATACAATTAAATTATCATTCATTATAAGGGGGGTTCATATATGATAACATGACCTTATAGCCCATCACCATCAAATAGTTACAGCTGGGGTTGATGCCCTGTGAGTGGTGTAGAAATCCCTTTTTGGTGATCTGTTAAATTGAACATCGTAGGGGATGGATGATAGAGAATTGGTGTGATGGATCAGCAATGATCATCAGGAAGCAAATGTCTCCTGCTGGCATAAATGTATACTCTGTCCATATTTCCATTTGTTTGTATATATAATTCTGTGCAATGTCTGTGTACAAGCACTGCACAAGTAAAAAGTTAGTTCCTGTCTATTGTCTTAATAAATCCAAGAATTCTGTCCCCACTCCCACTGCCACCCTAATATTTGCAGCATTCCCCTGAACCTCCCAAAAAAGAAAAAGAATCAAACTTCCAATAGGAACATCCAAGATCACACAGCTAGAGACTGATGAAAAGCCTATCTGACAGTCATGGAGATTCGATCAGTTTCACAAGGTCAGCATGAAAAATGAAATATTGTAGGCACAATTGCCAGATGCACTCATTTATCTGTGAGTGAAGGGGCAGACCAAGTGAAGGAGGTACCAAGACACCTTTACACTTTCCCAGCCCTTGAGGACAGACAGACAGAGAATATTTCTTGCGTAGCAACCTAAATTAACTCCAGAGCTACCCTAGAGCATTTTAAAACATGTTCTGGATGTATCACCCGGTGCTCTAATTAGCAAGCCATACTATTTAAAAGTGCCTGCATGTTACATGTATCAGTGTTGCCATGCATCTCCATGCTGAAAAAATGGCAGCAGGGTTCCTCGAACTAAAGCTCATTGCATATGTTTTATTTTAAAGTGCACGACCGCCATTTGTTGGTGTGGAGACATGAGGCAATGCTGTTACATATGATATGTGAAGCTGCTAGAGCATGTTAATTTTCATGCTTCAGAAGATTAGATTAGTTGAGGCTGCTCTGATACGCTGGATTTCCAGTATATCAGAGCAAGCTCCCTGCATGTGTATAGGAGCCCCTAGTGATCAAGTGGTGCCAGCTGCATTCAGATCATACTTTGCTCCCCTTCCTGCTTACTCATAGATAAGAATACCTCTTCTTGCTAACTTCAAAGGGCCTTTTGTGCTCAAGGAATGAACAGGAAATTCCATAAACATTGTAAGGGTGTAAACTCCATTTGTGCTACTCCAGTGGGGCAAAGAGAACTTAGCCAAGAATAAAGATTTGTCTGGTTCTTCTAAAACATGGTTATTTGTTATAAGGAAACACCTGACAGTGCTTTCTGACTTCATGCTCATTATGAACTGCTTTCTTATAGCATAGATGTCATCTAAACAGCCAATTCCCACGTAGCCATACGGTAAGATTTATATCTTGTCCGTATAATTAATACAAATGACACATATTCACCAGTTCAAAATACATTCGGAACATTTTCTGACAATCTCTTTAATGCACATTCTTGCTGAATTTTTGTTAAGAAGACAGTGAATGAACTGCATGCTTATTCTATGGATCTGCATTTCTTTTGTAAATCTACTAAAGATTGTAAATGGAATTGACACCAATTAGTTTCTGGCTAAGACATATGTCAAATTATGCTTATGATGCTCAGTTTCCCATTCAAATCCACCCTTTTGGCAGTGGGATCAAATAATCTGGAGCTCACAGACAGCACCTTCAGATCTTTCCCTTCAAAAATGAATTAGGCTACGGCATATGTTAGTGCATAGACCAGACCAGATTGTTTTAATACTACTAAGTTCTACAACTAGGCATACATTATTGGTCAGATTCTGTCATCCTTACTCAAGTCAAATGAACATTACTGTGTCTTATAAGAACACACAGATATTTCAATGGGATCTCTCTCAAAGTAAGGCACTAATATTCAATATTAAGTGATAGGCTGACTCTGGGCCACCATAATTAGATCAGGGGAAAAAAAAAAGTCATGTGAGGACATCTGCCAGATATTTCCCATCAATTACAAGTGGCTCAAAGAAATATGTGTTCAGTCTCAGTTCATTTAAAACAATATGGATGGAGTCCTGGTACTATTACAGTGAAAGAGAGTTTTGCCAGTGACTCTAATGGGGCCAACATTCCCGCTTTGATGCCTGAGAAGATACTTAAGGGGAGAAGGGGTGTGTGGAGGGAGAGTTTATCTTCAAATCTACATTTATTGTTTTCAAAGTATGGCTATATGAGTCTTGCTCTGTGGAGAGAACTAAGTGGCATCAGCTATGTGCATATAGTTTTCAGAGACATTTGTTTAATTTTCCATACTAGCTGAGTTGTATGAAGCTTTCTTTAAGTAGCCACATGGGAAAGGGGCTAAAATATAGTTTTTGAAGCATATTTTATTACACTATGCCTACAAACTTTCATTAAAAAGACATTCTATTGGAACATGTGTCTTATTGATAACACAATCCACAAGTCATTAAGTACAGTAAATAATTTACACATCAGAAAATTGATTGCTCCCAAGAAATGATTGCAATTTCTGCTTGATTAGATTTTTTAAAGCATTTTCCTCTGGAACAGTCAAATAAGTTCTCTTCGAAATGACTTAAAATTATAAAAAGAAAAAAAATAAGCCCAAGATACATAAAAGCATTAATATTAGCCTTTGTGTACAGCATTCATCTAATGCATTGCATAGATTGATGGTGCAGACAGCCTCTTCAGGGATGTGAGTAGCTGTTTTCATTTTCATCTCTGTAGGAATTTTGCTTGTAAGAGACGTGAGAGGAATAGGGGTTAAAACAAGCTCTCATGTCTCTTCTTTTCCCCCAGTTCCCTTTTCCAGCTTAGTAAATTGCAAAAAAATGACAGTGCTTTAGACTGCAGTTAGCTTACTTAAGGTCAGACTTCATTTTCGGTGGATAGCATATAGCTGAAAAGAAACGGTATTACACCTTGGTAAGGTGGATTACCTTTGCTGGATCATTTCTCACTCTACATAATATCTTGGTAACAAAAGGAACGGATAAAGTCAATGTTTTCTGTTTCTTTTCTGCTACTAAAAGTCTGTCAAATCTATTATTGTTCACTGTGTGTTGTTACCCCTTTTCATAAGAGTGGCAGGCCAAATTAGGGGTCTGATGAATTGATTTTGTTACAAAAAAAAGCTGTCAATGTTTCATTTTTTTAATTAAATTCTGTTTTTTTAACAAAAATATACAAAGTCCTGAATCCTTAAACATAATAGTTTCTTTCCTCGCAGTTTCAAAGAGATTAACTGTGAGCAAAAACTGTCAAGTTTTTTTCAAGTTTTTTCAACTCAAAAGATTTCTCTTCCTCTTTCTCTGTCTCTGAGCTTTTTCTCAGCATCACCCCATCAGTGCTTTTGTGACTGTGAGGTTTTATTCACTAGTTATTCTGCTGCTTCCTCTTTTTTTATTCCATCTCTTTCATAGAAACACAAACCTTCCCAAAACAATAGTCAATAGAACCACTCTGGGACTTACCCATGCTTTTGTTTCAGACGGCAATTCATGGCCTCTATTGTTCATCAACTCAGTTCCATAAAACAACCATTTCTTGTAATTTTCTTGAATGAAATATTACATACTGGAAGATTCTGACAAATACAAATCTGTTGGTATTCTGTCCTATCAATTGGAAGGTTTAAAGTTTAACATTTTGTGTGTAATTGTCACTAAGGTTGACAGGAATAAAATATGGCAAAGTGAACTGTAAGTTTTTTCATCATGAAAAGTGGCTTTATTTTAAGAGAAGGTTGGGTAGATTTGCACCTTATAGAGTGTGTCTACACATGAAATTAAATAGGAAGAGAAATTAGATGTAATACACTCTGGGACAGTTCACATTAGAGTTTATTTCTCCTGAGAGCAGCATTTACATGTGCATTGTGGCATAGTAAATAACTTTGCTGTAGAATAGTACTTGTGTTGGGCAGTGCTATCCTATGGTGGAGTTAATTAGTTTACTCTGGGATAATAGCACCACTCATATAGACAGTGACACATTACCGTAGAGATAATTAGGCAGCTCCATAATAAGCATCTTTTGTAGATACACCCATAGACTAACTAAATCAAAGATGTACAGTATTAGCTTTCATAAGTAGCAGGCTTACTTCATCAGCTGTTATGAAGGACTGCAAGAAGCAGAGCTTTTAAATAAAAGGCAGTGGTTAGAATACAAAGGTTCAAGAAGATGGGAGAGGAAGATGGGGATATTATTGAGGGAGAAAATGTGGGTAGGAGAGATAACTGTTGTAATCTAAGAACAGCCACCTGGAGATCACCAATGGAATGTCCAGAAAGGCCAACCACTAAGGTGTTCTGTCACAGGCTTGTGTGTCTTTCTGAAATTAATGTCAATGTTCATTCATTCTTGAGCAATTCTGCAAAGGACTGAAAGGGATTCATGGATCTGGGGGACTGACTCCTGGACCCTCTCTTAGTCCCCTTCCAGTTCCTGCAACAGTTTCAGGAACTGAAAGTCCGGAGCTACGAAAATCTACTGAAAATTTCTTAGCACCTCCTCCAGCCAGTCCTGCCAGTCCTCACAGGAAACAAGCCAACTATCTGTGGTGTTGGCTTAGCATGTCATAGTATCTCATAGTATCATAGTATCTAGGGTCAGAAGGGGCCTAGAGCAGGCCATCTAGTCTGACCCCCTGCCAATGGCAGGAACAAGTGCCAGGGTCACAGGAC
>JAGPOW010003316.1:141389461-141444369 GCA_030014935.1 Caiman crocodilus
GTATCTAGGGTCAGAAGGGGCCTAGAGCAGGCCATCTAGTCTGACCCCCTGCCAATGGCAGGAACAAGTGCCAGGGTCACAGGACCCCAGCCAAGTACCAATCTATAGTATCATAGTATCTAGGGTCAGAAGGGGCCTAGAGCAGGCCACAAGACTCCACAAGATCCTCTGTGGCAGACTCCACAAGATCCTCTGGCATGTGATCCCTCTAGGTCTACTGATGTTTTCAGCTACAGGACATCCCCTGACCGGGAGTGGTTTTTTTATGTCTTTGGGGCAGCTAACGTGCTATTTTAGCACTGACACTTCTGAGCCTTAACTGACCTTTCCTGGGCCTGAGCAAACTCTGAGGAGTGAAGAAAGTAGATGCAACTTTTTAGTGTATTTCCATAGTTATCAGATAATATGTTAATTTTGGAATTCCCACACATACTGTGACACTATGCACAGACAACAGTAGACTGGCAGCAGACTGAAATTTTAACAAACTTCTAAGACATTGTGAGGGAAAGCTGTGGCATCTTCCTCTCTCTACTCATTTCCACAGGAAAAGAGGATAAGAGTAGGACCACGACATGGTAAGCACTTTTTCAACTAGCTACCCTCAGCTAGCTACTGTCTCCCCACAGGTGGGTGATGATCACCCATTATGAAGACACCTCCTCCCCTCCTGCAGCAGGCTAACTTGTCTCAGGACACAGCTGATTTAGTCTATGTCTCCCTTGCAAGTGTCCCAACAGTTCACAGAGGAGCTCTTTGAATTGGCAACCCCAAAAGGTATGCCCTCCTGCTTCCATGAGTGATCAATCAGGGATTTTGGTTTTCTCTGATAAAAAAAATCCCCAATTTTCAGATTAAAAAAGTAACCCACAATCCACATATGTCCATGATTAAAATGAAACACCACTAATATATAGACATATATATGGTGATGTTTCATTTTAATCAGAAAAATATGGATTTGGGGATTATTACTTTTTTAAATCTGAAAATTGGGTTTTATTTTTTTATCAGAGAAAACTAAGATCCCTAGTGATCATACCAGCACCCACTCTAGAGTCATGGATGGGATTATCTAGTTATGTTGACTGCCTGGGAAAGGTGGCAATTCCATAGGATGTACATGTAGCTTTGGGAGTCTTCCTATGCTTGCATTACAGCTTCATAGCTCTACTTGACCTTCTACAACAGGGGCTGGCAATTAGTTTGGGTGGAGGACCACTTAATAAGATTTGGGGAGCTGTTGGAAGCTACATAGGTAATCCCAACACCTTGACAGTTGCTCTGCCCCCTGGTTGCCACATTAGGACCAGAAGTACTGCTCCCTGAACCCTGACATTTGCCACCAGAAGTCCCTTTCTTTGCTCCCCCACCATACTCCTTTTGGAAAGGGGGGTTGCCATCTTAGAACCATAAAACATCAAAATCAAATACTAGGAATCAAACACCTACTATAATATATTTTAATTTTATTGCATAAAATATTTGTCATGACTTGTGATTGTGTACTGTATATAGAAGGGATTGCATAATAACTGAAAAATAAAGTGTCACTTTTATATTGTGTGTAGCAGGGGTGTCTCTGTGTGTGTGTGTGTGTGTGTGTGTTGGGGGTGTGTGGGGGTTGTGAGAGGGTGTAGCTGTGTTGGGGGCATAATGTATGCGGAGGTATATGTATATGTCAGTGAGGGTAGTAGGGGCAGGATGAGGGTGTGAGGGAAGGTGTGGGGTGTAGGGACTCCTGTACACTCCCCCCATGGCATGCAGTCTCTGTTGTCTGGCAGCAGTAGCAGACGGGGAGGTCAGGTACAAATCCCCAATGGGGTGCAGCTCCAGCCAGTGCTGTGCACAGCAGAGGGAACACAGCCTGCCCAGCTGCCTCTATCACCAGGGCTCTGTGCCACGCTCCTGTGCCACACTCGCAGTGGGGAAAGCCCTGTGCTGGAGCTGGCTGCCTTCTCCACCTCCTGCTGCACAGGTCCCTGAACTCTGCAGGTCCCATCTCCTGCTTCCCTGCAGATTCCTGCATGGGGCTTCCCCACTGCAAGTACAGGAGCTGCAGGCGTGTGGCATGGAGCCCCTGTGATAGAGGTGGCTAGTGCTGCACTGGAGGTGAGGTTTGCAGCCCCAGTAGAGCCTGCCCAGCCACCTCTATTACAGGGGCTCAGCGTGGCACACCTGCAACTCCCTCAGTCACAGCAGGGAAGCCCTGTGCTGTAACCTCTAGCTGCACTCCTCTCCCTCACACTCAGTGCTGGCTGGAGCCACACCTTACTGAGTGCCCATACCAGACATGAGTGCCCTGACCTGCCTACTGGCAGCAGGGGCTGCACACCATGGGGGAGTGTTTGGAGGGATTCCCACATCTCCCACCCTCCCTCACACCCACATACTTCCCAGTTGAGCTTCATGTCCCCCTTGATCCAGACTCAGGGCTGTGCTCTGTGCTTCCACCCAGCTTCAACTCCAGTCCACCCACCAGCCCTGCCTCTTCCCTACCTGCTGCCCCAGGCAAGCTGGACTTCCAGAAAGCCAAGCAGGTTCTCATGGGGCATCTGCAGCAGCAGCCCCACCCCAAAGCTTCTTCTGTCTAGGCAGGGACTTTCCGCCCAGCAGGGTGGGAGTGAGGTACAATAGAGTATGTTGTGGGGTGTACATGTAGGGTCCTCACTCTGAACCTCATGGAGGGAAGGACTGGGTAGGGCATCATTCATTGGGGGGTGCTGTGGGCCAGATGAAAGTGCCTGGTGGGCCAGACGTGGCCCGTAGGACATATTTTGCCCACGTTTGTCCTAGAAGAAAAAGCGGAGATCAGTCTTGTTCTGTTCCTGGGTGTACAGGTTACCCCCAGGGCATCTGGTCAGTGTCTGGATCAAGGGAGCAGAAAATATTGGACCAGGTTCGAGGAGAGCAGAGAAGGAGATCTGAGTGCAAGCTGAGGTCAAGCTTGCATAGTCTGAAGTGCAAGCTGAGGTCAGAAGCCAGGACAGTCAGAGAACTTGGTAGCAAGTTCCAGGGAAGATCCAGGAGCCAGAAGAACTAGAGGGAACAGAGAATGCAAGGCTTGCCAGAGCACACTGAGGCTGCTGTAAAGGTGTGGCTGCAGCCTGACCCTGCAGGTGTGCTTAAAAGGGCTCAGTGTCCCCCTCAGCAGATAATCTAGTTACAGAGAACTGGGGCAGCTGCATTAGCCTGGGATCAAGGTCAGGTATGGAAGATCAAGAGCTCAGACCTAACTGACCAGAAGCTCTGACACTGAGCAATTTGTTGTGTTAAGATATTAGCTTTACATTTTAGGGAATTAATCAAATACATAAATTGATTTGATCTGAGTAATCTCAGAACTAGTGTTAATATGGCATTGCCATGCAGGATGTCACAACAATAGCGATGCATAATATGAAAATGTTCATTTAAGTACTATTTATTGGACACCAAGCCATATTGCATCAATAGAATCTGATTATTTAGCAAGAGAAGATACAGATTATATACTTATGGGACTTAAACTGTAGTGAAGGAAGCCATAAGGTCAAAAAAGAAGGTTTCTGACTTAATTGCAAAAGTATCAGTAATAATATTCAGGGCTACCTGATTCCATTTTCCTTTTAAGGATTGACCTACGTGGCAATTCAGTCTAACAATTCAGATCAGGACTAATTTGATTACATGTGACCTTTATATTTTGTACATTCTATAAAGCTTCTTCACATCGAACTTGAAAGTCTAGATACCACAAAGTAAAATAAAAGGATGCAACTACCTCAGTTATATTATTTGAATAGAGCATATTGGCAGGGTTTGTTTTTGTGAGGTTGTTTTCACATTGTTTCCCCATTCATTTCTTCAAGATCCGGTTTGAATTAAGCTAATAATGATATGTTAAAAAGTAAAAATCTTTACATACTTTATTTACCTGAACCCAAGATGGCTCTAAATTTAAGATAGCTCTTCAAGAATTAGATTACATACATGAAAAATTTATAAATTTATTACAGTCTGATCTCTCTCTATGTGAATTCATTTTGTGCAAATTCGCTTATATGCAACAACCTTATTTATACCAGAAATTTGCTTTGTGCAAAGAAAATCTGATCTTATGTGAAGTTGGCTGGCAATGAGTTCCTTGCCGGGTGGCACAGTTCCAGCCTGCAGGTTGCTGGGAGGAAGGTGGTGAGACAGGGGGTGCCATGTGCATGTACAGTACATGCACATGGTGCTAAGTAGCCTTGATGGCAGCTCCTGTAGGTAAGTGGGGTGAAAGAGGAAGATTGAAGCCCCTGTAGGGAGGGAGCTAGGCATGAGCCTCCAGTGGCTCACTGGGGGAGGAGGAGGGACAGTATGGGGTGAGCACCTTCTCTGCATGGCCCTGCTGTTCCTTGCTTCCTGGCCCCTGAGCCTCCACAGCCCAGTGGGCATAACCTGGTGCAGTAGAGAGCCCATTGCCTCTCTGTGCAGCCCCACCATTCCCAGCTGCACCAGGTCATGCAACTGGGCTGAAGAGGCATCTGGGGAAGGGAAGCAGGGTGGAGCCAGGAGTGGTGAGCAGGTGGTATTCCCTGCCACCCTGCTTCTCTCTCCCAGGTACCTCTCCAGCCCGCCCTGCCTGGCAACACACCACCTGCACATGCCGCTGCTTGCGGTGCAGACCTCGCATTCTCTCCATGCAGCAGTTGTTGTATTGTGTGATTATTGTTTGAGTTTGTCATGGTTTGGGCGGGGCAGTAGAGTGAGACTGGTATTAATTACATGTAATAATGGATTCACTTTATGTGAATTGCTTTATGCAAGGAATAAATAGGAACGCAAACCTCATATAAAGAGAGACCCGAGTGTATAGTTTTCCTTATATACAGTCTAATTATTGGAGGGTCATTTTAAATGAATCCTTGCCACCGCAGCAGGGAAAGCAATGGCAGCAAGACAGATGCTAGGAGTACAAGCACTGGAGAAGGTAGTAGGGAGTCAGGGTAATGAGCAGGCAGGCAGTAGTGGGGGAATGTGGTAGGGGAGTTTCCTCACCTGTCCCCCTAACTACTTGCCCTTCCCCACTGCATGTGCCCACTCTGTCCTGTGTCGCTTGTGCCCCTGCGCCTGCACCTCCTCATCCCTGCCCTCCCCCAGTGCTTGCCCCCCATAACATCTGCCCCCATGCCCCACTGTCCTTTCAGGTGTTCCCCTGCTGCTTCTGTTCCCCCCTTGCTGTCTCTCACCCTCTTTCTGCCTCATCTCCTCCCTTCCTGAAGTCCCTACTCCCCTTTCCCCACTTCCTTATTGCTTAACTTCCAGCTCTGGCTCATTCCAGCCCTGGTCTAACAGAAGACATGAAGCATCCATGAAGTGCTCCAGGATCTGGTTGGAGATGATGCTGACATGGCACCTATTACCAAGCTGGGCTGGGGCCAGAGCAAGCATGTGCCCCATGTCCCAAGTCGGAGTGAGGCCAGAGTCTGTCAGAACAGGAGGGTAACTAAAGAATGGGGCAGGCAAGGCAGCAGAGGCTGCAAAGGAAGAGATGATGGGGAGTAGATGGGGAGGGACACAGATTGCACAGGGGAATGTGGCTGTGACTCAAACCCCAACGTCCCCACTGCCTTGTCTTGGTTCGAAGATGAGGGACTTTTGTCTCCAGATTCAATGGCAGGGCAAGGGAATCTTGGACTTGAGTAAATATGGTACATGTATTCTTTCACAAAATAAAATGATCCTCATGAATTTTAAGTGTGTGAAAAATGATCAGTAAATACTAGGAAATTCCCCTTGTAACAATAAATCTGATAACATTTTAATTTAAGTTTCCATGTCTAAATGTTTTACTTGAGGAATAAAAACAACATATTGTTATTCTTCAGTAATGAAATGGCTTTCATATGGCTAAGCACAAGATCATAGGTTGAGTGTCATTATCTGCTAAACCATGTAATTATGGAGCTGTAATACACACCCTTCAGTGTCCTATTAGGATGATAAAATATTAATTTCCTAAGGAGAAAAGATAGGCAATGAGAAAATCGTATTTCCAAGATGAAATGGTATTTTACATGTTACAAAAGTTCACTTTCCTTAAATGCAAGGTCTTGCACAATTTTGAAGGGGACTTTTCAAAGGAATTCCACTGGGTGATGTTCATTTGTCTGGCTATTTCAGGAGATGAAACAAACAATAGAAGTTTTTGTAGTCAAAAGTGTACAAGGTTTACATATTTCTGTTCTTGGTGCCTTGGCACCTGGACATTCAGAAAGTAGATAGGCATCTAGGTACTGGGATTTCCAGAAACCTCACTGAAGTGACACATTATTTTCTCAGTTCTGCTGTTCTTGTGACATGTTACTTTCTCATTTCTGCTGTTCTACTTGTTTCAAAACATTACAGCTCCCCTGCCATCCTCAGCAAAGGTCACTCAAGTCTTTTTAGTGGTTTTAGTGGTATTCACAGGAGGCAGACACTTGTGACTTACTCAGATTGTATAATATTCCATTTAGGACCTGAATTAATGTAGACAGCTCAGATATTGACAGCGACATGAGGAAATGTTTCATATGTTAGAGTTCATTTTCATAGTCTATGAGGACTTTATACACATTATGGACTGTATTTTACAAAGTTCCCATCTTGACCCTCAACAGAGACTATAAGGCCATAAGAAGCACCATCCTGGGTCAAACTAATGGTCCATCTAGCTCAATATCCTGTCTCCAACAGAAGGAAGAATAGATGCTATGCATGCTTGGATATATTTAGAATGATATTCCCTATACAATACTCTGCCTGGAATGTATCATTATTGGTTTAGATATGACACAGGAAGCATTTGAACATCCTCAAGCAACTGTATCCAAGAAAAGTGTTAAACATCTGGAAAGCTTTTCAGAAGCACTTATGTAATTTTCTTGGATAGTCTTAGCTAAGCAGAAATAACCTTTTTCTGGGCTCATTTACACATTCATATTAATATGAAACAATAAACTCTGTAATTTATTGCTTCAGCATTTATTGCTTGGGGCACACCATTTACATGTGTGCTCAGGACCACAGCATATTGTGCCAGGGCAGAGCATCCCTAAATAGCAGGAAGCTGTGGGGGGGTCAGCCTGCCAGCCTGGGACTGCTCTCCTGGCTCATCGTGTTTGCAGAGGGGCTGACTGAGGCACAAGGTTGCTTCGTTGCAGGGCTAGTGAGCAGGCAGTCCCAACATTGAAGCAGCTCATGTCTCAGCCAGCTGGGGCAGCATCTGCACATGCACTGCCACAGAGTTTTTTACTCTACAGCAAGACTGTACTTGTATTTAAAACTGCTATCCTACTGTGAAGTAAATTAATTTACTCTAGTCCAATAGAGGCACAAACATAAATTCCAAGAGGTTTACTGTGCAGCTAAATAGTCAACTGCACAATAAACATGTTCTGTAGACATGCCCAGCATATACTGGCATACGTAAATTACCAAGTTATACGCACTGATGGGACATGCAATAGTGGTTGATATAACTGGCTATGCCTGTCCCAACTGTTATTACATTTACTTTGAATTGGAATCGACAGACTCAGATTTGGTTGTACCTGGCATGGAGTGGTTGCCCTACTATGAAAGACTAAGAAGGCTAGAACTCAGAAAGCTGAGGGAAAATATGATAGAGGTAAAAACAATCATGATGGATGTGGGCCAAGTGAACAGGGCGCTATTATTTACCAGTTCCTGTAATACTAAAACTAGGGGACACTCCCTGAAATTAATAAGTGCCTGGTTTAAAACTATTGAGAGAGTACTTTTTAAAGCAATACATAGTTAACTTATGGACTTCATTACCAAAGCGGGTAGTGGAGTTGGAGAGCAGTTCACTCAGTTCAGAAAGGGAGTGGAAAAATTCATGAATGATAATCTATTAATGGCTATTGAACAGATATATTGGAGATATTTCCTTTGACATCTCTCAACCAGAAATTGAGCTGTGATGATATAGATCACTATAGTGAGTAAATATAGATACCTGGTTCAATGCTTTCCTTATTGCATCCATTTTCATCACTGTTGGTAAACCATTGGTCTGACTCAGTATGGCACTGTTTATGTTCTAATCATCTTACATTTTAAGTTTGGAGAGTTTTCTGTCTTAACAGCTGCCAAGACTAGACTGCTATCAACAGCAAAAGAAGGCTCATGGCTGAGAATCTTAAGCTAAAATAGGCACCCAGACTTAGTTTTCTAACTGACTTTAAGCCTAATAATCTCAATATTGCCTACTAGCTAGGGTGACCATATCTGTCAGTGGGCATTTCACTACTACATTGCAGTCACAGTTTACCATCTCCTACCTACAGATGCTTCTCATGGGCACATCAACATGAGATGCTATGTTGCTATGGTGACATACTGTTGGTGGGCATGAACCATGACACTGATGCCACTGTGCAGTAGCTATGAGCTACTGCGCAGTAGGGTCAGAAATGACCCATGCACCCCTGGGACTATGCAGTAATGGCAGTTACTGCATAGTCATTTAGTACTTGCTATAGCTAAAGCAAGTACTAAATGACTGCACAGTAACAACTGCACAATCAGGCATATATATAGATATCCCCTCTTTCATGTATAGATTGCCAGCTGCCATGAAAGAAATGGAGCCATAAAATCAGCATTTTTTTTAATAATCCAATGCTAGCCCTCCTGACCTTTTTTTTTAATTAAGTTGAAGATCAGAATCTTGACTGCCCATTAATCTGGAATTGTCTTAACCCTAACATACCTATTTTGTCATAACCACAGACACAGTGGCTAGGAACAGACATTCAAAAAGCAGGAGCCTGAATTTGTTCAATCTCTGCAGGTTAATCTAACTTGCCTAAAATGAATCAGTTTGCAACTGTACAGACATTCCCTCTGGACTGAGGAAATGCAGGCACATGCCTGCAATTGTTCAGGCCAGGAGCTGGATATCACTAGAGCAGCCCTTGGCTGCAGGAGAGCTGTGCTGCATGGCTAGCCCTAGCAGTAGTTCAAAGTGAACTGGCCAGGTAGAGGGTTAATTCCCCCCTCCCTCTTCCACCCACATGGACCAAGACCAGAGTTCACCTGGTGCCCCAACTCCCCTTACTGTTGCAGCAGCAGGGGTGGGAAGGCAGCAAAATGCTGGCTGGCATGGCCCCTCAGGCAGAGTGGACATTATTTCTCCTTCTATTCCCACTGCCCCTGGGGTACTGCAGCAGGGTCTGCCAGCTCCAACCACTGCCACCCCCGCTCACTGCATGTATCTGGTAACCAGTGGGATAAGTCCTCCCTGCCCCCCCTACCACATGCCAGAGGGAGGGAGGAATAACTCCCCTCTCTGCCCTGTTACTAACCAGGTTCCTGGCCCTACTGCTGAAGCAGTAAGGGGGCAGGCCCCTGACAGGGCAGCAGCTCTTGTCTTAGTATCCAAGGAACATAAGCATCTTCCCGGGGGAGTAGGTAGCCATATTTTCTGTAAGTGTCTGAATATGATTCAGGAAGGACCAAATCTTTCTTGGTAGGTCAAATTCTGGTTGAGGTATTGTAGGTTCTCTAACAAAATATTTTTGTGGCAGGTTGGTGTTTGCCCAGGCTCCCTCCATTGTTCTTTGATACACTTGTTATCATCATAGAACTTCTCCGTGTACTTCCAGAAGGGATTTCTAGATTTAACCTATCCGGTGGTGGCATAGTAATGTAAGTAATGAAGCGACTATATTAATGTGTCAGATTGTCAATGTAAACTTTATGCAACTGTTCAACTATAGTTTCATGTTCCTAAACAATGGCAATCAAGTATTTGAACATGGACATGGCCAGTTGGGTGAACACATATCAGATACAGAAGCATATAAGCTAGGAAAGTACAAGGAATGCATATAAAATCCTGCTCATTTTGAAAGTATAAGCTTAATGCAATCAAATTTCACTTTGAACTGTAAATCAGGAATAATTATATTCCTTCTATTATTCAGTATATTAAGAAGAGTATAATTCACACAGAGAAGATAAAACTTTATGCTTCCTAGACAAGTTATTGTGTGTATTAAATCTTGTCTTTTAGTTCTGACAATAGCAATACTCCCATTGGCATCCATAATAATTTTGCCTGCCAAACGAATGCAAGATCAAGCAGATGGCACTTATAATGATCTGCATATGAAGGACTTTTATGATTTCTAAAAATTGTCCTGTGATTGTCCTGTGATCTAGCATACAGTGGGTCTTATAATTTTGATCTGCTACAAATACTTTGCCATATGATTTTTTTTTCCCATAAAAAAGAGAGAGAGAAACTAAAATTAGAATATTTTGGCATGAAAGATTCCTACCCCATCCTGAACTTCGGGAATTGGGATCCAATAAACACTGCATTTAAATTCCCTTTGGTTTTGGCCCATTTATGGACATAACATGTTAAAACAGTCATGTGGTTTGTTAGCAATGGCATTTTTTATATGAGGCAGGCAAGCGGTTTCTCACTGACCATGAGAAATAGCTTGTTTCTTTCAATGGCATAAGGAAATGTATATGGACTCCATCTGTAGTCTGGTTTCTACAATTATACCTGGTTGTACTAACGATACCTAACTTATAAACTCCAAAGTTCTATTGACAATGCCAGAATAAAAGGACATAGTTTTGATATATTATATTTCACACCATGTGTATCTAATGGTAGATTCTGATTAGATGACATGGAATAGATGATACAGCAAATGTTGCCTGCTATAGTGAAAATGGGGGTCTCAAGGTTGCCTATTAATTCTGTTATTTGTTCTCTGAACATTTATCAAAGTCAAATCTGAAGAAGAATGAAATGGAAGGTTGTGATTATTATTATTATTTTATTAAACTGTTCCAGTTCAATTTTTCGTATAAAGGATTCTCAAACTAGATAATATCATTGTGATTGCAATGGTGTTTTTTTTTCTCCCCATCGTCAATGATTTCCTACTACAATGCTATTTTCCATAACCTTTGAATACCTGACATATAATTTTGCTCTGATTTATAAGGCTTAAAATACAATTTGATTGGACTGACTGACATGCTTATGACATCATTTGATATTTTCATTCATGTAGACTTTACCAATGTATCTTACTGCTTATCATACTCCTTGCTATCTTAAATATTCTGACAAAGACAATGGGAACAAACTGCTGCTGATTTGTGTTATAAATATATCCATCTTGATAGATATATATACACATATATACATCCTTCACTGGAGAATTGTAGATATTGGCATTTGCTGAAAGTTAAAGCAGTACCTTCACTGCCTAAATACAGTTTTTTGAGTTCACACATAGGTGATAGCTGTTCTGTTAGGGTTTCTAATTCTGAAAATTAGTCCCATAGTTATATACTCATCTATAAATAAAAAGAAACAACAACCTTCCCATGCAATATGTTATAATTATACTGTTCATGATGTCTTTGATAATTAAATGTGACTTTATTCTACTTATGTTAATCACAGGAGGGGTACAGAGAGAAATTGCTTCAGGGAAAGGAATGCAAAATCAGAACACAAACTTCCACATCCATCTGTAAATGGATTCAACTTTCTCTTTCCATTTTACCAACCAGTTCTGATGTTTAGTTTAGGGGAAGGTAAAACAATGAACCATTAGTCTGTCCCTAGAGAAATAGGAAAGGATCAGTGCTTATTCTCCTGTTAGCAAAAGGAAGACACTAACTCTTAGGTAAGAAGTGCCTAACTCTTAGATAAAATGAAAGATTCCTTACACCCTTTCAAACTTGTCTGTAGTCCAAAAATAATTTAGCTTGTCTCTTGCTAGTTCAATACAAGTAGTGGACTGAGAGTATTTCCTACATTTTAGGTATAGAAGCAGTACAGTTAGCCTTGATCTACACAGTTCACGTTTGATTTTCATAACATTTCTGAATATTTGGCTTGGTATTTGGGTGTGGATCTGTCCATAACAAATACAGTAGAAATGAGATGTCTAGTTATGTTTATATAATTTGTATAAAAATTCACAAAAATAATGTTTCCAAGCTTGAGATAAAGAGATTCCCTATCAACATTAATCCAATGTAGAAGGAAATACTATTATTGTTTTTTTTCTCATGCATCATGAGAAATAAAAGTGGCTAAATTAAATATTTGCAATTGCAAATATAGATACATACACGTTATTATGCAGTAAAAGGACATATATGATTTTCAGGACCACTGGGGTAACTCTTCAGAAACCAATCAGAGTTTACTTATGTTTTAAAGAAAAAATGAGTGCCATAAATGCTACATTCTCATTTTAATTACCAGCAAAACCAATGCTTAGCAATGTATAAAACAATGTTACCCTATTCCAGATAGCTTCTCTGTCTTAAAGATTATATATATATATATATAATATATATATATGCTTCACAGGAAGAAGGATTTACTTACAATGTTAAAAACACAGCTCACAAAGATCTCATGTAAATGCTGTTCCACAGTCAATTGAGAAGTGGAGGCAAACTTTACAACAATCTACACTCTACACTGCAGGAAATGAATAATAACTTAGAGCACAGTACCCAAACTTATGGATAGCATAATGCATAACAACACAGAAACAGAAAAAGTACTATTGGAAAATGGGAAGAATTAAAAATAAGAAATGCACAACTACATTTCCATTCGACAGCAATAAACTGGCATTTTTAAATATCTTGTATTTATTCTTTCTTAATTATCATTCTTCACAGATGAGGAGTTTATACTATGCTGAAATGTGTGTTACACTGGTAGTGTTTCTGCTAGCAACCTGCATTATATCGTCTGTCAGTCATTTTATTAAGCATCTATCACCTTGAGTTTAATCATAACAGAAGGGACATGAATGAAATAATGTTAAGAACTTTCAAAACATTATTTTATTCTTTGTTTTCTCCACTGATCCCCATGGCACCTGAACATTTTGGTTTAAAAAGTTAAGAACACATGTGCCAGTCTCAATAGTTAATATAGGTCAACATTACTTCTACTGTAATTGTCACTATCAAGAAATAGCAGAAGGACAACTATAGGTTGTCCAACTGAATCAAGTCCATCAAACAAACACTCCTAACCAAGGAGCAAAATATATTAATAAAACGTACATTTCACCTGGTAAATGACAGGTGGACCATCAAAAGGAGCAAATTAGAAATCTCCAGGATTGTGAAAGAGAACCAGTCATAGGAGGCAATAGAGAGCAAGAAAGACCTATGAACTCAGGAAAATGGAAAGCAGCAGGTGGTCACTTCTGGCAATAGACCATGTTCCCCTTCCAACTCCCAGCCATCTAAGGGACGAACTAATATGAAACCCAGCACTGGAAGAGGAGCCTCTTGGCAGGAAAGGCAAACCTACCTCACAAGCCTGAAGGATCATGAACACTGCCACCAAGAGGAAGCAAAGGGAGACTTGTGTACAAAATACACACATACACCCATTTGCTGATCTGGCCTTTTGTCCCAGGAGGTCTTCTGCTTGCCAGGAGCCCACATCCAAGATGTTATGTAAAAGTGGCCCAGCTGCATCTGGTGCTCTGACTACTATTGCATGTTGTTCATCCATTTGAACAGAAATGATATTCCTGGGGTGACACTGAGCAGATCAAATGTGGTTTTAGAGTGTGAAGATGAAGGAAACAAGGACTTCTTTTTCTGGTATCATTGACCTTAATGATTCTTCTCTTCAAAGGCCCAAGCCAGGTCCAGGCCCAGACAGAAGGAAGCACATCTTGGAGATCAACAAATAGAGGTGTCCTCAGGGAGGACTTTGGTTTCTTTGACCATATTATACTGTTACAATATGAAGGACTGCTGGTAAAAGATGGAGTCTACTTGATGAAGTGAGGGAAAAGCCTTTTTGCATATATGCTTGCTAACTTGGTGAGTAGGGCTTTAAACTAAGTTCTTCAGGGAATAGATATAAAAGCCAAAGGGTGCATGGAGATGAAAGTCAAATAAATATAATGGCCTTAACAATGCTTCCAGAGGGGAATTAAGGCAATCAGCTAGCTATCCAAGATGTTTATATGCAAATGCAAGAAACATTGGAAACAAGCAGAAAGAATAGGGAATCTTAGCAGTCACAGAAGTACAGTGTAATTGGGATAGATTAGAGGAATCATTCACATGGCTTGGATACTGTCATAGATTAGTGTTATTTGTTTAAGAAGGACAAGCAGGGGAAAAAGGAGGTGAGGTGTGGTATGAGGTCAAGTCCTTGCGAGCACAGTGGATGGCCACAGCTGCGTACTATCGTCAGTCCAGTTGTGCCCGAAAGATGATGGCCTTTGTGTGGCAGCTGACCTGTATTTTGGTGCCCTGGGACCCAGGCCTCACCCTTGTAAGTGTCACCAGCAGGGGTGGCCTGGATGAGCTCTCACCCTGCTCTGACCATTCCAGTGACAGGGCACCAGAGGAGGGGACTTCAGGCTCTCAGCATCCACCCAGTCCTCCTCCCCACTGGCAGCTTGGAGACCCCTGATAAGCAGCTGCCTTGCCCTCAGGGCAGCCCCATACCATGCTATGAGAAGAAGCTGTCCATGATAGTGCCAGTTGACAGCAATGCCAGCTCCTTCCTAGGGGAGGACCACACAGCCAAAGACCTGGCTGTACATGAGGCTGCCATCTTCTGGGGTCACTGTGGCCTGTGGACCTACAGGGGAACATCCAGAGGCTGAAGTGCTGGGCACCTGCCCCAGGGCTCTGCCCCATAGACTCCCTCCCAAGGGTCCCCAAATTGGTCTTGAAGACCCAGACTATTATAAATAGTTTTCCATTTCTATATGGTTTTCCACTTGTAAGCGGGTTTCTTAATGTTAGTGGGTAGGGAGTGTGGTGGAGGGGCTGTGTTGGTGAAGTGGGAGGGGAGAGGGGAGAAAAGGGAAGGATGCGTGTAGGTGTTGTGAGAGCAATAAAGTGTTTTTGTTTCAACTATATGAGTATTCTTAGAGTGGTGCTGGGAGTGAGCAAGTGGTACAGGATGTGTAAATGATGGGACAGGTGGTTTGGAGTAGGGAGTGCAGGAGGAGGGGTCAGTCAGGGCTTCCCGCAGCTAGTGGCCTGGCCCTCAATGGTGAACACACAGCTGTTCTGGTTTTCATAAAAAGCAGTCTTTTAAAAGATCAGGAAACTGTGGGCAGCTCATCACTACAGCGACATAGCATCAGCAAATGAGTAACCATGATGCTGCAGTTACTGCATAGTAGCAATGAGCTACTGCACTGTAGCTCATTGCTTCTAAGCAGTAGGTTCAGAAATGACCCCATGAATTGTCACAACCCAAATCAAGTGAGTGTCCCTGACACAATAGACCACTCCCTCTGAGTGATTGGAATTACTCTAAATTTAGTCACATACCACCTCATTAGGTATTCCTACTTGGTGGTTTATCATTGGCTACTCTAAAAGTATAAAAGTCTGCCCAGCTTCCACCCAAATCGGAGCAGAGCGAACTCTGAACACATTGCGGGAAAGGCCTCAGAGAGCTCTGAGCATACCACGAAGAGCTCTGAGCGCATGGCAGGGTAAATTTGACAGACTGATCACCCACCAAAAGCCTCCCCATCACCGAAATCCCTGATGTACCCCCTCCCCTGCTGGCTCGCTGCACCCATGAACTCGTCAACTCCTTGCTTTACTGTGAAACCTGTAACCAAGTAAGCAACAGCCTCACCCGTGAAGTTGCCACCAGTGGCATGAGTAAAAGTTTTGTTTTGCAACTTATAGGCTGTGTCCTGCCTCTCCATCCACCAGCCTGCCTGACATCTGCTTAATTAACCACCCCTTGGTTCCCTCTGCTTCCCTCGGTTGGCTCTGACCGGCCGAGACATGGTGTCAAGAACAGGATCTAAGGGCATGGTGGTGGAGAAGAATCTAATTAAGTGCTGCCCCTGGTGCACAGGGGCTCGCCACATGGAAGACACGGATGAACTTTGGGCGCATATCGCCTACCACCAGGCGGTTAAGGGGGGGGAGAAGAAAACCTCCTTGGAGGCTACTTCTCGAAAAAGGGGGAAGAGGCAGCCATTAAGGAAAAGCGAGCTTGTCTCCTGAAGCGCTCTGCTGCGTAATGAGCAGTGACTGGGTTTGCTATCAGCCCCCAGATGAAATATCAACCTCATTCCAAGAGGGAGGCCCAAAATGGAACAAAGGAAAAATAATAAATGTGTTATTCTGTGCGGTAGCGGGTCTCCTGCAGGAGAACGCAAGTTTAGAAATCCAACTGTGTGTGGCGAGCATGGAGTTACTGGAAAAGGCACAGGGGTGCTCTGAGCCGCTGCCAGAAAATGGCACTGGGGAACACAAGGTGGGCATGGGGATTTCCCTAGGAGGCAGGCCGGCTGTGCCATTGCCCTCGGCCCCGCCTCCTGGAGTGATGCTAAAAGAAAACCTGCCTCCCTATGAGGGAGAGAAATTATATCCAGTGAAGTGGGGAGAGAGAAATTGTATTCAGTGCTCCCAGCTGAGGGAGGGGAATTGTACCTGGTGCTTCCACCCAACAAAGTTAACCCTCTCCTGGCCGCAATCCACCCAATGGTACTTGTCAAGCAGGTCATCAGTGCACAAGGCGCAACTCATACCACCACCACATACCTCACCTGCACCCAGGGAGAATTGCAGGAGTTGTGCCGAGCATCGAAGATAAAACAGGGGAACCAATGGCCATATGGCTTGGGCACCTGATGGTGGAATTTGGATCAGACTTGTTAGATCTAGAAGAGTCTAGCTTTCTAACATGCCAAGCCTCATGGAGTGGGGGGCACGCTACTAATCTAAACATGGTAGCGAGCAGCATCTATTGTCCCATCCTGCTCCCAACTCTCATTGAAGGTCAAGTGTGCCATAAATCTCATGTGTGGCATAATGGACGACTGCCAGACCCGACTGAAGAGCAGCTGCTGTCAGACATCATTGGAGTATCCTACACGTCCTGAAACCCACGAGTACATCAGTTGGGACTGACACAGGCACAGAGCAACGTGCCGTGGCCTCATCATCATCTGGGTCACCCCGGGGATGTCCCAACCACCCTGGACAGTATTGAGGCATGTATAGAGGTCTACGGGGAAAAAGAGGGTGTGGTTCTCAGGCTTCTCCTCGGGCCACTGGCTGGTAAGCCAGCTGGAAACCTCCTAAGCCAACTGCCATGGCTGCAGGCTCTGATGGATCCCACAGTGAAAGCCTCTGGTGGGACAGAACCGCGCCCTACATTGTACCTACATTGTACCATTGAAAACGCAGGACCGCCACGGCACCCGCCTGATCCTTGACATGAGCTGCGGGCTTTGCAACCAAGAATGCCAGAGGAAAGGGTCATGTTTGTGTTCCTTCTGATCAAAATTCAGCTCACAAAACAACAGCTACACGTCCTGGGGGATGAGGGCCAGCGACACATGGCATCCACGCTGGGCTTCAGGGGCCCAAGTCAACGTTGTGACCAACACAATGCCTCATATAAAGACTGCTAAGACTATTCAAGTCCAAGGACTTAACACCATGGCCACACCCCCAAAAGTTAAGTTTATGATCAAAGGAAGGGTACAAGAGGTAGTCCTAGGGGGCATCAGCATCCTGGGAATCCCCGGACTTAGAGCGCTCGAACTAAAAGAATGGGTGCTATAAGCTCTTCTGATCACTGTTCCAGAGATCGACTAGCATAGACCCCCACTTCGCAACACGTCCAAGTGGTGCTATAGGCCCAAACCAGCCAAGGCCCCCCTTACAAAGTGACCTTCCCTGATCTCGATGAACAATCGACCATAATAGTTCACCACAACTGGTTAACTCATCACTCTACTGCTCACCCGAGTTCCTTGTAGCGAACCCGATTGCGGCCCCTCTTGTTCCTTGCTGTTCCCTTTTGTTTTCTTACAGGCCCGGCAGCGCCAAGGCGGCAACCTGTGGCTGCTTGATCGTAAGAACCACCGAACACCAAGCCGCAGCACATCCGAGTCAACACAGCAAGGGCCGTTTACTCATACATTGTAAGCGGGGTCATCACCTCATTTCTGCTGCTCCCAACAGGGTCCTTGGTGCACAAAACTGACTTTGCAAGCTGTAACTCAGTCCGGTCCCTGACTGAGGGTCACTGTGGACGAACATCGCAGGAGATAGTGGCGAGTCAGGACTCACCGCGTATTCATGCCTGCCTCTTTCTGTTAATAACCCTGTGTTCACACCCTTAGTCTAGAAAATGTCTTGTACTCACTTATTTTTGTTTTGTTTTGGAGCCTGTTTGAAGCATTGTGCAGTGAAGTCAAGCCATAATGTTCTGAGTAGAAAGGGTTAATAATCTGATGCATGTATGACATGGATGGCTGGCTGATCTTTTTGGTTGGATTGGATGGAACATGTCATCCTGGTTAATGCATTTGTTAACTCCCCTCATTACTTAGTGTTTGTTGGGGGCAATTTGTGAAGTAGTCTGCTTGTGTATATACCCAGTTGCCACCTGAACCTTGTAGTGATGACGAGTTCCCGGACAAAAATTGCTGCCTAGATTCTTTGTCTATTGTGCAATGGCCAGGGGGGCATGTCACAACCCAAATCAAATAAGTGTCCCTGACACAATAGACCACCCCCTCTGAGTGATTGGGATTATTCTAAATTTAGTTACATTCTGCCTCATTAGGTATTCCTACTTGGCAGTTTATCATTGGCTACTCTGAAAGTATAAAAGTCTGCTCAGGTTCCACCCAAATAGGAGCGGAGCAAACTCTGACCACATTGGGAGAAAGACCTTGGAGAGCTCTGACCACGCCGCAAAGAACTCTGAGCACATGGCAGGGTATAGGACTGATCACCCACCAAAAGCCTCCCCATCACCAAAATCCCCGACGTACCCCCTCCCCTGCTGGCTCGCTGTGCCCATGAACTTGTCAACTCGTCACTTTACTGTGTAACCTGTAACCAAGTAAGCAACCGCCTCACCCGCGAAGTTGCCACCAGTGGCATGAGTACAAGTTTTGTTTGCAACCAATACACTGTGTCCTGCCTCTCCATCCACCAGCCCTCTTGATGTCTGCTTAATTAACCACCGCTCCCTCGGTCAGCCCCACCTGGCTGAGACATACACCACTTGGTCTGCTAAAGCAAGTATTAAATGGACAGTGGGGCACATGTGTAGGTACTTCCACTGGGAAATCATTGGTTAGACTGCAGTACTGTGGAAAGAAACCTAAAAGAAGCCTAGGCCATAAGCTGACTATGAGGCATATAGGGAAAAAAAATCTTAAAAAGAAAAGACATAAATAACAGTATACTAGACTATATTAACAGGATCATCACTTGCAAATTAGGGAAAATAATTCTTCCACTGCATTTGGCGTTGGAGTACTAGGTCCAGATGGTCACACACTACTCTTACTCACTCGCTACAACGGGACACAGACACAAACATATGCTCCCTGCCAGGAACACAGACACATGCACAAATGCAGACACATGCATACAAAGACCCATGCACATTTGCACACACATGCATGCACACATGCAGATGGGCACGTGCTCTACTCAGTCACTCTGCACATGAACACACAGGCACAAACACACAGTCCCTGCCATGAATACAGACACATGCACACACACCCACACACTGACATATGCATGCACACAAAGACACATGAAAGCATGCACAGATGGGTATGCATTCTGTTCACTCACTCTCTGTACACACTTATATCAACAGGACACACAAACACACTCTTCCTCCTGCCATGTACTCAGACACACACATGTATGAACACATGCACAGACACATGCACATGCACATGAACACACATACAATCATGCAGATAGGCATGCATACTACTCACTCACTTTGCACATGGACACACAGACACAAACACACTCTCCCTGCCATGAACAGAGATGCACGCATTCACATGCACAGACATGCATACACACAGATAAACATAACACCCAGCTACATCCTTCCCCATCCCAGGACCTCCCCCTCCCCCACTTTCCATCACGCTGAGGCAGCCCCTTCTCCTCTGCCTTCCCCTCCTGCCAGGCCCTATTGCCCTGCCCAGGAGGGAGCTGCTGCTTGACTCTGTCCCTGCAGCCAGGCAAGGGCATGTGCAAAGGGTGGGCTGGCTCAGGCTGAGATCCTCGTGCCCCCTCTTGCAGGGGTGGCAGCGCTGGGAGGGGTGGCTGCAGTGGGAGGTCAAGTGAATGTTGGAGGCTGTGGCCTTCCCAGCACCACTGCCTACCTTTTTGCATGGCACAGTGCAGCTCCTGGCCTACCCCCTGTCCTTTGTTGAAGGCACTTGGTTCCAATTCTCACGGCAATTCTTTTTAGCAACAGTTCAGGATATCTGATTGTCATAGTCCATTTATTTGGGTATTATTCTGCCTCAGCTTTGCTAGGGTTGTTGTTGTTTTTTAAAAAAGTGAAAAAATGTGCAACAAATAAGTGCTACCTTTGCCTGAGTTTGGAACAGCTGGCAGAGAAGGACCCATGGAAATCAAGGTATTGAATACTGTCATCTCTAATTGAGTGTCTCGTATTGCCACTGGCTCCCAAGAACTGGGGGAAGTTTGCACACGGGGGCGGCTGCTAACACCCAGTGTCCTGTGCTGACACCACTCTGCATTCAGCTACCCTATCCCTGCCTCCTCCCACCCTCCTCCGTCCCAGCTCCTCTCCTCCCTCCTTCCATCCCTAGTGCCCTCCCCTCCGGCTGTGGTCGGAGTCAGGTGGTGGCAACAGCAAAGGGGGGGAGCCCACGGCTATGGTGGGGGGGCACTGCCACTGGAAACCTTTGCTTTCCCTTTCCACTCTCCTTCCTCCCTCCTTCCCTTCTTCCATGTTGTCTCCCCCTCTATGCCAGCTGGGTTGGGGAGAGGCTGGCAGTTTCCTTGCCCCCTCTGTCCAGAATGCTCTGGGCCTTCGCAGCCAGTCAGCATGTGCCCTCTCAGCAGCACATGTGCAGTTGGCCTGCAGCATTACAGACAGACAGACAAAGGCTTTTATTATATTAAAATGCCTTTAAATTGCAAGAAGCAAAATTTAGATCACATATTAGTAAGAACTTTTTTCACTATGAAGGTGATTAAGCACTGGAAGAGATTACCTAAAAGTGCTGTAGAATCTCTGTTCATGGATGTTTATAACAGCAAGTTAGACAGCCACTTCTCTGAAATATTTTAGACAGGAATGATCATGACTTGAACAGGGGATAAGACTTGGTGACCTCCTGAGTTCCTTTTTCTATGGTTCCTGGGATCCTAGTCAAAAATATAATTAGAGCACTATAAAATTCTGTTTGTACTTGATAATATAGTACTTTTGGCTCCAACAGGGTTGGCAGAGGCTGGATATCAACAGACAGTATAGCTGTTGCCTCAATCTTTTTTCTAAGTAGGAATCACTTATTTTTTAGATCCCCATGGCCAGTTCAAATTGTGTTAGATTTGTTTTAATTCAGATATTGGGAAAATATGAGGCTGTAACATCTATTTTTATTGAAAAATACTATCATCAACATACTGAGGATGCTGTAGCTGAATACTTCAAAATCTGCAGTTCAAATGCAGATTGAACTATTAGATGTCTGTTGGCTTTTTAGTTTTAAACAGTATAAGAAAGCAAAAAAGTAATTTAAAAAAAATGGAAGTCATGATTGGAAGCTTTTGTGGTAGGACTGTATGTGCAAAGGGGACCAACCTTAAATGTTATGATGGGCCTTCCTCATATGCATAATTTAATTGAACTCTATATAATTTCTCGTATGAGTAAGACATTATACTATTAAGTAGAAGCATGCAATTAAGGGCATATCTACGGATGTTGTACCCTATAATCACAGAATCCCTTTAATCATGTCCATAAACAAGAACCTCAAATCCTAGGTGTCATGCATTCAATGAAAAAACTGAATATGTGAGTATCACATGAAATTCTATGTTCAAAAGGATGGCTGTCATGAGTTGAGCTATGATCAACATGCTCCCAACTCTGCTAGAACACAGCCACATTTCTGTCTCTGTCTGTGTCATTCCTTGCTCAGTTAAGATGTCTTATTTTTACCAAACCAAATTGAAATGTGACAGGTCCTAGAAACAAAAGTGTGCCTGAGTCATAAGTTTTAGGAAACCTTCAGGTTCTTAATAATAACATATACCAAAATGTCTATCTAAAATTCTTTAGCTTACAGTGATGACCTTCATGAAATACTTATGGTATGGGATTCACTCTGTAAGAGGATGGTAAGATATTCCTTCAAGCTTTCTGTCTGATTGAATACAGAATATAAAGCAGAATGCTAGAATGTCATAGGGCACTGGAAGTAAGGAGCTGGAAATATTCACAAGGACATACACAATTATGATTTTGAGGATAAAACATTTTCATTTGATTTTTGCATTCAAGTTGCGTAATTCATGTATCAACATCAAAATATAATATTTTGTCTTGACTTTGAGATAAAAAACAGTGACAGAGGGAGGGACAGATAAGAGAGCATGAACGCCCTCACTTTCTGGGACACTAGATGTTAGTGATGTGCTTGGGGGATTCCAGCAACAATTCTCAGGGAATACCATTGAGCAATACAAGGAGCAAAATTACCATTGGTCCCAGAGGAACTTTTCTGTGTCATGTCAGAGCCATAAGAACCTGTGGCAGGGAATTAATTAGAAAGGGAAAAAGAGGAGGAACTTGAGTTTAACAAAAAATTATATTTTGATTTTGATACATGAATCCTTACCTGAAGATGTGACTGAAGTTTTTAATCTTTATTCTTCCTTGAAAGGACAATTAAATTCCTCAGTATTATAACTTTTCAAGCTAAAGAGTGGTGGTTGGTGGCTTCTCATTCAGGTCTGTTGTCCAATATGAAAAGTAGGATAGATATTTTAGAATTCAGCTTTCATTCGCTCCTCCAATGCATATAACAGAGGCATAGGAGAGAAAAGAATAATTTTAGGGGCTCAGCCCTGAGATTTTCTCAGCACTTTGTGGAATCCAGCACCAAGTAAATAAAACACTTTCAATGGGTAATAGTTTAATGGGTAGCAGAGGTTATTCATTGCATGCTATGTTGCCCTATTTGGAAAGCTGGCTTCCAAACAACACAGTAATATGCAGAACATATTTTTCAGTCTTTTGACATACAGCATTGCAAACACTGAATTCCTTTGATGTACTAATAAAACTACATAGATTAACAAAGACAGGTGTAAATCATTAAATCTGTAATATAAAATAGCATCTTTAACTTTCTCATGTTTCAGTTATCTCCTGGACTCTTTGTGAAGTCATACTACCTATGGAAATACCTTATTTAGCTTCATTGTTAAAGTCTTCCAGACAATAGGGCTAGGATAGAAATACAGATGAAAGACATTTTCAGGTAAAATTATTTTATTCTTGTCTCAGCGATTTCTAATAAAGTCCTACTGCATATTGCACATCTTGTAAGAGTGGTGAATGACAAGATGAGAAAAAAAAAAATCAAGCAGCCATTATCATTACCATCATCACCATCATCATTCATCAGCTACATATCAGAGCTTTGTGCATATGCTACTTTAGAAAAAAGACTACCATTAATTCTAGATTGCTGAATATCAGACTATCCCACTGAATGACCTCTTAAAGGAGATTACAACTCATCATCAGCTCTGTCATTAGTGTAATCAGTATAATCCCATTACATTTGCTTCTTATTTATAAAGACATTTGAAAGAAAGTTATCAGAAACCCTTCTGTGATCATTCTTCTATTCCTCTAGATGCACAGTATTTCACAACCACTTCATTACCAACATGGATAGGGTGCAATGACTATCTGATTGGCTTATGCAAGTTGTTATATTCTTCCAAAAAATGAACGTGAGTCCAAAAGGACTACTGAAGATGTTATTGAGTGTGTCAATCTTCCCACTAAGTTAGTCAGACTGAATGATTTTTTTATGATAAAGGATGCCATTCATAAAGACAGTGATTTAACTGTACTTGTTTTCTTTTAGACTACTTTCCAGTATTGTCAAAAATACCCTTTTTTCCCCCACGGTCCTTACAGGAGTGCAAGTGTGATCCACAAGCCTGTGGAACTTTGCTGGAGATATGCTAGGCTGAACATTAGAATTGGTATTTCAAAAGCACACTACAAATAAATACAGAACTTTATTTTCAGTAATGACAGTTCTTTAACCTTCATGACAAGCACTAGTAAGCAAGGGAGAAAAGCCATTGTAGCTGACTTAGAATTTGATTAGAAACCATGTGATTTTGAAGCTAAACTATAGATGAG
Organism: Caiman crocodilus; assembly: GCA_030014935.1. NCBI lineage: Eukaryota > Metazoa > Chordata > Crocodylia > Alligatoridae > Caiman > Caiman crocodilus. The sequence goes on from JAGPOW010003316.1 coordinate 141,413,721, forward strand.
CAAATTCACATCCAAACTGTAGAAAAATGTTGTTTAAAGGCAGATATTCACATACTGTTATTTTGCTTGGTGCCTTCATGTCATCATCACAAATCACAATGTTTCCATGTATGCTGAAAGGGACAATAATTATGCAGAGCCTGGGCATTTCAGAACATCAGAAGCAAAGCTATGTGTAGTATATGAACTATCCATAGCTGCAGCTTAAAGGCAAGTCATTTAACCCGCTTGGTGTAGTTCTTGTGCTTAAAAGGTTGAGTTGGAAACAATGTATTTTTGAATGCCTTATAAACATTTAAATTTGCTGAAAGGAGAATGAAATTATTTTTATTAATCTTTTAGAAAGCTTCCAACATCTAAATAAACACATTTTTAAATCTTATCTATCAATGAGGCCGCACTATAATCCATTATTTTGGACATCTGTATGTACCAAAGTATTATGCACTGATATTGGTTGATGACTTTATGGGCATGTCATCAGTTAAGGTTAACCAATAATTTCATCAGACTGGTTTAGAGTACTTAAAAAAGAGATTAGCATAAAATGCTTGAGTTTTGATTACAACCCAATATTAATGAGAAAAGCCACATGCAGTACTTTATGCAATGCATCATCTTTGCTTATTCCTTTATTGTCTAAAGAAATCTTTTGTGTCTTTTTAAGTCGAAACAGGAAGGGATACTTAAAACAAAGATTAATTTGGTATAATGGTGTTGTAGGACTCTGACTGGACTATTTTGATTTTCATGTTGGCGTTTTTGTAGGGTGTGGAGATGAAAGGTGTAGGAAGAACCTTTGCTTTATATATATCTATATTTTATACACACATACACAGTTCTACCTCAAAAAACACAGCAAAAAAGAGATCAAAATATTCTATCCTTTCTAGTGGTAGGAAATGAACCATTTCCCCAAAAAACAAAATTCTAAGTCATATCTAAAAAATTATCAAAAGTGCCAGAGATAGAATAATGTGTGGAGACATGGATGACATAGACAGCAAGCTCTACATCAGACATCAAAATGTAGACTTTTTCTAGATGAAATTAAAAAAGGACACAAAATTAGGCCTATTTAAATTTTCACATGTATGTCTAATTTTTATGATAAAATATGTTAACCCTTGCTGTTAAAACTCACATCAACTGTTACCTTAGGAATGACTTTGCTGTATATGCATCTCCATCAATGCACAACAAAGCATTTGTTTAACTAGGCCCTCAACATATTCAAGATGCAATTAACATAGCAATTCTGCCTCAAATAGTAACATGATCACACATGCAAATCAATTTAAGGCATGATAATACAGTAAATGAACCACAAAATTATTCTACATATAATATGAAATAACTTTGTGGCTTTTTTATTAAAAATTAATAATTAAAATTAAAATTATGGTGTGGCCAGCTGGTCACTGTTGCTGATAGGTGTTGTAAGTCTTCGGTCCTCAGTGTGTTGATGCCTTCTCTCTGTGTCGGTGGACTAAAGAGGTATAACAAGTACCTCCTACCACTCCTCCCTGATGGTGCTCACCTGCTATACCTTTGATATTTCTGATTATTATTATTGGGAGGTAGTTCAAAGAGGGAGAACCGTTTTGGACCCCCTTGTAAGGTCAGGTCTATGGGGCTTCTCCTCCCTTGCACCCTGGCCAGACCACACCTTTGTTGTTAGTTCTTTTGGCCACCCCCCCGCCCAAAAAACCCCCCAACAAATAAATGAACAAGAACGACAGTTGGGGTTACTTCTCCCCAGATAGTACACCCTGAAACCCAGGCTTCTCAAGATTATTATGGTCAAATCCACAGCCCTCAAATTGGCCCCACTAAGGGAAGCCAGGCCAGTTAGAGGCAAAACCAAACAGAAAAAAATGCCCTCAGCCATAGCAATACATACAGGGCACGTGCCCCTCTGAGATAGGCCCTCACCAGCCAGGGAATGGAGAGCACTGGCCAGTGCCCCCCCTCCCTCGAGAAGCACTGGCAGCACTTCTGGTTTGCTTAGAGGTGCTTCCAGGGTCAGTGATTGGCCACTGAGGGACCACCCACCTCTGATCGGCAACCAGCCACTGGTGCCCACCAGGGTCAGGAGACACCAATCACCCATGCCCTCGGCCACAAAAAGAAAAATCAAAATAAAGAAAGTCAAAACAAAGTCCCTTCTGTCCCCTCAAGGGCCTGATCTTTCTGGTTTTTCCTGTCCTCTTTGCCCATCTACTTCAGGGTTAAGGCTCTTGCCCAGTGATATCTCCCTGTTTCCAACTCTCACAGTGGTACTTTCCCTGACAGAGGTCCTCAAATCTCCTTTGTCTCCTTCTCAGTGCCATGATCCTGCTGCACTCTCTGCAGTTCAACATTAGAAGGAAAGTTCACTGGCATCTCTGTCTTCTTGATGCTGGGTCCTCTTCCAGGCTGCCCCTCTCTGAGGCTGGAAGTAGCCAGCACAGCTCACCTTGCACCAATCTGGAGTGAGTACTCTGAAATGTGCCATGCTGAGAAGCATGGCTGTGTTGATCCTCTGGTCACCTGAGGTGAGTACGGGAGGTTTGCCTCTCTTTTTTTTCAAGAGTTTTTCTCACTTGGACTTCCTTATCTTGACAGGCAGCATCCAGGATTTTCACAGGTTCTGGTGTATGGGGAGCCTGGCATTGGGTTGAAGGAGACTAATGCTGGGCTTTCTGTGCATAGGAAGATGTCAAAACCACGTGTGCTGCCTAATTGGGTGGCACATGAGGTTTCATAGCTCACCATACATGGGGAGCCAGGCATTAATCAGCCCTGTGCCAGACTCCCTCAGCACCAGGAGATACAGAACCACATGATTTTGACAAGTCCTAGTGCTTAGGCAGCCTGATGTCAGGCTACCTATTTGCTGATCTGGGATCGGGGACTGGTTCGGTTGTGAGGCCCAACTATTGGTTGGTTTCTTCTTGGTGATACAGGATCTCCCTGCAGCAGCAAGTAAGATACATTTGGGATCAAGCTCCCAATCCCAAAAATCACATGTCCTGCCATTCACATGTGGCAGGGCAGGGGGTGCAATTGTTGAGATGGAGAATTAGATTACATTACATAATAAAGTGAATGTCTGTCAGAGGCCTATTATACATCTTAGACTAAATGTTATATGCCTTAAAGAGGCAAAATTCAACTGGTTCAACTATCAGTTTTTATCAAGATCTCAAAACCGGATAGAAAACAATTTACTTGCCTAAGCACACAGGGCTTTAAGATAAAAATGAATTGTATATTTATCTTGGCTTCGTGATTTCAAGTCATGCGGGTTTTAAAATCGGTAAGAAAATGAACTAAAACCCATAGAAATCAATAAATATTTTTCTATTTAATTCAGGGAGGTTTGGATTGAGGCCTGATTTATGCCGAGTCCATTCTTGACTGTATTGAGCCATAACTTCTTTGACTTCAGTGAGCAAAGATTTGGCCTACTGTGAATGAAAGTATACCTATGATGCATTATATATATAAAAAAATCAAAACCAGTGGCTATTAGTTCAATATTATATAACAAGGAATTAAAATAACTCATAGTAACTTTTTTTTTTCGAATTTAAGAAGTTATTTTTTTTTTTTACAACCAACTTGCAGTCATATTGCTCAAATTGACTGCATTCTGCCTCTACAGATGATCTGAGATACCTTGGAAACTGATAGTGTATCTTTAAAAAGTGTTATGAAGAGTTGCTGTTCAGTAAAAGAAAAAACAAAATACTAGGATGATACAAAATGGTTTTAGGCAATTTTCCACTTTATTTTTCAATAGCTATTTCTCTTGATGCTCTGTATTTCATCCTACAGATCTTTTCTTATTCTTATAAATAAAGATTCATGCCAACTGTTTCAGCTTTTTATATCTGACACATAACCACACTGACCAAAAGAAAACCCAGAGGTAAATAGAAAATTAGAAAGCATACAGATGTTTGCTTTCTCAGGAGAAACTCTCCTAGGAATGATTCTCTTGTAAATCCACTACATATATCAACCTGTTGTTTATTATAAGTAAATGAAAAAAAAAATGTATGGTAAGAAAGTAACCCAAAATCTACATTTTTCTGTGATTAAAATAAAAACCACTATATCTATCTATCTATCTATCTATCTATCTATCTATCTATCTATCTATCTATCTATCTATCGCTATATATATAGCTATATAAAGTATTCTAATGTTATAAAAGCTTTAGTCTGTCTGTCTGTCTGTCTGTTTGTTTGTGTGTCTGTCTGCAATGCTTTATTCTCACTCTGATCGACTGTCTTAGCAGCCAATCAGAGTTTTCTGCACAGACACACAGCAAAGCCCGCCATGACAGCAAGGACTGCTCCTTGTAGGCAGTGGGGGATGGCAGGGAATGGAGCATTGCCATGATGGAGGGGAAAGAGTTTTAGGGCTGCATCACTTTAAGGGTGGGAGCAGGCAGCCAACAGGTGCCTGATTAGGATGGCCATTTTAATGCCCAGCTCCCAAGGCTGGGGAAGCAGTTTGCTGCCACCCAGCATAGGAGAAACATCACATTGCTGAGCTACTACTCCAGGAACATCTCAAAAGTAAGGGAAGGGGCTCTGGGGAAGGAGGAGGCCCCCAGTCCTGGGCATGAACTAAAACTGCACCCCACTGGGGTAGGAAGGCCTGCTGCAACAATCTGTGGTAGGGTAGAGCCACTTAAATTTATATGGGGAAGACTGTGAACCTTCCCAGTGAAAGGCGGGTAGGGTCTCCAAACCTTAGACCCCACTATCAGGTGAGTATAGTATGAGTAAAGGGTGGGGGAAGGGTGGCATGCTTGTAGAAGCACCTGAGCCCTGAAGAGGTAGAGGACCCTGGTGAGGTGGGCCAGGCATACATGGTAGAGACACCTAAACCTGCAGGGTGGAGGACCCCAAGCCCTGCTTGGATGTTGGAGTATTGAGGGCCAGATATGCTTTCAAGGAAGTCCCTGAGCCTGAGGGAGATGTTTGATCCAAGGGCCCCAAGGAGCAGACAAGAATAAGGTGAAGCATGGTGAAGGGTTAGAGGTGGAGTCATCCCCGAGTTTGGTAAATTGAGCAGTCCCCACTCAGATGAGGGTCATGGAGAGCCCAACAGGCTGAGCCAGGACTGCTGGAGGAGTGAGAGAACAAGCCCGATGGTCTATGGGAGCCACTCAAGGGAGTACAGCAGGGTGTGTGTGGCCCAGAGATAAGCAGTGTGGCAGAGGCACCTTTGAGTAGGGGCAGAGTGATAGAGGCCCCTGTGAGAGGGAAGTGGTATGAATGTGATCAAGTTCAGGGCAATATATTTGAAGCCTTACAAAGGTCTGAGTTTGAAATGCCTGCGAGCTGGAGTTGTGTGATCAAACAGGAGCACATTTGCAAGGCATGGGGCAAGTATAGGGATGGCCAGCCCCATGGAGCTCCAGCCCTACAGAGAAAGCCCAATGGCAGAAGGTGAGGAGAACTGTGGCTGCAGAGCTGCTTGGAGTGCAGCCCTGGCCCTCCCCTGCCTCCCACCACCTGGCTGCTGCTTTGAAACATGAAACATTTTGACTGACCTCATTTTGTTTCAAGGCTGTTTTGAATTCCTTTGTTTCATTTTTATTTTACTGTTTTGAACTCACAATGAATTGGAACAGCATCGAAAGAAAACAGCTGGCGAATCTTCCCACAGCCCTAATATGTAACAAGTTTGCAAGTTTTGCATATAAAGCATTGCATTAGTGTGGAGTAGTTATCTTATATTCAAGATCATATTATATTTGAGTAAATATAGTACATATTTGGATTTTGGGGGCATATAATAGCTAGTTGTAAGTGTTTTACTTGTAAACAACTCAATTATTTACAATAGTTTACAGACACATTAGGAAGACTAATGAAAGGAAGTCAAGCTAGATAACAGAGATTTATCCTAACAGTTAAATTTATTAAGCTGTAGAGCAGTTGCTTTAGGAATATGAGAGAAAATCTTTTACTTAGGATACTTAAAATACCAGAGAAAAAATGGATAATTGAAGATTGCTAATGAAGATTATCCTTAAGGTCTTAAACTGATCCTTTTAATTCCAAGGTACACATTTATTATAATTGAATTAAAGAAGCATCTCCATTAATGGCTAACAAGAGTAGACTCTTACCCCTTGTGTGTCTTACACATTTATGTGGCACGGTATAATATGCAAACTCTAAAACCACTGAACATATTACCTTGGACAGAAAAGCTGAACCTGAGTATCTGAGATCCATAAGAGCTGAAAATCTAATAAATGAAAGTGCCAAGTTTATGATAACCAAGGATCCTGGTTTTCTCCAATTTAAAAAAAGAAACAAAACAACAAAATTTTGGGATTAAAAAAAAAATGGAACCCCAAATTCACCTTGTTTTGTGATTAAAATGAAACACCACTATATTCTATACCAGCAAATTGCCCATCAAGCATGATGAGGTGGGGTGGGCACTGACAGAGGCCTGTGTCACCCCCACTCCCACCACCTTGGATTGAGGCCCAGTTTACCCCACTTCCCCCTACCACCTTGGGTCTGAGCCCACTCACCCCCTTCCCCCCCATCATTTTGGGTCTCCCCTGCTGCTTCAGCTGTGAGCCAGTGTGCCCCCCTCCCCCATTCAACCCCATGCTGCTGCCACCTCCCAGGAACGGTGTGGGAGAGGTGAGCTTGCACACAGCGGGGGTGGGCAGCTGTGCACCACCACTAGTAAACACCCTCCCATTCCCATTCCCCTCCTTCCCTCCCCCTTCCATGCCAGCTGTTGTTGGGGGGAGTCCTCTTTGGCCCCTGTCTCAAAGGAGTAGGACCCCACATCTAAATTTCTTTTTCCTGCAGCCCATTTTCCCTCCTCCTCCAGTCAAATAGTACCTATTTGTTTCCTCGATACCATAGACCCTAGGTGGCTTTGTTGAACTCAAGACTGTTAGTGGGAACACAGTAACTATACACATTTTATTTTTTAATAAGACTAAGGAGATTTCTCTTTGCTGCTAATTTTTCTCTAGCTTAGAGGAGTAAAAACAGTGGCTGTGGATGATGGCAACATACTGACAGAAAAACAGTTTCTCATTTGTTTTTAAAGTTCTAACTAGAGAATTCCCTTTATTCTTGATGGTTAATTTAGGCCTATAACCAAGGCAAGATGACTGGATAATTCAATTATTTCATAGCAAGTAGAAACAATTTGATTCTATTGACAAAGTTAATCACAAATTAACAGGATAACTTCTGTGTAAATAGCTCATCATAACCAAACTGGTTAAAGCAAGTTTCTTTGTGGATGATGGTCTGGTTAGGCAAATAATGCCGTTTCTGATTTTAAAGGTATTATAATAAAATAATTAATATTTTACCATATATTAATAGATTGCACTAAATTATTTCCTTTTTCTACTTACAGTTTAATTTATGACCTTTAATTGAGTTATTATGGATATATTGCTGAACAAAAGTGCCATTTACCAGCTGAAATTGAATCAAGGCATCAACAGTTACAAAAGAGATTCAAGATCTTTTCACTTTATTAAAATATCATAAGTACTTTCTCCCCTTGTACAATAATTCAAATGGGAAAATATAAATGTTATAAAATGGATTATGCATGAAAGAAACATCTAGTGGAATAGAACTCAGCATTGTTGGAGTTCTCTTGCTCCTTTTGGCTAGATCCAGACATGTAGGCATATGTGGTTTGTGGTGTTGCAAACCTCTTTGCAGCACCACAATCTGCACACCTAGCATATTAAAATGTACCCCACACTGAAAATTTGCAACACAAGGGCAAAATTTGTTACTAGAAAAATCTCAGTAGCAAAAAAAAAAAAAAAAAAAGCAATAGGAACATGTGCCAACAGACACAAAAGCTTAGTGTTCCAGGGAGATACTTGGGCTGTTGGCTAGTGCTTCCCCTCCTTTAGTTCTCCTCCAGCATGACAGGATCTGGGAGAAGTGGGGAAAAGTCAGTTTGTCCGAAGCAGGGCATTTTGCCCCTCACCAAAATGCACATGTAGGAGTGTATACAGTGGCAAAAGTTAGCAGCACAAATGTGTGAAAATGTGTAAAAAATGCTCTATTTTTTCTGCTATAAGAGCAAAGACTTGCCCTTGCTAAAAGACTTGCCTCCTGAAGTCAATGGAATGACTTTCATACCTTAAAGTGCTTTTAGGATCAAGCTCAACAGCTCTAATCTGTTTTATTACAAGCTATGGAAGTTTTACCTTTGATTTCAGGGGAAACAGGATTAATGCTCAAATGAACAATTCAGCTGACAGTAAATAAAGATTTTGTAAAATCCCATGGACATTTTTTTAGGTAGTAACATTTTCAAACATTTCATTTTTACAACATTCACAGTTTTGTGTAAATAGCCAGAATGTTGTGTCAGTCAGAGAAATTAAGAAAACGGCAATTTGATCCATTATATTCCCTGTTCATAAAGCATATTTTTAGTGTTTCTGTTATGGATGGTTTTAATGATCCAACTCATTTTTAATTTTTTAAATGTTATCCTTTTCTTTCTAGTTTTCTGCCCTTGAAATGCGTTAGGTAATTTCTTGTGGTATCTACTTCCTTAAAAAAAAAAAAAATTCTGCTATTATGGCATTCATATGCTTAGCTAAACTATGGTAATTTCTCTATCTGTCAGTGTCTACAAACTCAATAATTTCTGTTGCACTTCTCTGAACTTCCCCCTGTGTGTTAATATAGGTGTGATATTGAACTTCCCAGTATGGAACATACTTTTGCAAGTGTATACTCATGCAAGGAACTGCTCCATGACATCATTGTGACAGATGATTCTTTTCCCACCATAATTCATGTTACCTACATACTAGAGGCATAAATTCAGGCAATTCTGATTTTTTTTTCCTCTTTTTAAGCATCCAATATTCTTATACCCAGACATAGAATGCACATGGTATGGGCAAAATTCTATCAAGCACTTTTGGTTATGAGCAACTCATTTCCAAACCAAGATTCAATTTGCTGAAACTTTTTTGGGTGTCAATAGAGAAAGCAAAGTCAAAGTAAGGTTTTGAACTGCTAAATTTGGAGCAGTGAAAATGGAGAATCTTCCCAGAATATTATTTGCGGTAGTGAGGAGAAAAGGTAGAGCAGAAATAGGGATACATGAACTGTTGTAATGAAGCTGGGGCTGTTTTATAGTACTTTGTTGAAACACTGAGAAAAACACTGTTATGTCAATTAATTCTAACAACTTTTGATTAAACAAATCACACATTATAACTGAGCAAGGACTTGAAAATAGAGGACATGTCAAGATACAGAGTGCACAAGTGCTCTCAAAGGCTGTATATACCTCAAACTAAGGTCTGCCTAGTTGGGAAAGAACTGTGTTGTTCCAAACTAGTAATGCCACAGAAACCATCTTCTTTTTGTTTGATTTTCTTATGATATTTCCTAAGCAATCTTGTTTAGAACCATTGGACTGACATTTCTCACTGTCGAAAAGAATGGAAGTATCCTCACAGGGATATCTTTCTGGAACTTTACCTCACACTGGATTCTCAGGGAGAAGTATAAAGTAAAAAATTCTTTTTTCCCCCAGGATTATTGCTAGAAGAAATCAGATCCATGGGAGATGCCTATGGATTGTAAAGGAGAATAAAGTTCAGTTGGGTACAGATGATGACAGTGCCTCTACATGTATATAGAGCAATCCTATACCATCCTAGAAACCCTTTTTTTTTCCCTGTTGTGTCACCCACTGCTAATTTGAATTATGGTCCTTCCCCAAAGTATCTTCCTGCTTCCATATTCTGAAAGAATATTTTTTTCCTGCAATGGATGATGTTCTCATCACTGTATTATTGCTTATGTGGGTGCACAGAGGGTGGAAAAAAAGATAGAGGAAAAAAAGGAGGAGGTTAATAAAATATTGCACAGTTGTTTGGGATTTTTTTAAACATTTGTATAAATGCAATTCATCTGATACCTATTCCACTTAACCAATTTCTTGATATTTTTTAGAATAGTATATTAAAAGTATTGCAAATTTTAAAGGCCAGTTCTACGGGCACTCAACTATGGATTGAGCAGAAGCTGAATATTAACTGCTGTGGAGAAAATTACCTTCCTTCTGGCACCTGCCCTATTTAAAACTCATGATCTTTGGCACCTCTGGGAAATTCAACAGGACCATAATGACCAACACAAAATGTTCTGTACTGTCTACAATAGTATAACCTTACACTGAATGTGACAAGGCAAACACAGAAAGACTTTTTGACACTATTTTTAGTTGCAACTTCCCTTCTGAGAGTTTATATGCTGATTCTTATACAGTCATAGAACGAGAGTCACTGCTGCAAGCAGAGTTGCCAACTGTCCAGAAATTTATGGGCAGTCTGTGAAAAAAAAGACAATTAAAACGCCTGCCTGTAAAATTCATAAGAAAAAAGTCTTCTGTAAAAACCCCAGAAAAGGTGCATACCATTTGTTTAAAGGATCCATTACCTTTTCACTGTCAGAATGAAACTAGAATGCAAGTGTGCGTAGAAGGGAGTCGGGGCTAACATTATCTCATGTTGTAGTGGAAACACTACTCAGTGCCATGAAGGGAGCTATGCCAGGGCTTTATAGTCCACAGGAAGCTCCACAGTTTCCTTTTCCCTCTCAACTGAGTTATGCACTTCTGGTTGTGCCCACCTGAGATAAAATGTCGCTGTAGCAATGAGCTACATCTCCATAGCTCATTGCTATGGCAATGTAGCATCAGTAGGAATGAATTGTGATGCCAATGCGACTGCACACTAGGGTCTGAAATGGCCCATGCACTGTCAGGACTGTGCAGTAATGACAGTTACTGTGCAATCATTTAGTACTTGCTTTGACAGTAAGAATGCTAAGAATGCAGTAAGAATTTCTCATTTGGGCATATGTGTAGATATGCTCACTGCTTCTGAGTGGGCTATTTGCCTATCAGGATGCTCAGTCCTCCAGGGGAAATGCATTAAGGGTGCACATGAGTGTACATGCACCCCCTGCATGTGGTGGTGCACTCCCTACAAAAAGATGCTACCGATACTGTCAGTGGCACCTGTGGACAGTTGCCACTCACCACACTGCTGCCAACACCACCAGTGGCATCTGTGGTTGGTCTGCAATCCCCGCTTACTGACACTGGTTTCCTGCCACTCCCACTGCCTCCACCACGGTCCCACCGCCCCCATGCCTCTCCAGCCACCAGGGGCATGAGTCATTCATGCAGTCCTCCCTCTGAAGGCATTTAGGGATGCATGACTCCAGGCAAGACAGGGAGGAAAGGGGAAGTCACACTGTGGCAGGGTTGGAGCTGTAGGAACAGGACAAGGAGAAGTGATGGGTAGGGGTCTACCTCAGGATGGCGAGCAGGGCTGGTGGGGTTAAGGTTGGGGGGTGGCCTTGTAGGGCCACAGGGTTCAGGCTGCCATGGAGGGATGCAGGGTATGAGGGTGAGTAAGGGAGCTCTGGGATGGGGCATCATGGGAGTCCTGTCATGAGGAAAGAAACAGTTGGTTTCCAGATTCCTCTCTGAACAGTTACGATCCCTCATATACCACAAACAATGTAAAACATATGTCAGTAAAATATATGTTAGTAAAAAAAAAGTTTGGTTTTCAGTAAAATGTTTGTGAAATGTCATTAAAAAAAACCAAACAAACCCTTGGGTTGGTAACCTTACCTATAAGCACAGCCAGGATGATTAGGGTACTGATTCTTCAGAAAGCAGGTAGTAATATGGCTGCTGTTTTCCCATTTTGGAGGTTCAACCACTGGAAAGAAGTTTCAAAATATGAAGACCTACTTTACTGAGAAAACGCATTGAGACATTTGAAAAACCCCAGTCTACATTTGAGTGTTTTCAAGAAGGTTCTTGGTATCATCCTGAACAGTAGATTGCTGTTCATTTTCTCAAACATGCACTTAATAGGCAGAAGTTTCTGACATTGTGTCCCAGGATCTTGATTCCTCAGGTGCAATTTGCTCCAACCCATCAAATATTTTACTTTAACTTTTAACAACTAACTTGACAACTGTTAAGAGCTCTCATAGACATATCAGCTATGTCTTTGTAATCTTTTGCAGCTGTTCCAGAGACCTGCTAAAAAGGAACAATTGTAGCAGAGAAGAGCAGATAACTTTGAAACTCAAGCTCACCTTTAATAACCTAGTGATAGAATATGATGAGCTTTTTTTTTAGCAAATAAGAAATTATAGTTATAAAAAATGAAATCAAATAATAAAGCTGCCTGCTTTTTTTTCTCCCTGACTTATGAGAAATTTCCAGTTAGGTTTGTTTGGACATTTCCATGCCCCTTATGTTTCCATTTTATACTAATCAAAAGCTTAAACATACGTCACGGGCACAAATAGATATTTTTTTAATCCATTACAAAATTGACAATATTCCATGATTTTTCTAGCTTATAAAACTTTTGTTTTGTTAAGAAACCTTAGGATGAAATTGCTAGCTTCTAACACTTTTTTCTAAATATTTTTTTCTGCTTTCTCTGAAATCCAGTAACAGCAAAAAGATTTGGTTAAAAGATATTTGCATCATCTTCCATGAACTTTGCTATTATACAAATGTTATCTACTTTGAGGTTTCTGCAAGAAGGATCCCTCTGTCTCAAAATACAGCATCGCAATTGTATGCCATTTCTAGCATATTGTCTTTTGCTTAGAATCTGCTGAAATAAAAATATTTTCAAGTAACATTATTCTAACTTAGGGGCATTCCTGTATTATGGTAAGTATATTCTGATCACCAGGGATGCTGGTTTTCTCTGATTTTAAAAAAATACCCAATTTTTTTATTAAAAAAGTAACCCCAAATCCACACTTTTCCCATTTTAATCATGGAAAATTATAGATTTGGGATTACTTTTTTTTTTAACTGAGAATTGGGGATTTTTTTTAAGTCAGAGAAAACCAGCATCCCTGCTGATCACACTATCAGAACACTGATGTAAATCTAGAATATTCCTATGGAAGTTAGTAATATTTCACTGCTGCAAACCTGGTACCAGTGAGATCAAAATCAGATTGAAGTTCTGCGTACCTTTTCATCCCTAGTGTAATTACTGATGCTTTCAATCACATGCAGTGGCTCCCTCTTTTCCTCTTTCTGTGTTCCCTGTTCTTAGCTGCAGGATACAAGAAAAACCCATTGACTTCACTGGGAGTTATTAGTGTCCTGTGGTGGAGAATAGACCTTGCTTTACACTGTAATCCCTTTTTTATGCAGAACTGGATACAGATATACAGTACAGATAAAAATAAATCATACTAAATGTTATGAATATTAATGGATGAAGCATAATCTTACATCTTAATATAAGCATTCTTATTCAAGACTAATAATTAGTATTTATTTTTCCTAATGATGGGGCTCCCTAATCTCTTCATATATTCCTCCAACTACCCTGCTGCTAATCAACATGATACAAACCACCATCCTTAGTTTTCAGAGAACTACTTTCCCACTAAAATAAGAGGCTGCTACACAAACAACAGAAAAAGAGAACAATTTTGTGATTATCAACTCTTTCTATAAGTGCAATTCTCAAATTCTTGTGCATGTTTTGTTCAGATTAGCTCAGAAAGTGCAAAGGAATGTGAATAAAGGGTATAGACAGAACTTACATTTGTCATGCAATCAACTCCTTGAAAGTGCACTATAGCCAGGCCTTACAGAAGTGCATGGTTGCATAGTGCTTTAAAAGTACCCAATCATATGCCCAACTCCATTACATAAGGGTTCAGATGAAGGTGCTGCCAAGCAGAGCACCTTCATTAACATTGTTCAGTGCAGGTTGGGAGCAGCGCTGAGCTTCAGATGAGCCCCACCCCCAGTACTTTCTTCAGAATGGGAGAGGGAGAAGGGATGGAGCTCCATCTGGGGTTTGCCTAGCCTGCACCGGACTGTGGGGTGGGTGGATTGGAGCCCTGCAGAAGTGGGGGGCATGGAGACCTCTTGTTCTGCTATTGACAGGTTGTACGAGGCTGATCTCAGCCCAGGACAGCAGCAGCAATGGTGGCAACAGATGGGTCCCCCAGGCGTTCACCATCAGCCTGGGAGTTGACAGAGGGAGGGAGAACCCACCCACTAATGCTATTGTTTTGGTCTGAGCCTGGTCCTTATGCAGCCTGGCTTGTGCAGCTCTAGAGCTACTCTTGCACCTAGGACAGCAGAGACAGCAGAGGTAGGTAGGTGATGGGAGAAGGGAATATGCCTCTGAGCAAAGAAGGAAGGGAATTGTTACATGGTTTGGGACTTTAAAAAGTTCCCAACTTCTGCTACTGTGGTGCAGTCTGTGTGGCAAGGTTGGGGAGAGGGGAAAAAAGGATGCTGGTTGCTGCTCCTGCATTGCCTTTTATAAAATCCTGGACCTACTTCTTCATGGAATCGTTATATATAATTTGACAGTCTTTCTGTGCAACATACTATAAATCAGTCTGAACTGTTGTGAAGTCTATAGCCTCTGTTATCAGGAAGTCAGACTAAACAATTGTGGCACACTTAGGAAAAAATGGTGCTATCACTTTAAACTTTGTGCAGTTTCCTGATTCTTGCAGTCTAGAGTTTTGGGAGAAATCACAGAGTGCCCAGGGGTGGAAGGGACCTCAAGACTGGCATGTGAACAGGCCCAGAGACCATGTTGGTTCACACAGGGACCGTGATATTTCAGCCACTCACAGTTTAAACAGATTGGGAATTCACTACAGAACTACTCAAGTGTACAAAATTAAGCAAGGTAAAGTGCTTTTAAGTCACTTGACAAAATCAGGTATGGCCAGAACCAGAACATACTAGAGTAAATGGGACCCTTTACACTCACCTGATAGAAGTTAGGTAACTAATTTACATTAAATCAATCAAACAGTGAAGCAAAAAGGAGTTAGGCACCTACAGACTTACATATTGTAAGTTGCTCCATATCATATCATATCATATCATATATCATTTTACTTTGCATTTAAACTGTAAGAACTAAACAAAACTAAAACCATGAAAATTTCAATTCTCCCTTCAACCAACACCAAAATCACAAAACAAAGAGAAAGTAAGAGAAACCAAAGGGTTAATATAATTTGCTGTTAAAGTCTGAAAATGGTACAGTATATAAAGCTGATATTTGTACTCCAGCTGCAGCTGGAATTTGTACTGTTCCTCCATGACACAAAAAGAAAGGCAGGAAAAAAAAAAATCTGGATGCTATCTTCATTGTATTGAAATAACAGCTGAAGGTCTTCATATCACAATTCAAAAATATCTGCCCCAAAATACAACACATACTTGACCTAGAAAATGTACTCATTATCAGATAACCATATGGCTTAATTCAAATCTATTTGTAAAGAGAGGAGACTGCCATGGAGAATTAATCAGATATGATGCTCATAATGTAATATGAATCACAATAACAATTCTAAATAGCCAGTGTGGAGGCAGGAGTGAAATGGAATTCAAAATAAACAACTAAGGAGACAGCATACTGGTTAACTTTTAAGGACAGGAACTTTTCACTCTGATGAACTATCAAGAATAACATCTCTACAAGAACTAATAGATGCAAATGAAAAGTGTCTTCTTGAAACAATATATAATTAATTGCTACATGAGTAGTAAATTAAGAAAAAATAGGTTTAACTATTAAAACACTATGAAAGCAGAATGAAACTTGACTTCCTCGTCAACAGGTTTTCATATTGCTAGTAATCCAAATGATATTATTTTACATATAAAAATCTTGTGCCTTTAGGAGACTTAGAAACATTAACTGGAATTAAAACTTGTACTATATAATTGACATTGATTAACATTGATTTTGTTGGGTCTGGCCATTTTATTTTCAAAGTACAACTTGGAGAAGGGTACTGTGATACCCAAAAGCTTGCCTGTGTCTATACCAACCATATAATAGGTCCAATAAAAGATACCACCCAGAAACATACTTGTCTCTCACATATTTCCTGAACTATAATGGCAACAATACCACTGCAACACTACCAAAAAATGTAAAGGGTTTTGTGCAGGCTACCAAGACAGTAGATATCTAGGTCCTTGGATAGCTTGTACTGTTGCTGTAGCCATATTGAAGACAATGCTTTTAGTATCTGCACTGGTAATTTTACCCCATCTAGCTAGATAAAAGCTAACATGTGTGACTACCAAAACAACAATTAAACCTTTGTTTTGTTGTGTAGATATACTCTACATGGAAAGAAAACAGTTATCTTGATGAACTCTGAAAAACCTTGGAGGTTTTTTAAGATCCAGCTAGACAAATTCTTGGCTGGGATGATCTAGTTGAGGCTGGTCCTGCCTTGAGGAGGTGGTTGGATTAGATGACCTCCTGAGGTCTCTTCCAACCCTAATTTCTCTGATTCTCTGATTCTATGAATTTCCATAACACTTTGTGGTAAAAAGATTGTAGCTTGCCTTAAACAAGTATGCGTTCAGGGGACTACTGGGAAACATAGAATCAAGGTGATTTCAATGAAGCTGTCAACAGAATAAAATAATATGCAATATAAATATGGGCATAAGAACCTGGCAAACAATTTTTGCTATTAATTAATTATTTTGTTTAAAGATGATAAGAACAAGCTATTTTTTGTCTTAAAGTATACAGAAGACATTATGGCAATAGTTTTGAAATACATCCCACGGTTTGCTGAACTATAGACTTTAGGAATGTGATCAAAAAACTAAACATAGGCTAATTTTCAGAAAAGCTTTGTGTATAGTTTAACTAGAAATTAAGGTGAAGTGTCATATCACTATTTCTTTTTATTTAATTTGAGTTTGTTCTCTAAATTGCAATTTCTTTCCCAAACAATCATGCATTTTCACTAGCATTTCAAGAATAAAATAACATGTTTTGATCTCATGGATACTGATTTAAATCTGGATTTGATTCTTTTCTGGATTCTAATTGCTTTGGGTTTAGTTTTTGAATGTGAATGAATAAACTGACTCAAAGACCCTGAAGAGAGAAATTCACCGTAGTATTAATACCTAACTATTAGGCCTGTGCAAAACAGTATTGTTTTGTTTTAACTTCTTTTTTGCCAGTTCAAAGGAATAGTATTTCCTTTCATCATTTTATTTCATTTCAAAGTGCTGTCCCATTTCATTTCATTGAAACTGTTTTGCTGTTTTGACACATTTTGCTGTTTTGCCCATAGGCTATAATAGGGAAGCATGAAACTGCCTATAACTTTGTTATTTTTTGATGGATTTGGATGAAAAGAGCAGAGGTAGTAGCCCCATCTGAGGGCATACATCCTGCCAAGTTTCAAGGAGATAAGTGCAGGGGTTTCTGGGCACGTCAAGGTGCTGACAAGCAAAACTCATGTCACTTGCCAGCAGCAGCAGCCTCCTGTCATCCCACATGCAGATCTTAGGGCCTGAGCCCCTCAAAGGAGTCTGGTAGTTTTGGAAGGGCAGGCTGAGCTCCATGGCACTAGCAGAGCTACTCAGAATGCAGCCTTGGCTCTCCCTGTCCCCCATTGTCAGGAGCTCAGCCCAGTGGCAGGAGGCAGAGCACAGCCCTGGTTCTACCCCACCTCCCACCACTGGGTTGCACTCTGATCAGCTCCACCAGCCCCATGGAGCTCAGCCTGGTGGTGGGAGGTGGGAAGAGTCAGTGCTGGGCTGCCGGGTGGAGCTCCATGGGGCTGCGGAGCCATTCAGAGTGCAGCCCTAGTTCTCCCCTGTCTCCCGCCACTGGGCTGCACGCCAACCAGTTCCACCAGCACCATGGAGTTCAACCCAATGACAGGAGGCAAGGGAAAGTAGTCAGGGCTGCACTCTACCTCCTGCCACTGGGCTGAGCTCTGTGGTGCTAGTGAAGCCAAGCCGCTTGGAGCTCAGCCCTGTCTTTCCCCTGCCTCCTACTACCAGACTACTTCGAAACTCAAAATGTTTTGAGCACCCTCATTTCATTTCAAAGCTGTTTCAAAGCCTCTTGTTTCATTTAAATGTCACTGTTTTGAGCTCAAAAGGCATAGAAACAGCTGCCAAACAAAACACTTATCCACATTTTGCACAGCTCTATTAAAGATGCCATTCTGTGCCCCCTTAATGTAATGAGTATCTCAACTGATTTTGGTGCTGTAAGTTTTCTTCTAATTTCTTTTTACCATTATTTTAAATTTTTGCTTGGTGGAAGAGCATTTGAATCTTGTATTTTCTCGAGACAGACCATCAGTTTTAACTTCAAGAATAGTGTTAATTTCCTGAAGGTTACTTGGAGGAACTACTCTGAGAATCATGAAAAAGGGAACACTGGACTGAGCCCTATATACTTTTTTTTCCAAGTACCACAACCCAGTGAGACACAAGCCAGTGAGACACATTGAGAAGCCAACTACCACAAGCCAGTGAGCACACTGAGTAGATATTTTACTGATGCAAACTAAACATTTAGAAGGATATTCATTAGTTTGGAATTAAATGTGCTGAATGATCTGTGTGGTAGGACAGTGAGCATCTTTCTGAATTTGAAATGAGATGATCTGATACCTCGTCTTTTTTTCCCCAGTTTCAGCATTAAGGTATTTAGAGGTGAAAGCAGGGGTGTAGGTTGTAGCCGTTTTGGTCTAAGGACATAGGCAGACAAGGTTCCTTGGGTGAATTTGATATCTTTAATTAGACCAAGTTGATCTAATAAAAGATATCAAATTCACCCAAGGAACCTTGTCTGCCTTTAGAGGTGAAAAGCATTTTAAGGTTAGATGGTCCATCTCCATACCATTGCAGTATCACTCTGTTTTAAAGTATTTTTTCAGTAAGTTTGATAAGGTTAACTCCACAATTCCTTATGTTATTTTATTGCATTTGTTTAATGCAATGCACATGCACAAGCATGCATAGAAATATTGGTAAACCAACACATGATGATTTTCAGAGTAATCAATTCAGACTGGTGTATTTAACAATTCTTCTCTTCGCCTCCTACATTCAGACTGTGCTATACATAGGTTCAACTTTCCTTTGAGATTATGCTTAGTTACAGCTCTCTAATTCTAGGTCAGATAATCAAAACATGAATCAGAGTATCCTGAGTTCTCCCTCTTCCATCTCACAGCTCCCACACACAGATAAACATTGAGGGAAACAGGAGGGTTACAGGGGACAGCTATCCCAAAATAGCTGTCTAGTCACTAGAATTATAGGAAGACTACAGGGGATAGAGAAAATGGTTCATTTCCCAGTTTAGAAAATGATACATCCCATTATTGTCTCAGAGGTGATCCTCAGGAACAGGGAGGTTCCTTGTTGCCTTACAATACTAGAGATACTCTGTTAACACCAAGGTCACACTGCCATTATTAACGTTCACCTCTATACTGTGCTTTTCCATACTGGGATACTGACTTGGTTTTGTATATGGCTAGGGATATTTTTATACATGCATGCATCACTGCAATGATTATAGTTGAATAAGTGACAAAATGCATGTCAGTACTGAGAAAATGGTGGTGGCATGCTTTTGAACACCTTGGAGGTACTTTAGTGTAAAAGTGCTCTGCTGCCATTTTCTATGCGCTGATGCACATTTCGTCACTTATACAACTGCACGTGGCACATTGCAGTTTGCTTCAGCTTGCATTTGGAGCAGATTCAAATAATCGAGTATCTCCAAAGTGTCAGATATCTGGCACATTGGCAGAAAAACGTATGCATATAAATATGCCTGCCTGAGATTATGTCTGAAAACTTAGAATGTCCCACTTAGTAAGGGGGCAGAGGGAATTTAGTCACCATTACACAATCTTACAGTTCACTGAAATGCACTACCTATGGGAGCTCCCCGCTCAGCCCGCCCCCACTGCCAACAGTGCTGCAGCTGCCTGCAGGAGCTCCCCGCCACCATACCCCTGCTGCCAACACCATGGCTGCCACCTGTGGGCAATCACTGTGCTCCCCCAGCCTCCATGGGTGCATGTCATTCATGTCTATGAATATGTATATATTTAAGAAATATATGTTTTGTGCCATGTTAAAGTGAAGTGACCTCAATGTCATCAAGAGTTCTCCCTTTTTAGGATGCACATATTGAAATCCTTATACTTGTTTGGATGAATGCATTACCCCATCTTTGTGTAATTACTATTAGAATTGTTTTATAAAAAAAAAAGTTTGTTTTTAGATATGAAAAATAACACATGACATATAGAAGGACTGCAAAATTTAGCACTGAATTTAGGACATTTTGTTCATATGTTTGTTCATTTGTTTTCTTTCTCTCTCTCTGACCTGGACCTTCCCCACACTTGCAACTTAGTAGTGCCAAAGAAACAGGACTGTTCCTTGCCTTGTACACAATATTTTTGGATTATTATATTCAGTAACTACCTGTTCACTGCAGATAGTCACCTTGTAAGAAAAACATTACAATGGAAAGCTGACTAGGCTTTTCTGTTATAAACATCTGCTTATGTTAGTTAAGCTCATCAACAGAAGTTTGGTACAATTAATGCACATGCAGCTTTAATGAAATATACAAAACAGTAATTGCAACTATAATTATAATATAATTAAATTATAATCATATAATTGAAACAAGCTGCATAAAATTTTGCCTTTAAAATAAGTCTGAATATATTTCTTTACGTTTTTTCATACCTATTTTTCTATAATTATATTTCTTTGTAAAACACATGAAGCATATTTCTCCCTGTGATATCAAACGTTCCTTTCTCCTGCTCACCTGGCAACATTTGTTCTTTATTTTGCAAAGACAGCCATGCCATTTATGGGTGTGGCCTAGCCAAACTGCATTAGTCAAGTAATCTTAGACTTGGTCAGGTTGTAAATAAGAGTCCACCAAGGAGAATCAGTACTGCAGGAAATATTATCAAAAGATTCATTAAAAGTGTCCATTAAGTCAAATGCACATAAATCTTTTTAAAGGACATGGTGATACTTCATATACTATCACCAGGCATGTCTACATAAGACATTAAATATGCAGTAAACTAAGTGTACTTCATATTATCATGGCAGGCAAAAGCCAAGCTGATGCATTCAGTAGAATTAGCATATTGCACAATAGTGCATGCACTGGCACTACTGTGCAGTACTACTGTGCAGCATTAAGTTACTACCTATTATTACACGTACTAAACATAATGTATTATAATTAAGACACATAAATGAATGTGCAGATGTGCCCAGTGAGTAATATAACAAATAGAGATACCGTCTCTGTACTGATTAGATTTCATATAGAGGACTGTCTAAAGTTTGGGGCTCCAGATTTGAAAAAAAGATGTGGAAAAGTTAGAGAAGCCTCAAAGGCCAATGATAAAAATGATAAAGGGCTGGGAAAGAAAGTCATATAATGAGCTAGTTTTATTCTTTCTTGCTGAAGGATGTAGAATATAAAACAATAGCTTGAAGTTGCATTAAAGAACATGTAGATTAGATATCCAAAAAAAAAAAACCCAAACAAAAACTTCACTGTCAGAATAGTGAGGCAGTAGAATAGATCGCCAAGGGAAGCTATGAACTTGCTACTGCTGGAGGTGTTGAAGAAGAGCTCGGACAGTCACTTGTTGGGGATGATGTAGATCAGTGCTTCCCAACCTTTCCCTCACTGTGACAGGAGAAAATCTTTGACTGTCTTGGCAACCCCACTTTTCATCATTGCAACCTCAAATGGGATCCCACCCAATGTTGAGAACTCCTGATCTAGGTGTAGCTATGCCTAGATAGCATACTCATAGAACTATTATGAGTATTTCTCATGCTTCTGGGCTTTTCTAGTTGCTGTATGGAGCTCAGAGGGAATCCAGAGCCCCACCCCGTTTCCTGCTAGATATGTCAGATGTGTGTATGGGGAAGGGGTTTGCTTTGCTTTTGGGTTTTTTTTTTTCATTAAGCCTTTCTTGGGGGCATTGGATGTTGGCTACAGTCAAGGTTGAAGATTCTGACTTCAGTGTATCAAAGCTCCTGCTTGGACTTAAAGCTGAAAGTTCCTTAGAAGAGTCTTTATCTTTCACTCAGGTTATGAACTGTTAAGATTCTTGCCCTCCTTTGCAGTGGAGGGTGTGGACCTCTACCTGGGATCTCTTGAGTATATATTAACAACCTTTTACAGAAACAGAACACTGGATGCCATAATCCCTTTGCTCTGCTTGTCGCAGTTTAGGGTGTTATGTATTGTGTTGTGTCAGGGTTGACAGTAATTTTACTAAGAAGTTACATAGTAGATTTGTATACGATGTTTTGGATAAGGGTGATGTTGCCTCAGGCAGGCGGTTGGAGTTGATTACCTATGAATGTCCCTTCTATTCCTACATCTCTATGGTTTCTATGAAGAGGGTCTCTTCTACCACCTCCTCACAGAAAAGGCAGGCTGCCAGCAGCACTGGGTTTAGTACAAAGGTACCCAGGGCTGGGGCCCCATGCATCAGCTGGTACTGGAAGTTGCCAGTTCTTTTGGCAATGGGTAGCTTATACAGAATATGCCAAGACAGATGGGCTTGTTCTAGTGTTTCTTTCACTAGGAGTAACCTGCAAGTTGTGTCAGGATGGGTAGCAAGGATGAGGGCATCACACACTTTGACTGTCCATGTCAGTGCCTTCTCAGACAAAATATAAAGGCATATACCATGACTTTTCTCACTGGCCATGGGGAGTGTTGGTCCCATCACTCTCATCACCAGGGATCCAGGTTTTCTCTGATTAAAAACTTCCAATTTTCAGATTTAAAAAAATAGCGCACAACCTACATTTTTTCATGATCAAAATGAAACACCACTATCTATCTTAAGATAGATATATCATATCATAGATATCATATCTATAGATAGATAGATAGATAGATAGATAGATAGATAGATAGATAGAGAGTGGAGTTTCATTTTGATCATGAAAAAATATGGATTGTAGGTTATTTCTTTACCACAAAAAATAGGGATTTTTTTTTTTAATCAAAGAAAACCAGGATCCCTACTCATCACTTTCCTCAGATAGAGAAGTAGGCAGAATATTTCACGTGTCAGAAAAGACTAGTAAGCTGCCATCAGGGAGGGCTTGTTATGTGCAGAGGTGGTGAAAGTGATCTATGAAGAGGGAAGCTTTCACTTCAGCCAAGAGGCACAAAGCAAAACAGACAGAGTGCAGGCCAAATCAGTTGGCCACAGCTTTGGCCCAGAACCAGACTGAATTGAGTCAAGGAGCTGGGTTAGCTGGATGGTATGCAACCAGACCAAAGAAGCAATGATGTTTTTTCAGAGCAGAGGTTTGGTGCCCTCTGCTGCTAAGCTAAGTTGTGGACTAGGTACTCCTGCAGTAGCTCTGGAAATTTTAGGTGCCTTTTCTTGGTTATTGCCACCTGAATCAAGCCTAGAGCAGCACCCTGGTCCCAGCTGGAGTGAGTGAGGCAATCAGAACAGTCAATCTCCTAAAGCCGTCAGCAGCAGACCCTATTCTCTCCAGCTTTTAAAAGTCAAGACTACCCTGCATTCTTTTTGCCTGGGCAGATTGAAAGTTGGAAGTTCTTGTTCCTGATCTTCCACATGCTTTCTTGTTGGTTCTCCAATTTTGACTCCTGGCACTGACTCCAGCTTCTGCTTCTTATACCAGCTTCCTTTGATTTTGGCTATGGCTTCTGAATCCAATTCTGATACCAGACCTCTCCATACCCCAGCTTCTTGGGAACTTATTAGGACTGCAACAGTGCTTTAAGTGTCTAAACATTAGGCAAGACGGTCAACATCTCCATTTCCTAAAAGATATGAGCTGGGAAGGCACACTCATAGGCTCACTGACATTTGATCAGGGACTGGACATCACTCTCACTGCTCATAAAAAACAGTCACATCATTGGCCTATGCTGTCACCTTGACTAAGAGCTATCAGCTGGGGCTGAGACTGCAGCCAATGGAAAGGCTAGGCCCTTCAGGTGGTGCCACAGTGTCTGGAGCAATGACTCTATGGTTAGGGTACAGAGCATTCTAAACAGAGAGCAGCCCTTCCAGATGCCTCTATGTGCTGGGAACAGGACACATTGTTCTCCATTCACCTTCAGGATGCTAGAAGAGACCTGGTACAGGAACTGGATGGTTGAGGTGAAAACAAGCTTTCAGGCTTCCAGAGTCCAGAATTAGAAGTAATGACTGATCCAATCAAAGGTTCTTATTTGATCAAGGGAGAACAGGCTGATGTTCAGGCCAAAGAGTCCCACAACTGTCAGTAGGTCACAAAGCAGAAACAGATTATCCTGGCTGGTTCTCCCAGGTACTTAGTAGCTGTGCTCAGGACTTGCAACAGCAGCTATGTCCATTTTGAGCCAGGTGGCCAGGGATTTGGTCAGGATTTTATAATCAGTACACGGGAGTGATACTGGTTGCCAGTTCTTAATATTACTAAGATCACCTTTCTTGAGTAATAGCATGAAGACTGCTTGCCAGCAGCTGTCCAATAGGATCCCATCTTCAAGACTGCTCTGGAAGACATGCAGGAGATCCAGGCTGAGGTGGGGCCAAAAGGTCTTGTGCAATTTTATGAGTAATCATTAAAGCCTAGTACCTTGTCCATGTTGAAACTCTCAGTGGTAGTGGTCAGTTCCATCAAGGACAGCTCCTGTTCAAGCTCAGACATGGAGAGTTTGGGGCAGCCCTCATGCAGATGTTGAATGGCCTTTGGGCAGGCAGGCTCGATGACAATCCGTTCCATGTAGAAAGTAACAACGTGTTCTCAGATCTTAGCAGGTTCTGTGAGCATGTGACCCAACAAGGGTGTAAGGTAGCCAATGATCTTTTGTTCTATGGACTTTTTTTCTAGGTTGAAAAAGAACAGGCAGAACGGAGTTCCTGGAAGACAGCTCAAATTCTAGCACCTGGGCCACATGTTTGACTAGTTCTTTTAAGCACTTTTTGTAAAGTTTGAGGTTCTTTTAAAGTTGTGGACATTACCAGCATCCCTCAGGGAAGCCGCAAGCTCTGTAATGTATTTCTTGAGTTCTTGCACACTGCAGCAGCAGTCTTGGATTGCCTGCTGTGTGTACTGTTGGCAGAAAATCTCGATTTCCCCATTTCCCACTACTCTTTCCAGGAGATGAAGTCATTTTTTGAGGCTGCCCAGGTCTGCCACAGGTACATGAAGGAGTCTGACAAGTAACCATCCTGCAGGAAGCTAATGTTGAGATAGCAGTAGGGTACGCAGCTGTGAGTTAGAAAGGGAAGAGAGACAGATATATAGAAAACAAAAATATAGGAACAACCACAAAAAAGGGAAGGGTAAAAAATTGCCCAAACCCCTTTTTTAGAGTTGCAATGCTCCAAAGGGAATCTCATTAGTTGATATTGTTTATCTCTGGTATTTGGCTGTGATTTAATTGGTCCTCCTTTACTGCTCAGTGGCCTGCCTGTACATCTTCTCATGTCAACTACATTTCTGAGGGTACAAAATTACATGTCACATTAGACTCATAGCTCAGGCACTTTCAATTACTGTAAAAAAAAAAAAAAAAAAGTGAGGACTACATTTTAATAAAGAGATTGTTTAGATGACCATTTCCTTTTCTATCCATTACCACTGAACCAAATAGAAATTGCTTACTACAGTTGGTAAGGACATTGCCAGCAAAATGAAAAATATTGGTTTGTCAAAAAAAATCATTTAATAAAGCTCTTTTGGGTAAAGTTATTTGTGCCTAGAATTAGTCACTTCTGACAAGCAAAATATTCTGCCATTTTTTATCCCTGACTTGAAGAGATCCAGGGTAAAAAAACCCAAAAAACAAAAACCCTGCTTCAATCAGATCAAAGCTTTAAGCTTGAGATCCAAAAGCAAACCTCAAACTCTAATTCTCTCTCTTGCTCCCTACCAAACACGAATGTACAAATCTCAAAAAACTTACTTTCATCTTCTGGTCAGCTCTAGTACTTATATAGCAAGGTAGTATTAGAAAACTATAAATATATATTTATATAGACAGAGAGAGACAGAGAATTTCTCTTTCTATATATACACATATATGTAGAAAGACTATTTTCCCTGTATCTTAATGCAATTTAGAAGATGGAAATAGGAAGGCAAAATCAACACCATGGGATAACAGAGTGTTCTGCAAAATATTTGCGATTATTCCATAGACCATCACCCTATTAGGGAAAATTAAAAAGATAGAGATTTATTACTTTAAAGCTCATCTGACAATAATACTAATGATGTGTATGTGTATAATATAATAGTTCTTGTTCTTACCCATATAATGGGCTGAAACTCACGTCACACAAATGGAGCACAGCCAAACAAGTTTGTGGTATGAGGTTAAACTAGACCTTATAAAAATGTCAGCGTTACGAACTTGGCAAATAAATAGACTTCTATGGTATGGTAAATCAAAAAAGCAACTAGACCTTCTCACAACATAAAAATAAATAAATAAAGAGGCATCCTACAAAGTTAAAATAAGAATGTAAACCTTTAGGGGCAAGTATATACCTTTCCAAGGTCTTTCCAGATTAAGTCTTCTACACTACAGAAGTGGTTATTTGGAATTGAAGAACAATGGTATTGTATATAATGGCCTTGACTGGGACTTATCTGCATTCAGTTATACCTACAAATGTTGTATTTGATCCTGGTCAATGAATATCTTTAAGTGAAATGGAGAACTTTGTTACATCAATGGCAAAACTCCCTTTGACTTCATTGAGGACAGTATTTAATCCTTTTGTGTCACTTCCCCATTTTTAGATGAATGTAATGATGAAAATTCATTAGTGGTTGAGAGATGCTGAGTTATGCACTCCATAAAAGTCTCCCCATCAATTTTAAATATGTTTCAAATCTGATTGCATAACCATTATTTTTAATTGCCTTCTATCTATTTTATGTCTGCATCTTTTGTGCAACTGTCCCAAACTATCCTTTCTAACTCTGTCCTTACAAACTATTTATGAGGTCTATAAATCTTAAAATCCATCTCAGTGCAAATGCATCTTTTAAATAATTGTGTGGAACCCTCAAGAATCATGCAACAGTAAGCTAAGCATGAACTGTATTGCTGAATTTTCCCTCCTTCCCCTACGTTCACAATCTCTCATTATGTCTTGTCAACACAGAGCATAAACAATTGGGGCATGGATGTTGCCTTGGATTTGTCCATGTAGTTCCAGGCACATTAAGCCTACCATGTAATCAACCTATAAAACAATATTAAATATCCTTCAACTCTCTTTTCCCTTCTCATTCCATTATATCTGTATGAAAAAAAATACATAGTGGATAATGAAATGGCTATCAACTCACAAGGAGAAAAAAATAAGAACAATAACAACAAAAAAATCACACAAAAAAACTTCATCTCTGAAGTTTATGCCACTGGCATTTATGAACCATGGATCTTACATGCCTATGAAAGACAGGTAATACTCTCCATGTATTTAGACATTCTATTTCACGGTGACTTTTGAAAATGAAGTAGTCAATTCTGAAATAGTCACATCTGTCTTTTATCTAGTTAAAAGAAGCTAATGATAATTGTTATTGTAATAGTAATCAACACTTAATACTCTTCAGAATTCAAAGGTCAACATTTTCCCTTCTTCTATACATGGGGAAGCCAAGGCACAGAATGAAGGAAACCAAGGAAGAATTAAATTACTGTCTCTCTTGTGCTCAGCAAATGATTTGCTAATGTACAAACCCAAGCAAGTACTCAATGAAAATACCTGATTTTACAATCAAGTCATTTTAGGGTGAAATGAGATACAATTTGTAATCCTCATCCATGGTCTGTATATGAAACTTACGACCAGATCACATCAATCATTTTTAAATTTACATTAATCATTTGGGTATTATCCAACATTTTCCCTCAATAATTTATTCAAAGTGTCTTCAAAGAAGCCTTTTTTAGTGTCATCAGTGCCCAGTTATTAATAGATAACAACCATGAAAGTAAATACCCAGGTACACAGGATGTTGCTGACTGTTCAATAAAGCCAACATTTGACACACAGTAGGTGGATCTACACATGTGCTTTAATGCTCAGTAGACTATTTTATTGTACATTAAAGCATCACATAAAAAACTGTGACATTAAACTGACATGCAGAAAAATAGTCTACTGTGCATTAAGCATCACTAAGAAACAATGCAAATGTGCTACCACTTATTAGTTCAGCCTAATGTGCATCAATTTAGGACCTCACATTGGAAATATTAAATTTCATGTGCAATAGAAAAAGTGCAATAAAGTGCATGTAGATGTGTCCAACATCTATGTAAATCAGTGGTGCTGTAGATGAGTGGCACAAAACCATTCTATCCCATGAGCCAAGTTTGGGTTCTGGGCCCACTACCACCCGCTCCTATCCTTGCACATTGGCATTGGGCTTGGCACCACTCCCTATCAGTTGATGTTGTCTCTAGTGCATCCATGAGCGTGCTTCAGTCTGTGAGTGTGCCGCTTTGGTCCACTCCTAGATTGGTCCCACCTCTCCTTTTTGGCACACTGAACAAATTATTCTCACAACATAATTTGGGAGAAAAGTGTTAGGATAACACTGTGGATTTTGGGGGAGCATTGAACCTGCAGTTGGACCAAGGCTTTAATATGTATCTCAGCAAAGCTGCTGACCACAAGGCAGAATGATATATATTGAAAGTGATTTTGTGAAT
Source organism: Caiman crocodilus (assembly GCA_030014935.1). NCBI lineage: Eukaryota > Metazoa > Chordata > Crocodylia > Alligatoridae > Caiman > Caiman crocodilus. Next base: position 141,442,388 of record JAGPOW010003316.1, read on the forward strand.
GCTTAGGCAAGTAGTTTTAACAATATATTAGTATTGTTGTGATATGTATCTGGAAAAGGGCCAATGTGGTTCCCATTTTCAAAATAGGGAGGAAGAAGGACCCACGGAACTATAGGCCAGTTAGACTTACCTTGATCCTGGGTAAGCTTTTTAAGAAAATTATCCTGGTGCATGCCCACAAGGGGCCAGCAGTGGAGGTTATACTTAGGGGCAACCAACATGGGTTCATTAGAGGCAGGTCCTGTCAGACCAACCTGGTGGCCTTCTATGATCAGGTCACAAAATCCTTAGATGCAGAGGTAGCAGTGGACATAGTCTTTCTGCACTTCAGGAAGGCCTTCGGCACTCTCTCTCACCCTACTCTCATTAAAAAATTAGGGGACTGTGGCGTCAACACCTACACAGTTAAATGGGTTGCTAACCGACTGGAGGACTGCATCCAGAGAGTGCTGGTGGATGGGTCATTCTCAGCCTGGAGGGATGTGGGCAGTAGGGTCTCCAAGGGCTCGGTCCTCAGACCCGCGCTGTTCAAGATCTTCATCAGTGACTTGGATAAAGGGGTAAAAATCATTCTATTCAAATTTGCCGATGACACTAAGATGTGGGGGGATGTGGGCATGCTAGAAGGGAGAAATAGGCTGCAGTTGAACCTGAACAGGTTACAGGGGTGGGCAGGTGAGAACAGGATCGGTTTCAACACTGACAAGTGCAAGGTGCTGGACCTGGGGAGGAAGAACCAGCAGCATACCTACAAGCTGTGGAACTCCCTTCTTGTCAGTGCAGAGGCAGAAAAGGATTTTGGAATCATTATTGATGCCAAAATGAAGATGGGCCGACAGTGTGGGGATGCAGTAAGGAAGGCCAACCGTACCTTGTCATGCATCCACACATTAATCTCAAGCAGGTCCAAGGAAGTGATCCTCCCCCTCTATGTGGCACTGATCAGGCCACAGTTGGAGTACTGCTTCAAATTCTGGATGCCACACTTCAGAAGGGATTTGGACAGTATTGAGAGGGTTCAGAGGAGGGCCACCCGCATGATCAGGGGGCAGCAGGGCAGGCCCTACGAGGAGGCAGGAGGAGAACCTGTTCAGCCTCCACAAGAGAAGGCTGAGGAGGGATTTAGTGGCCTGTTACAAACTAGTCAAAGGGGACCAGCAGGTATTGGGGGAGTTCCTGTTCTACCGAGCATTACCAGGAGTGGCTTGAAATAACAGTCACAAGCTGGCAGAGGGTAGATTCAGACTAGACATCAGAAAGCTTTACTTCACCATCAGGGTAGCTAGGATCTGGAACCAACTTCCAAGTGAAGTGGTGCTGGCTCCTACCCTGGGGGTCTTTAAGAGGAGGCTAGAGGAACACCTTGCTGAGGTCGTTTGACCCCAGTGCTCTTTCCTGCGTATGGCAGGGGGTCAGACTTGATGATCTGTCAAGGTCATAGTATCATATCATAGTACCTAGGGTCAGAAGGGGCCTAAAGCAGGCCATCTAGTCTGACCCCCCACCAGTGGCAGGAATGAGTGCCAGGGTCACAGGACCCCAGCCAAGTACCTATCTAATCTACTCTTAAAGATGCCCAAGGTAGGAGCAAGAACATCCTAGCCCTTTTGAAATCTGGGAGCCTAGTCATAGTGTGGGCCCTATCTACACTGCGCCAGACAGCAAATTCTATTAGGCAATGATCGCTATCTCCCAGGGAGTCCCATACCTGGAGACCTCTAACCAGATTGTCCCCTGAGGCCAGGACCAGATCCAGCAGTGCATCCCCCTGGTGGGGCCATGCACCTCCTGGACCAAGTGGAGGTCATGCAGTTCCACCAGAAACCTCTGGGATCTCTCAGACTTGGCCGACTGCTCCTCCCAGCAGGTGTCCTGGTAATTGAAATCACCCATGACAATGACATCCCTCATCCTAGCCGCTTCCTTGAGCTGGCCAGCAATTTGGAGGTCCAGCTCCTCCCTCTGGTTGGGTGGTCTGTAGC
>JAGPOW010003316.1:141444469-141455748 GCA_030014935.1 Caiman crocodilus
AATCACCCATGACAATGACATCCCTCATCCTAGCCGCTTCCTTGAGCTGGCCAGCAATTTGGAGGTCCAGCTCCTCCCTCTGGTTGGGTGGTCTGTAGCAAACACCCACCATTAAGTCCCTTTCCCCTCATCCTCCTTGCAGCCTGACCCAAATCATTTCCACCTGGTCCTCAGGTCCCCTCCAACCCTACAAACTATGAAACTATATTATATAAGATTTTGCTTATGTTAAATAACCAGCTTAATTGTGTTAACCATCTTTTTTCTGGAAAAAGCATCAATTAAATCTGTTCTGTGAACCAGTTACAGCGAGGAACCATATAAGATACAGAGGCCCAGAAAGGGTGGGCATGGTACAAGAGGGACAGAAAAACAGATTAGAAAAGTGGAAGATAACATGTAACTGAGATGAACGTACGCAAAAGGGGGAATGGTGGTAGGTAAAGAAATCTCCAGAGTCCACCCATTGACAGAAAGAAAGGAGTTCATGACCTTAGACATGTACTCATAGTGAAAAGGCATGTAAATGAACTAACTGCATAGGCAATTCAATGCTAATGAAGCAAACAGTAAACAGAGGTGGAGCTTGAGTTGGGAGGAGAAATGACTATAAACCAAAGTGTATCAATGTGGGAAAAAAAACTATTGTTCAGGGCTGCTCCCTGTGTTCATAGACTGGGTGTCTGTGAGGGAGCTCACCTGAAGCTGTCTCCATTCTAAATAAAGCTGTTGTGAGCAATGTATTCTAGTGTTTGCTTCCTGCCTGCTCTGGGTAATGAGTAACAGGACGCAGGAGAATTGGACTATAGTCTCCCTAGACATCGAGCGCTGAATGGAGTTGGGTTCTAACAAAAAGTCTTTGAATACTAAATGATATATATTAAACTACACACACACACACTAAACTATATATAAAATTAACATTTTATTTATGCCTGTGATCTAAGCAGTTCTCTTCCACCTTCAAAGTTTTAAGTAAGTTGTTTTTGTGAGTGCCTCCTCTCTTGCTTGCAATAGTTGTTCTCCGATAGCTACCAAGTGTACAGTAAAATAATTAAAATATAAAGCCCTACCAAAACAGAAAAGTGTATGTATATGATTCTCCACCTGGGGAAAGCATGCAAAAGAGAATGGATTGCATATGACAGAAAAAAAGCATATCATTTAATATACTCTGTAAAGCTCTCACATACTGTGTATGTACTGTACACTGAAGGTTTATAAGAACAGAATAGAATAAATGGAATAGTACATTGCTATATACAGTCCAGTTGTCTGGAACATTTACAACATTGCCTCCATGCATCCACAATCTTTGAAAGTGGTGTGGAACAATGTATATCCTGCTGCTGGGTGGACCAGGCAGCGAGGAGGCACATAGTGTCAGGGCTCAGGGCAAAGCACACCCAAAGGGGCTGGGGACCGGAGTAGTTACACAGAGCCAGCAGAGCCCTTGCAGTGCAGGCCTGGATCTGCTCCAGCTCTGGTCTCAGCCCCTGTGCTCACCTCCACCTCACCTTGGGGAGGAGCCACTTCCTGCCCCCTGCTGCTCTCCCTCCCTGCAAGGATGCCAGCACAGCGAGGAGTGGAGTGGAGCCAAGCAGTAACTTACCAGCAGTAAGTGTCCTGCACTGGCCCCAGTGCCTCTGCTGTGCTCCAGGTTTCCAGGGAGCTGCAGTCCAGCTCCTCTCCGGATGGGTGTGTAGCATTAAAAAGTTAATGCCTGACAAGATTTTTTTTTTTTTTTTGTGCGTGGCCGCGCATGTGCACAGCATAGAGCAAACCTTGCTAGCAGCCCCACAACAAGGGGATTGGGCCCTCAGTCCCAGCAATAGCATCACCTAATCATGCACACCAGAATTAGTTGCCCAATCCAGTGTGGGGGGCCCAGGGCTCCCCATTGGTTTAGAAGTTTGCTAGCAGAGGTATGATGTTACCTCCCCCCACACCACCAAATTTATTAATTTTTGGGAGCCCACAGGCCAGATGGCATGGTGATATCAGCCAGATATAGCCCACTGGCCAGAGGTTGAGATTCCCTAATATAGATCATTGTTAAACCAAAATATTTTGTGGTGCATTCATTTTTAAGCAATAAATAAATAGCAATCCAGTCACAATGGGAGACAAACTGAATAATTCTAATTTAAAAATAGTGGTAAGGCAATTAACAAAAGAAAAGTTATTCTAAAAAAAATTATAAAGCTCCTATATATTTTGAACAGAAATGATAAAGCAAAAAAAATGAAAAAGTACAATATGAAATGGACTATTAGGGTGCTTTTACATGTAAGCCAGGTAACTTGGGTATATACTCCCCTTCTCCAATTGAAGGGTATTGTTAGCTGGCAGGTGTGCTATGGGCAGGGAACTGCAGATGACTCAGTTTCTTTCCGCCCCTATAGAACCAGGCCAGAAGAGTCAGGGCACTTAACTATATACAAATGTATTTACTTTAACTTATCACAAGGGAAAGGAACATGGATATAAACATATATACAATGTATATATATTTATAAGATATCTAAACCAGTCACATAAACAATACCCTCTAGGTAAATGACAATAAAACCTTATACCAGTGTTCCAGATACAGGTAAGTCACAGGTAAAGATCTAATCCAAAACAGACAAACCCCCAAAATAAACTCAATCCCAAGGGGAAACTCCAATGCCCTTGGGCTTTTCCTGAGTCCTACAAAGAAGCTACAAACTTTAGGGGGGCCCTATCAGTGGGACCTGCCATTTCAGAAGCCCTTAACTAATGGGGAGGGGGGACTTCCCTCCCCTGTAGGAACTCTCTTTTCCCTGCAACTCACAGTTCCCAGACCTAGAGGACTGTCCTCATCCTCTGCGCCAGACTGTTCTCTTGCCTGCAATGGGCTGGGGGGCTTGCTGTCCCTGGAACAGGGCTCCACTATGCAAGGTTTTTGCAGCCTCTAGCTTGGCCTAGGCTGCTGGCTCAGTAGCCTAATCACCATCTGGCTCTCTGGACTCAATCTTTTGCTATGGGTCTGAAGCCTGGGCTGCCTCATGCAACACCAGGCTCAGTCCACTCCTGGATCCTTCATGCAGTGTCTCCTGCACCGAGGTCCCAGCCTCATTCCAGGTTGAGGACCTGAGCTGCTCAAGTACTCTAAAGGTCCTACTCCATGCACCGTCCTGTGTAACATGTCTCTGGCTGCATGCCAGAGGTTGCTGACCTGAGCCACCTCATACAGCTCCCAGGGTCTGGACACCATGTGCCATGCTGCACACTGAGAGCCTAGCTGCTGGAGCTGTCTGCCATTACCCACTGGTGGAAGTCTTCAGGGGTGCTTCTGGACTACAGCTTCACCCTGCTGAGCAAGTGTCCTCAGCCCTTCTAAGTCCTGCTCTTCTCTTTTCTCTGTCCCAGATGTGTTCCCCTCATGCTAGGCATGCAACTCCTTTTATACTCTCCAGGGCTCTGCCCCTGAAGTCTTCCAGACCTGAGCGTTGCAGTCTTCAATCAGGTCTGGTGGGGAGAGGGGGGACTCCTCTCCCTCTCCTCTCAGGAAAGGGGTGTGTCTGAACTCCTGTTGCTGCTTCCTGATTGGGGGATGAGCTCCACCAATCAAAACAGCAAGATTTCAAGCCTGGGACTCAACCCAAGGTCCAAAAGACAAACCTGTGACATACGCGACAGAGATTTAGTTTTCCCTAAATTGAAATGGTGGGTTTTTAATTGGTGGGGTTTTAACTGTGTTGTTTGAAAACCCACCATTTCAATTTAGGGACTTCTGTTACATAATATGACATCACAGTGTGTCATAGCCCCACCTCAGCTTCACCCCTCCTGCTTTCTGATGTTGGAAGACAATAAGAAAAGTTGGTGTGGGGCCCGATCCTTTTTTCCCACCACAGCCTACCTGCTTTTTTGACGGCAGGGGGCAGGAGGCAAGCTGCTGTCAGACCAAGTGGTCCCTGAGCTGTGGGGGACTGTGGTCCTTTCCTCCATGGTGATGGTGCTCCCTAAGTAACACTCACCTACTAACAACCCACCTGTGGTGGTCCCATGGGACACTCCCTCCACAAAAGGAGCACCAGGCCCGCTTAGGCATGCAGGCAGGTTCCAAGAGAAAAAAAAAACAAAACAAAAAACCATCAGGCTCCTTGCAGTGTTTTTTTTCCATTTTTTTCCCCTCGGTGGAGTCTGCTTGCTTGAACTGCCTCTGGGTTGCACAGCCCTGAACTGCATGGAGCCTGGTGCTTCCCTTCATGCTGACAACACCCCCGCTAGGACTGCCCACGCAGGTTGCTAGCAGGCATACTCCAGGATGTGCTGGGGCACACACTGTGCATGCATGGCCGTCTGGTGTGTGTGTGGGGGGGGGGGGGGCGTTCCATGCTCTGGGATTTCTCTGGTTCACCAAGGAACTGAATGGGACCTACATCCTCATCACCTGCCCACCCCATGGCGACCATCCCTACTATAGCCAGAGGGGCTTTCACTCTGTTGTGCTACAGACCATCATTTACCACTGCAGTGTCTTCACAAACATGACTGCTGGCTGAGTGGGCACAAATTCACCTCAAGTTCACTGAAAACAATCTCCCCTGAGTCATCATTGCAGCCTGCATGCTGCATTACACCTGTGAGGATGGAAGGAGCTCCTCAACCAGCAAGGCCTCTGCATCCACCAAGTGGTCCTCCAATCCTGTCACCAGCTGGTCCAAGAGGAGGGTGAAATCTTGGGTCCTTCTTTTGGGGAGCTGGTATATCTGCAGGGCCCTGGCCATGGGTAGTGGCAATCCTAAGCCCATATCCCAGTTGCCAACAGTGACTTCCCTGCATGTGCAGCTGCAGGCTTGCAGAGCCATGAGAAAGAATCTGTTTGTCACAGTTTGCAACGTTTATGAGAAAAGATTCTCTGTACCAGGGGCTCAGGTCAGGGGTTGGGAGCACACAGGTGCACAGGGACCATGGCAAATAAAGCATATAGGCCTAGGTGTCTGAGAGCTGAGACCCCCATCCCTGCTTATTCTGCAGGGGCACGTGAAGCTCCGGGTACTGGCTGCAGGCAGCCTGCTTCACCCACCCCATTCCCAGGACAGGGCAGGAGAGGGCACATTCTTGGCAGCACCTGCTGACATGGCTCCAGACCTTATTTCATATACACTTTCCTCCTGCAGGCCAGCTCCTCTCCTAAGCTTTTGCCAAGGCCATGGTACCCAGGCTCGAGGTTACAGGGCTCCCCAATGACTGGGACAAGGTGAGGAGCTGCCCATGCCCCTGCCCTTCCCACAGGGAGCCTCTCCAGAAACAGCCCGCCCTACACTGATGTTGCAACCTGAGTGTTCCCCTTCTGCGCACATCCCAAGCTCTTCATAAGAATTTGTTTGCACAGACCAAGGGGTGCCCACCCGACTATGCCCCGATGCTGCTGATTGCCATGGTACCCTAGACATATGTGCATAACTGGCACAAGACCCTGACCTTTGACAGTGCAGCACACAAGCTCAGGCTTCCCCACAACCTTAGCTGTCACCTGGAAGGCTACCTGTGGCTGTGCTGCATGCCCCCTCCCACCGCAATTGAAGAGGACCTTGCCACCATACTCAATGCATTCCTTTGCATGTGAGAAGTCTGTGCCCACATACCTGTGGGGACACAAGCTACTTAATAAAGTTTTCCACTGTTTCTCACCTCCCTGCATAGGAGGAGGATGGACCTTGGGGGCCAGCGGTGTGCTGCCAAGCCATGAAGGGAGGTAGGGCAGGGGCAGGGGTTGGGGTAGGGCCAGTGGCTGGAGTCAGGGGAAGGGGCATGATCCAGGGTGGGTAGGGCCCTCCCCCTAGAGTGGAGCTTACCACATGCCTGCTATTGGCATGGCCAGTGGCTCCACTCACACCTCCTGGCTGGTGGTGATGGCCTGTGGCTCCAAGCAGACTCTTTGAGTGGCAGGGTGAGCATAGAGGCACTTTCCCCTCCCCAGCACCCACAAGGGAGGAGCTGCCATGGGTGGTTGTACCTCATAGCTGAAGTTGAGGCTGTGGAGCTGTCAGGGAAGGCACTAGCCTGGGCTCCCTGAGCTGCTGGGAGAGGCTACAATCAGGGATCTTGATGGGAGAGTCTGCTTGGGCACCACTCATACCAATCCACTCTCACTAACTATACAATATCTACTCCTCTTAACATATTGACTTCCCAGGCCCTTACTTCCACACGTACATAAACAAGGAGAGAGAATTGACTTCCTAAGGTCCACACCAACTCTGGCACACATATGATGATTGATAACTCACTCAATAGGTGTGGTGATCCTCCTTGGGTCAGCATCTCCTGGACAACCACACCAACAGGTGGTGGTAACTCACTGTGTCCCAGGTTCTGCCCCAGGTGTTGGCCTACATAAAATTATTGTGCCACACATTGATCATACCTCTCCTCAGATACAATCATTTTATATAGACTGACCCCTGCCAGTCACCTTACACTCTACACTAATCACCTCTCAAATTACCTTACTCAGGTGTTGTAACTTTCATCCTGCCACCCCAGATCTTGTGGGGCAAAACTCTATAATTAGGTCAACTTGAGCAGTAGGTCTAAAGTTCACTCACTGACCACCTTGGGGGACATTGTGGCTTTCAGCCTCAACAGGTGATGGTGACCCACTGTGCCTGCAAGGCCTTGACATTTATGCAGCACTACCACACCAACTGGTCATGCCTATGTTCCATCATTTGGCCTGACAGCCCCACCCCATGTGAATTGGCACTGCACCTCTGCCTTGTCCCACAGCTCCATGAAGTTGACAGTCTCCTCCTCTGACTAGTTGGGGCCCTAGGTGGTGGACACTGGCCTCAGTGATGATGAAGCCATAGGGGTCCCTGTTCCAACTTTCCAGGCTTCCATGCAGCTGTCTTTGTGCTGCCAGGCCTGGGCAGCTGCCTGCAGTGCCCAGCACAGGGACACAGCATGGGACTGACAGACATATGGCAAAGCTATGCTTCACAGAACCTGCAGGCTATAGGCATGCTGCTGGGGGTGGGCTACAGGTAGCTGGAGCTGGCCCCAGGGGCCAGGAACTGGCTGCAGCTGGGTCTGGATGCTGACAGGCCTGGCAGGAGCTTGGAGCAGCCTGCAGGTGCTGATGGTGCAGATCTGGCAGCTGTGCAGCACTGAAGTGCCAGGCAATAGTGCTGGGGTGCAGACACAGCTGATCTGCAGCCTTTCCAGGGGGACACAAGGGCCTAGAGTGGCCTCAAAATTCCCCAGGGCTCCAAATTCCTGCTGGCTTTTAAGGGCCTGCGGCTGCCATAGAGGTGGCCCAGCCATGGGGGAAGGGAGACTCCTAGGCCTGGAGCCCTGGGGCTAGCCTCAGGCTGCCCCCCCCCACCAGTGGCAGGGATGACTAGGAACAAATTTGCTCCTAGTTGGCATCTACATGTGTTACTGTGCAGTTACTACCCATGAGTAATTTGTTACTTGCATTTGTAGGTTTCAAATTGACTTGTGAGTAGCATCATTTACTGCTCAGTAAGCATATGAATGTGCAAACTTGTGCTTACTGCACAGTAAACTATGCTACTGAACAGTAAAGCATCTTGTGTAAGCTGCACCCACTGAGGACAGGATAAGAAATAGTAGTTGAAAATTATGGCAAGAAAAATAATATGGTTGATATTGGAAAAAATATTTCTAGATATTTCTATCTAGTGCAATGATAGTTAAGCACTGAAACAAATTTTGTAAATTGTTTGTGGTATATCCATCACTGGAAGTTTTTAAGACTTGATTGGACAGTCATGTGTTAGGATGCATTCATCTGTTCTGGGTTATGGGATGGATTCTTTGAGGCCCCTTTTCTCTTATTCTATGATTCACACCTTTATAGTGAGAGTGGGAAAAGGATGAAAAATTCTTCTGAGCAGTCAGTAGAAAAACAAACATGAAGACAGATTCTATTTCATCTAATTAGGCATGTAAGTGAATATAGGCATCTATATGCAATTCTATTCCTGCTTAAGTCCCTGAAAGTCTGTTAATAAAAAAAGGTATTGACAGGAGTTAATAGGAGTTTCATAGGCACTGGCTTATTAGGATATTAGCGCAGAGCAGGAGCTAACCACATGGACTGTGGGCAGGAGAGCTGCAGCAGGGCTCCTGGTCAACATCTGAGGCCAAGTGTGACAGGTCGCTGCCCGGGCCGCACTTAATATGGCCTGGCACCTGTCTTTGGGCAGCCCACCTTGTCTCACCTGCCACATCTTTGATGTTAATTGGTTAATTGGAGGGAGGCTGCCCTTTTACTGCCCCTTCCACTAGGGGCGTTAACTGCGGCTCCTTCCTCTCCAATACCACAGCCCAAGCCAGATGGAATTGCTGTTGTTTCTATGCTAGTGCGCCCCATCCCGGGGTTCTCTGTGTCCAACTTGGACTTCCAAATCAATGCAGCCCCCTATCAGGGGCCTCCAGTGCTCGAACTTGGGCTTCCCAAAGCTCCAACGTTGCCCTCTCAGGCCTCCCAGCGTGGCCCCTCCCGGGCTCATCAACGCTGCCCCCTCTTGGGCTTCTCAACGCTGCTCTCTCTCGGGCTCCTCCGTGTTGCCCCCTCTCGGGCTCCTCTGTGTTGCTCCCTCTCGGGCTTCTCAAAATACCCCTCTCTGGGCTGGGATCTAGGCACCCTGCAAGTTGCGCCCTTGCTGGCGCAGAATCATGCCCTCCTGGGTGCCGGGATTCCTCACACTGCTGGGGTCCCTTTATGAGGCCTCCTCCAACCCCTACAGCCTCACCCAAACCACTGGTCATTCATAACAACAACAAAACACAAACTCCAGCTCCTTGGCCATAACTAAGATATAAGGCACCTGGCCATAACAACAGAAACCCATCGGCCCAAAGAACATTCAGTGCTACTACGGTTCTTCAACTCACAGCTGCAGCCCCAGCTTCAGGCTTCCTCTCTCTCCCTGGGCAGAGAGCTCCTTTCCCTGTGGTAGCTGGTGGAGAACTCTGTGCCTTGTAAAAGCCACGCCCTGCCCCTTTGGGTCAGCTGACCTTCATTAGTTGCCTAGGCAACCTGAAGCTGCGCAGCCTAATCGCTGCTAGGGCGCCTCTGGCAATTCTGCTCCTCTTCAGGCACAGGGCAACCTGAATGCTCTGTGACACCATGGAATGGGGTGGGCCACCCAAGCCATGGCCCAAACAATGTTTAACATAGCAATTCAAACACAGTCCCACTCCCTGCCTGCCTCCCCACCTCCCTCACATGTGCAGTGGCAGCCACGATCTACTGGCTGCAGCCCCACTGGGAGGGAAGGGTGACAGCCCCCTGCAACCAATGCATCAATGCACTGGAGTAAGGCCCTATGACCATGGTTATGCCTCATAGATGTAACCACCCCTATGGGCTACAGGATTCTTGCTCTGTTTTTCCATATACCAGCCCACCTGGAACTGGGCTATTGGTACTTTGGCCCCCTCAGCCTCCAGCTGTAGCTCTCCTGGCCTTTGGTCCTTCTCCTTAAACCCTGGCTCCACTCCTAACCCAGTTGGTACCCATGGGCTCCCCAGTCCCACCTGTCTTCAGCTGTGGGCCCTTCTTGGCCTTTGGACCTTCCTGAACCCTGGCCTTGCTCCTAAGCCAGTGAGACCTATAGATATCTCTACCTGCTCCCCAGGCCCTCTCTCCCTGGGCCATATGGGATCTCCTTAGCACTTTAGACCCTTCCACAAACCATCAGAATTGCTTACCCCACCTCAGATATTGACCAGGAGCCCTGCTGCAGCTCTTCTGCCCACAATCCATCTCCTCATGGCTGGTTAGCTCCTGCTCTGGGCTAATATCCTGATAAGCCAGTGCCTGTGAAATTCCTAATTGCCCCCTGGCACACCTACAGCCTGCCTTCTCTTATAGTAACAGAGTAACACACACCTTGATTTTATGTAAGAGAGAATTTGCCCCACTACTCCATGTTGTTAGGAATTCAGGGTCAGAGCTAGATTTTGTATGTTCACCTTGGGTCATTAGAGCTGGGGATCTGGTCTCTTATTATTATGATACTCCAGCTTTTGATACTGAAATCCATAAAGGACACACTTAACTCTTAGTGTTATTTTTCCCTACTCAAAATTGTTTTTTTTTTTCAGTTATCTTCTCTGGAATGACCTTTGCTATGAAGGAGTTGAGGATTCTCTAGCATTTTCCACCAGTATTACTTGTACTGAAGTTTAATTGTTAAGGGCTGTGTAATCTGTTGTTTTGAGAAACTTGCTTAGGAATTATTCAGAACAACTTTCAAAGCTCTGCCTTTTATGCTTTTTATCTGTTCTATATAGCATATATACATAGGTACAATTATGCGTATATAACTGTATACATTTATATATAAGACGACAAATATATTTAATTTCAGGACCCACACACACATACGTACATATATATGCATGTATAAATACAAACATATCTACATTGTATATATACACATGCATACATATATGCAGAAATACATATATACATGCATATGCATATACATATATGTGTGTGTGTGTGTGTGTGTGTTTAACTTTATATAAAACTACATAAAAATTTAATGAAAGAGTGAGCTTCCTTAGTAGCACAAAGGAAATCAGGAACAAAGTTTATTGTGCCATTGCTTAAAAATTAAATTTTAGGTAACGATTATTTTTATCAGTTTCACAATCACAATTCCCAAATGGACAGAAGTTAGCATAATTCAGAAGGCAAAAATAGAAATGTGACCATTTAAGCATTTAAAGGTTCAGTCTTGTCTATTCAGATTAGGTATTTGATTTGATTTTTGTGTAATATTTCATTATCAAAATGGAGTATAACTATTCACAAAACAAAATGGCCGTGCTAAAAATAACAACGAAACAAGGACAACCCTTCTTTTCCGCTTGCAATGCCATGTAGCTATGTACCCTCCCCCCTCCCTTCTAGCCAATCAGTAGTAGTCACGAGTAGCCGAAATCTCGCGAGGCTAGAAACTGATAAAGGGAGCCAGCGAGGGAAGACGGGCGGAGTCTCCCTAGGACCTCGCCGTGAACGGATGTGAGCCTGATCACCTCACATGTCCTACGCCATCGCACCAACCGATATTCGTCCACTCGTCCACCAGCTACCCATCGACCAGTTAATCTAGACAGCCTGACCTAACCCTCTCTGCTTGCTTCGCTGTTTGTTACGTTCAACACACCAATCCGCCTGGCCCTCTGGGTCAGGCGCTCTGTAAGTACCCAGAGTTAATAAACCGTGTTCCATTGCCAAATCCAAGTCTCAACTCAACCTG
>JAGPOW010003316.1:141467408-141496577 GCA_030014935.1 Caiman crocodilus
CCTCAGGCGTTACTACAAGGGGTTTGATTTCACTACGAGGGTTTGGCCTCTTAGGTGGTGTCATGAGTCACCGCCTACAATGCAATCTGCACAAAAACATCTTAGATTCACTTACACTGATATAGGAGTGGACAAATGTGGTAATAATAATAATAATAATAATAATAATAATAATAATAATATCTGAGTACTTGTACCAAAGCATATTTTAATCCTAGTACAACTATGTATTTACACACATTTAGGGTGGCATTCTATGCTTTCCTGGTTATCTAAGTGGCCATGTTTTGTAATGACATATCCAGTGGTATTCTACTTTTAGGTACCCTAGGAGTAGAATCCCTATATATGTGGAGGTCTATGTGTGACCACAGGCCTTATACATGCCCACTGTGGATATGCAGTGATCTTAAACATCTGAAAATGGATTTAGACAGAGCCCACAGCTTCCATAATAAAACTCAGTAGCAGAAACAAACTGTATGTGTATGCCCATCCTGTCCTCTTTTATCCCATAAATCAGTAACTATTACAGTCACAGGAAAGTTGGAGGTTTGCACCAAGGCTTCTTTTGCTTTATAGAACAGGCCAGGCAGTTTTGGTGCTTTCAGCCTTCCCCAGTGCTCCTGTTAAAGTTATTGCTTTCAGGCTGAGTGTGTATGCTGTTGTCCACAAGTACAGAACTACATATCTAGGAAATGATTTATACTGGATATGTAAGTATAAAAAATACCCTGCAAATGGCCAAGAAATGTCCAGGAAAAAATAGAATATCTCCCTGCATAGCTAGAAATTCCAGTCCAAATTCATTGTGGATGTAAAAAATTATTTGATACCAATGAAGTTATACCAATACTTTGCCCCGGTGTTTGACGTATGTATATATGTATGTATGTGGATACTGTGTAGTCACTTACTACTTCTTAATAATCAGTTTCTATTTTTTTAAGGGTATTGTGACTTTTCTTTTTAAACTAAAAAAAAAAAAAACAACTTTCCAACAAGTCCTCTTTGGTAGAAAAAAATTGCCCAGCCCTACTCAATAATTCTAACTTAAGTGCAGCAAAATGTTTATAGATTTCAGAGACATTAGGGGCTTGAAGGGAACTCACAAGATCACCAAGTCCAGCCTCCCTGCCATAGTCAGGAAGTTTGTGGGAATCAAATGATCCCAGCATGATAAACACACAGACACCTTTTAAATGAATCCAGAGTAGGTCCTTACACCACTTCCGAGGGGAGTCTGTTCCAGACCCTGGACACTTGGACTATGCAGAAGTTTTTCCTTATGTTCAATTTAAACTGGCCTGCTAGAAGTTTGTGGCCATTGGACCTTGTTATTCCTTGAGAAGCCCTGGTGAACAAGTGTTCTCCCAGTTCCTGATGCACTCTACTTATGTACTTATAGGCTGCTACCAAGTCCCCCTTGAGTCTTCTTTGCTCCAGGCTGAAAAGTCCCATATCCCTCAGCCTCTCCTTGTAAGATTTGCTCTCTTGGCCTTTGATCATACAGGTAGCTCTCCTCTCAACTCTTTTGAGATTATTCACGTCCCTCCTGAACTGGAGGGCCCAGAACTGGACACAGTATTCACTAAGGCCAAGTAAAGTGAGAGGATAAGATCACTGGTTTTCCTAGAGATGCATCAATTGGTGCATGCCAAAGTTTGGTTAGCTTTGCAAGCCATAGAATTGCATTGGTAGCTCATGCTCGTCTTGTGGTCAATGAAGACCCCCCAAGTTTCTTTTGGAGATGGTGCTAGTGAGCGTATCACTGCTGAGCCGATAGGTATGATGCTGGTTGTTCCTCCCAAGGTAGAGTACCCTTCACTTCTCTATGTTAAATGCCATGAGGTTATATTCCACCCACCTTGCAAAAGTGTCTAGGTCAGCCTGTATCCCCAGTTTGTCTTCTAGTGTGTCCTCCTTCCCCCATAATTTTGTATTGTCCACAATCTTTTCCAGTCCATAACTGATGCCCGAATCCAGATCAGTAATGAAGATGTTGAAAAGTACCAGCCCAAGAACTGAGCCCCAAGGGACTCCACTGGTCACCTTGTGCCACATTGATTCACTCCCATCAAGTACTACTTATCGGATCTAACCCGGAGCCAGTTCCCCAGTTATCAGACCATGAGAGGGTCAAGGACTCAGTTCCCCAGCTTAACTATGAGGGCATCATGGGAGACCAAGTCAAAGGCTTTCTTGAAATCCAGGTATATAACATCAACCTCATCTCCCTTATTGAGGCAATGCACCACTTGGTCATAGAAGGAGATGAGGTTGGTCAGGCAAAAACTTCCAGTTACAAAGCCATGTTGGCTGGCATTCAAAAGGTTTCCTTTCATTATCTTGTTGCTGATGGATCCCTTGATGATTTTCTCCAGGATCATTCCAGGGGTGAACACCAGGCTGATTGGCCTGTAGTTCCCTGAATCTTCCTTTCTTCTTTTTTGTGGACTCTTTTTCCAGTCTTTTAGCAACTCAGCCAAGTGCCATGAGTTCTTGAATATTTTTGCCAGAGGGTGTTCTAAGATTTCTGTCAGCTCCTTCAAGACTGTCATGTGCATTCCACCTGGGCCTGCGGACTTATGGATGTCTAGCCTTTTGAGGTGTTCCCTTACATGATCAGCATCAATTATGGGCTCATCTTCCACTCCCTGGAAGTTTTGCATTCTGTCTGATAGTGTTATCACCTTGGGTGAGTAGAAAATTGATGCAAAGTATTCGTTTAGGAGATTGGCCTTATCTTGGGCATCAGATATCAGCTTCCCTATTTTATCTCACGGGGTCCAATGTTGCCTTTGTTCCTCTTCTAACTGCTCACCTATCTGAAGGACTTTTTGTTGTCCTTGATTCCAATGGCTAGTCTGAGTTCAGTTTCTGCCTTTCTCCAAGTGTGGGCAAGTGTTGAGCAGTCCTCTATAGTAAAAATTCCCATTTTCCATTTGGTGTAGGTTTCTCTTTTAAGCTTCAGGAGGTCCAACAGTTCCATACTTAGGCAAGGGGGCTTCCCTGCCCACTGACTGCATTTCCTGAGAGGTGACATGGACTTCCTTTGTGCTTCTAGGCTTGAGTTCTTAAAGAATAATCATTCCTTATGGATCCCCCTCCTAAGCAGCCATGGTCTATTAGTGCCTGACTGACTAGACTCCTGAGTTTGTGAAAGTCTTCCTTTCTGTTTTACTGAGGGATTTGCCTACCTTGCGCTGGATGGAGAAGGTGATCATGGTTGCTGTCACCCAACTTCCCCTCGATCCTTATATTGCTTACCAGATCATCCCCCTTGGCCAGAACCAGGTCCAGCAGTGTCTCTCCCCTAGTTGGTCATTGACCTCCTATATTAGGTTGAGGTCATCAACACAGATAAGAAAGATATGTGAATGATCAGTTTTGGCTGTATGATCTTCCCAGAACATGTCAGGGAAGTTGAAGTACCCCATGACAATCCTGCATCAGAAGCGTGCAGCCTCAGCCAGTTTCCTATTGAATTCTTGATCCAATTCTTCTTCTTGGTTGGGAGGTCTGCAATAGGCTCCCACAATTATGTCAACTTCCCCATGCTTTCTCCATATTTTAACCCAGAGGGTCTCGAGGAGCCCTTGGTTAGTGAGCCCAGTTTGTAGGGAGGTATACTGCTCCTTGATATTGTTCTGCTGGTTGAAGTGCAAGGTCTGTAATTGAATCTTTCATTTCTGGAAGTCATTATTCCAAGGTTAATGATAGAAAAGAAAAACAAAACAAAACAATGGGACATCTTTTTTGGTCTAAACTTGCTCCCACTGAAGACTCCCTGATACTCAAGCTATTTATAGCTCCTGAGACTAGAACTGCAATGGCATTGCCTTCAGTAGAATTTTTCTGGATCTCTAATCTGTTCTGGATTGTCACCCCTTTTGAACCAAGTGAGTAGCCAGACCTGGAAGTTTTATAGGCTATTTCATTTAAGGAGAGAAATTAATGATCAAGACAAGTATTTCTTTGATTTAATCATGTTTGCATATTCTTTGTAAACAAAACCCTGTTTCCTTGAACACAGGAAGGAAATAGCAACCAGAAATAGTTTCTCTGTATGTGCACTTCTTTCTCTTTCTCACACAAAGATAAAGTTACCCTCACTTAATGCCCAGGGAACACTCGACTTTGGATCTCCCTTTGGCTATCACTTCATAAAGTATTTTAATTGGGTTAGACACACCAATTTCAACAAAATTCAATCTGAACTGTAACAAAACTCCCAACTTTGTTTTCTAACCAGAGTACCCCAGGCAGGGTAAACTGCTTGACATCAGATGAAAAATATAGTTTCCAACTACAATTTCTTTTAAATTATACATATATGATTAGGTGACTACTGACATAAATGTATCAGATAGTTTAAGGGAAAATGGACTAAAGGCTGAGAACAAAAAGCAGGAAGGCAGGAAGGAAGGCAGGAAGGACTTTGACTTTTAACGACTTTAGTCAGGGGTTCAGGGATACAAAAAGGTTGGCCGCTTACAAAGCCAAAACACAAACAAATTACTATCAAACCAAGAGCACCATGCCATTGCATTCATCACATCACACCATGACAAACACCTTCGCTACATTCCATGTCATGTCTTACATGCTAGTTATGTGGTCAGAGTGCCAGCCACACAGTCATAACTATAAATAAACAATTTGTACCCTGCTCTATCCAATCATACATGTGACAACACCTTAAACTTTCATACAAAAAGAAAGCAAAAATGCAGCCTGATGAAGGCCCAGGATGCAGCATGAGCTGGAAGTCGTAGTCTGACATCGAGCCAGCCCAGTCATCCGGGTGAGTCATGACATCAGAGTGCATATCTGAGATGGCCATCCTCCACATGGCACAGTGCTCCATAAAGGGAGCGTGTCTCAAAGGCAGGCACCACCTGCTGGAGCACACCGTACTCAAACTCCAGCGAGAGGTGCACCTGCACTAGGAGGTGGAAAAGCCGCAGGGCATCAGTTAAGCCAGTCCCAGCAAGTCAGTTTCAGTGGCTCTTGAGGACAGCCATCTTGGCCTGACCCAATAAAAAGTTGGCCAGGCAGATGGGGCCCTTCTCAGCCACTGGTATGGGTAGGAACACACGTAGGTGGTCCTGAGAAGGTCCTGCCCAGTGCTCTCAGCAGCTACTCGAGAGTGACAAAGAGCAGCCACAGGCAGGGACAGTTGAGGAAGGCTGAAACAGGGTCTCCTTAACACCCCCTGGGCAGAAGAGACAGGCCGTCGAGATGGCTGGGTCAAAGTGGGACACAAACATGCCAGTGGCTAGGATGCCATGCAGCAACCACCACTGCAGGTCATCAGTTTTCTTGGTAGTTGGCAACTTATACTTTGTGTGCCATGCTGGTTACACTCATGGGGAATCTGGGGCCCCAGGCACCATTGCCATGGTGTATCAGGGTGGCCTGCCAGCACTTGGGCATGGCAGACATGAACCACCCAGCCATATAGGCTTCTATGTGACAGAAAACCAAACAGGCAACCCGTGTCCATGTCAGAAGGCACAGGGAGCACCAGCAGGGTGCCAGGGCCACTGGCCAGCTCATCAGCCATGGCCGGGGTGACTGGTAATGCAGGAAAAGCCTCACTTGGGACATCCACAGCACAGGGGACCTGGCCTACCTGGAGATGGTTATCCAGGGCGGCTGCTGCCCCCACTGGGAGGGCAGCCCAGATGTCACACAGGAGATGTCCCATGTTGCAGATGGAGTGCATGCCCAGCTGGGTGGTCAAGGCCTCGGGCAAGAGCCAGGCTGACCAAGCAGAGTCGAGGAGATGGCTCAGGCAGAGGACATGCACTTGGATGAGAATGGCCCTGAAACTGGCAGAGACCAGGCTCAGCATGGGGTGCCTCAGAACTGGGTTGTGCACCAGGAGTTCCCTCAGCAAATGTGGGAAGTGCAGGTGATGGGCCTGGGTCTGGAGGTGGGAAGTGGCTTGCCAGGCTCATACCATACCATGGTAGAAAACTGTAACCACTGCCCAGTTCAAAAGCACGAGGTCCAACAGAAAGAGCTCCCGGTCAAAGTTGAGGGCCTCCACCCTCTGTGGAAACCGGCATGCCAGTTGTTGCCAAAGTAGGCACTCCTCACTGTACAGGAGCCATTGAAAGGCTTGAAGTTGGAAGGTGGCCACCTTGCTCACAAGATCAACCAAACTGCCCCCCCCTACCAGCTACAGGGAGGTAAAGGATAGCTCATGGGAGCCAGTAATGCCAATCCCAGAAAAAATCAACCAGGAGACACTGGAGTCTCCCGAGTAGGTCCTGTGGTAGTTCGAGTATGGTGCACTGGTGCCACAAGCTCACCGCCACTAGGTTGTTTTTAATGAAGACACATCCATGGTAGGAGAGGGTGGATAGGCACTAGTGCCACATTTGTAGGAGGGCCTCCACTCCTTCCTTGAGGCTGTCCCAGTTGCACATCCTGAAGATCTATGGCCCTAGAAACACTCCCAGGACCTTAAGGCCCTCATGGCACCAGGTAAGGCCCCCTGGCAAATCTGTGGGAGTCATGGTGATCCACACATCAAGCAACAGGGTATCACTTTTGGCCCAGTTGATACGTAAGCTCACTGGCAGTCCATCAGGGCCTTCACATCTTCCTGGGTGTTAAGGAAGATGGTCACGTCATCTGCATATGCTGATAGCTGGAGCAAAGAGGCAATGGACAGGCCCATGGCTGGTGGCAAAGCCACACCACCCAGGTGATGCTGCTGCACATGCAGCAGTGGCTCAATGGTCAGGGCATGGAGCATGCCCAACAGGAGGCTGCCCTGAAGGATGCCTCTGCATGTGGGGAACGGGGCACAGAGCACCCCATTCACCTTGAGCAGACTGGAAGTGTCTTGATACAAGACCTGGAGGGCCCCGATGAAAAAGGGCACAAAGCCAAAGGTCTCCAAGGTCTGAAAGAGGTAGGCATGGTCCACCCGGTCAAAGGCTGTCTCTTTGTCCAATGACCAATGTCTAGGCTAAAGAGTTCACTGGCTGTAAGCAGGTCACACAGCAGAAACAGGTTGTCTTGGATGGTTCTGCCCAGCACACAGTAGCTCTGTTCAGGCCCCGTGATGGAGGCCATGATAGTATGGAGGCAGATGGCCAGCGCTTTGGCCAGAATCTTATAGTCTGTGCATAGCGAGGAGACTGGCCACAAGTTCTTAATGCAGCCAAGGTCTCCTTTCTTAGGCAGCAGCATGAGCACTGCTTGGTGGCAACTGATTGGCAAGACCTTGTTGGCAAGACAGTCCTGAAAAACATGCAGGAGACAGGGGCTAAGAAGAGGCCAGGAAGTCTTGTAGAACTCAGTAGATAACCCGTCAAGGCCTGGGGCTTTACCGGAGGTGAGGCCAGCTGAGGCAGCTGTGAGCTCCACCAGAGACAATTCCTGCTTAAGCCCACTGGCCTCCAGAGCACAAAGGCATGGCAGGCCCACATAGATTTTCTGCGTGGATTCAGGGCAGTACGGCCCAGCCATTAACAGGTCACAATAGAAGGCAATGGCATGCTCATGTACTCACCTGGGTCAGTGATTACATGGCCCTCAGTGGTCTTGAGGTGATCTAAGACTTTGTTTACTGCCTGCCATTGCTCCAGGTTGAAGAAGAAGTGGGTTGGGGCATCTGTTTCTGCCAGCTCTTGGCAGCGGGTGCAGAACCTCGTTCCACAAGCCGCACTCTCTGCCAAGTCACGCAGGCACTCCCTACAGAACCAGAGGCTCTTGCGCAGCATCACATCACTGCTGGCAGCCAGCAGGGCAGCCTCAAGCTCTGCCACATCTTCCTCAAGCTCTCTGATATAGCGACGCAGTTCATTGATAGCCAGCTGCATGTACTGCTGGCAAAAAGCCCGTATCTGTACCTTGCCCACATCCCACCATAGCTTCCAGGAGGAATAATAATTCAGTCTTGTGGCCTCTCAGCCCTGCCAAAAGTTGGCAAAACAGTCCTGGGGATAAGAGTCTTAAAGTAGGCTGATGTTGAAGCACCAATACAGTGTTCGTACACAGGTTCTTCCTGGCAGGCTCAATCCACAGCAAGCCATGTCATGATCTGACAGGCCTGAGGGAATGATGCAACCACTGTGTAGGAGTGGCAGATGGTGCCTGGTAACATAAATGCAGTCGAGGAGGGCCATAGTGAGACCGAGACCGCCGGCACTCATCCTGGCCCAGGTGTAATGGCGTGTGTCGGGGTGCAGAGCTCACTAGACATCAACGAGGCCTTCAATCTCCAAGATGGACTGCAGCTTGCGGGCTGAGGGCAGGTGAGGCTCAGGCCCTGTACGATCGATCGGGGTGTCAATAGTACAATTAAAGTCCCCACCTACAAAGAGCAGATCATCTTGCTTACTAGCATTGTGCAAAAGGGCAGCCAAGGTCTTGAAGAAAGTGACTCTTTCCTGGCCATCAGTAGGTGCATAAACATTGATGAGTAGCAGATGGTGTTGTGCTAGGGTGATGCGGACAGTCAGCAGGTGGCCAGGGACAATCTCCGTTGCCACCGCCGTGTCATGATGTAGTTGTGACAATAGAAGAGTCACAACCCCAGCGCTAAAGTTGGTGCCATGACTCAAAAACAACTGGCCTTGCCAGGCAGCATGCCAAGCTAACTGATTGATTCTGTCAGAATGCATCTCCTGGAGGAAGGCAACAGCCAGCTGCTTCTGGTGCAGAAGCTCCAGGACGGCCTTCCGTTTTACCGGATCTCGACAGCCGTTGATGTTAAAAGTACCAATGGTTGTGGCTGCCATGGGTGTGGGTGTGGGAAAGGAAAGAAAGGGAAAGAGACAGTAAGAAAGAATGATCTAAAGAAGCAACTCACAGACAAAGAAATCGGAAGTATGGGGGCGAGGGGAGAAAGAGGAGAGAACAAGTGGAGGCGGAGGGAGAAGCTAGAGACCTTTAGATAGGTGGGAGTCAGAAGAGAAAAGAGATAGGAAGCCAGGGAATCTTATGCTCAGGATCGTGCCACGCAGCTCCAAGTGAGCCTGGCCCAGTGTGTCCAAAGCAGAAGGCAGGAAGGAGGGACTTTGACTTTTTTAGCTACTTTATTCAACTATTTGGGGTACAAAAATTTGGCCCTTTCAGGGTCCAGGTCCAATACACAAAACAAAAGCAAATGAGTCACTATCAAATGAAAAGCATAACATTACACTGTGACAGACACCTTTGCAGTATTACACATCATGGCTAACATGCCATTATCTGGTCGGGACACATGTTCATATAGACCAAAGCCCTTTATAAACAAACATTTCCTCCCTGGCTGTATCTAATTGTACACATAACAAAACCTTCTACTTCCCACACAAAGAAAAACAGCAAAAAGTAGCCTTGTGAGGATCCAGGGTGCAGCATGAGCTTGGAGTCGCAGTCTGCCACTGATCCTGCCTTGTTGCCCAGACTGGTCATGACAACAGAGAGCATATTGAAGAGGGCCATCCTCCATGTGGCACAGCACCCCCTCAACAGCCCAACATGCCTCAAAGGTGGGCACTGCCCGCTAGAGCACAGAATGCTCAAGCTCCAGCAAGAGGTGTGCCCACACCAGGAGGCCAAAAAGCTGCAGGACATCATCTGAGCTGATCCCAGCAAGCCAGTTGTGCTGGCTCTAAAGGACAGCCATCTTGACCTCACCCAGCAGAAAATTAGCCAGTCAGATGGTGCCCTGCTCCATCACCTGGTACAGGTAGAAGCACATGTAGATCCTCTTCAAGAGGATCCTGCCCACCACCTGCAGTGTCAGCTACAGGGTCACAAAATGCAGCTGCAGGAGAGGACAGCTGAGGAAGACATGAAAGAGGTTCTTCTCAATGCCCCCAGAGCAGAAGGGGCAGGACATCAAAGTGACTGGATCAAAGTGGGACTCAAATGTGGAAGAGGCTAGGATGTCATGCTTCAACCACCACTGCAGGTTGCCAGTCTTCTGGGGGGGTTGGTGGCTTATACGATGTGCACCAATCAGGGTAGGCCAGTGGGAAATCTGGCAGCCCCAGGTGCAGTTGCCATGGTGTATCAGGGTGGCCCGCCACCACCTGGGCATGACAGATGTGAACCACCAGGCATACAGGCTTCTACAGGGCATAGAAGCAAAGGGGAAACCCATGTAATTTCTGGGAGTCATGGAGAGACTCAGCAGGGTGCTAGGCCTGATGTCCAGCTCACCCACCATAGCCAGGGTGACCAGCAGCTGAGGAAAGGCCTCACTTGGGGCATCCATGGCAATGGGGACCTGGAGCACCCAGAGATGGTCCATCAGGTCAGCTGTAGTGTCTAGTGATATGGAAGCCTAGATGTCACACAGGAGATAACCCATGTTTTGGATGGAGCACATGCCTATCCGAGTGATCAGGTCCTGAGGCAAGAGCCTGGCCAGCCAAGCTGAGTCAAGGAGATCACCCAGATGGAGGACAACCACCTGGTTGAGGGTGGCTTTGAGGCTGGCACAGGCCAGGCTCGGCATGGGATGCCACAGGGCTGGGTTGTGCACCAGGGGATTCCACAGCAGCTATGGGAAACCTCAGGCTCTGAGCCTGGGGCTGGAGGTGGAAGGAGGCCTGCCAGGCTTGTACCAAACCATGACAGAAGAATGGAAGCACCATCCAGTTCAAAAGCATGAGATCCACCAGGAAGAGTTCCCAGTCAAAGCCAAGGAACCCTACCCTCTGCAGGAACCAGCACACCAGTTGTTGCCAGGTACTCTTCATCATGGAGGAGTCACTGAGGGAATGGAAGGTGGAAAGCGGACACCTTGCTTGACAGGTCAACCAGGTTCTGGCCACCTTTAGTGACAGGTAGGTAAAGAATGGTCCTCCAGAGAGAGTGGCACCCATCGCAAAATACATCTACCAGGAGGTGCTGAAGTCTTTTGAGTAGGTTCTGTGGTGGGCTGAGTATGGTGCACTGGTGCCAAGGGGTCACCACTACCAGGTTGTTGGTGATGAGGACTTGTCCGTGGTAAGAGAGGCTGGGTAGGTGCCAGTGCCACCATTGCAGGATGCCATCCACCCTTTCTTCAAGGCTGTGCCAGTTGTGTGCCATGGAAGTTGGCAGCCCCAGGAACATGACCAGGATCTTGAGTCCCTTATGGTGACATCTGAGGCCACCCCTGCAAATCTGGGGGTTCACACTGGGCCACGCACCAAGCAGCAGGGTATCACTCTTGGTCCAGTTGATATGAGCCAAGGAGCATGCTCATAGGCTCACTGGCAATCTGTCAGGGTCCACATGTGTTCCTGGGTGTTCAGGAAGATGGTCACATTTTTCATTTATTCCAACAACCAGAATGGAGGGCCAATGGATGGGCCCATGCCCCATGGCAGGGCCTGACTGCTCAGGTAGCACTACAGAGCACACAGAAGCAGCTCAATGGCCAGAGCATGCCAGACAGTAACTTTGCTCAGGCCCAGTGATGGAGGCCATGACACTGTGGAGGTAGGTCATCAGTGCTTTGGCCAGAATCCTGCTGTCCATGCACAGCAGGGAGACCAGTCACCAACTCTTAATGTAGCCAAGGTCTCCCTTCTTGGGTAGCAGCATGAGCACCAATTGGTGGCAACTGATGAGCAGGAACTTGTTGGCAAGGCTCTCATGGAAAATGCACAGAAGGAGAGGGCCAAGAGGCCAGAAGGTATTGTAGAGCTCAGCATGTAACTACTGAGGCCTGGGGCTTTACCAGAGATGAGGCCAGCTGTGGTGGCTACCAGCTTCTCCAGAGACAATTCCTGCTCAAGCTCGCTGGTCTCCAAGGCACAGAGATGTGACAGGCCCTTGAGGAATTCCCATGTGACCTCAGGGCAGGATGGTTCAGCTGCAAACAGGTCATGATAGAAGATTACAGCGTGTTCATGTACTTCACCCAGGTCCATGATTACCCTGCCCTCGGTGGTTTTGAGGTGATCTAAGACTTTGCTTGCTGCCTGCTGTCACTGCAGGTTGAAGAATAAGTGGGTTGGGGCATCTGTTTCTGCCAGATTTTGGCAGTGGGCATGGATCCCTGCTCTGTGGGCTGGCCAAGTCATAAAGGCATTTCCTGTGGAATCGGGGGCTGTTGCATAGCACTGCATCACTGCCAGCAGCCAGCAGAGTAGCCTCAAACTCTGCCACATCTTCCTTCAGCTCTAGGATATGGTGTCACAGTTTATTTGTGGCCAGCTGGGTATACTGCTAGCAAAAAGCCTGGATCTGTACCTTGTTCATGTCCCACCAGAGCTTCCAGAATGAGTAGCTCAGTCCTGCATTCTCCCATCCTCACCAAAAGTGGGCAAAGCAGTTCCAGAAGTAGGAGTCTTGAAATGGGATGAAGTTGAAGCACCAACAGGGTGTAGGTTCTCCCTGGCAGGCTCAGTACACAGCAGGTCAGCCCATGATCTGCCAGGCCCAAGGGAATGATGTGGTCACTTCGCATGAGTAGCAGATGGTATCTGGTGACAAAGTCAGTCAAGGCAGGCCATGGTAAGACCACTGGTACTCATCCTGGCCCAGGTGTACTGGTGCGTGTCAGGATGCAGGGTCACCAGATGTTGATGAGGTCCATGCTCTCCATGGCAGACTGCAGCCTGAGGGCTCAAGGAAGGTGAGGCTCAGGCCCCATGCGGTTGAGTGAGGCATAAGTGGTGCAATTAAAGTCTCACCTATAAGGAGCAGGTCATCATCCTCACGAACGTCATGCAGGAAAGCAGGCAAGGTCTCAAAGAAAGTAACCCTCTCCTGGTAATCAGTTGGTGCATAGATGTTGAAGAGTATCAGGTGGTGTTGTGATGCGGGTGATGCGGACAGTCAGCAGGTGGCCAGGGATGACCTCCTGTGCCACCACCATATCAAGCTGTTTTTGTGGTGATAGGAGAGCCACAACCCCAGCACTAAGGTTGGTGCCATGGCTTAGGAAAAAGTGGCCTCACCAGGCAGTGTGCCAAGCCACCTGGTTGAAGCCATCAGAATCTGTCTCCTGGAGGAAGGCAACTGCCAGCTGCTTCTGGTGCAGGAGCTCCAGGACAGCCTCCCATTTCACCAGATAACAACGGCCATTGATGTTAAATGTGCCAATGGCCGTGGCTGCCATGGGTGTGGGTATGAGAGAGGAAGAGCAAGGTAAGGTGTAGGTGGAAGAGCAAGCACCTAACAGTCAAGCAAAAAGGCAGGGACAGGTTGGGGAAGACCTATCATCCCTATCATCAGGGACCTGCCTCCAGACCTCACTCATCTCTTATCCACTATGTGAGCTTCTCCAGACAATAAGCCATCTGCCAAGTGCCTAGATCCTGTTGCATAAGTTTGACTCCAGCTCTGACAGCCTTGAAAAAGAGTTTAGAATCTGTGCACCATTGGGTGATATACCACTGGGTGATGCACCCTGCTACATTCTTCATAGACAAAGACCCCCTTGGGTGGGTAGAAAACTGACAAAGAAACCAAAAGTGAAGTGTGGGGGGGCGAGGGCAGAGAGCAGAGAAAAAGAAGGAAAAACACTGTGAAAATGCAAGAAAAGATTCAGAAACAGAGATAAACAGAAGCAAGAGACCTTTTGGCAGGTGGAAATCAGAAAAGAAAAGAAAAGAAAAGAAAAGAAAAGAAAAGAAAAGAAAAGAAAAGAAAAGAAAAGAGATAGGAAGCCAGGGAGTCTTATGTTCAGAATTGCCCCACACATCTCCAAGTGAGCCTTGTCTGAAGTGTCCAAAGTGGAAAGAAGGAAGGAAGGAGAATGAATGAATGGGGAACAGGGGAGAAAGAGCTTCTTTGCAAAAGCAGTTTAATTCCTTTGAGAATTTCTTGAAAACGTCTTAGAACAAAAAATGTCATGTTTCTCTGGTCTCTGGAGAAGATGCAACTTATTATATGGATGGTACTGTTTGAAATAAGACATTCCTTCCAGGCATGCTATGTAACTGCCTGATTTCCTATGGACATTCTACACTTCTTTCCTTCATTAAAGTAAAAGCTCTCAACTACCTTCAGAGCAGACAAGCTGTGTCACCCTTCACCATTGTCGCACTGATATCAGATAAGATAAGAACATGTCATGATGGAAACCTCTTGTAGCAAAAAACCAAGAAAGAACATACATAGGTTAGATACAGGTCTTAAATGTTTACCATTGGTGTAGCAGGCAGTGTGGTGCTTCTGCTACTTAAGGGAAGCAAGACTACAGGATAAGCAGGATGCAGGTAAGGCAGAAGGCAATAAAGGGAGCCACACTACCCAAAAGGGGCTGGGCTTGCAGGGTAGAAGCCCAGGACTTGAGTTGGACAGGTAATTTAGCCCTAGGGACCATAGATGGAAGAGCTCCTGAATAACACCTGAGCTGGGGTAAGCAAGACCACTGGTTTAGGGATTGAGACTGTAGGGACAGTGGAAATCTCAACTGGCCCAAGAGCAGGGCCAGGGCTAGAGGGATAGGGCCAACTCTGATGAGCACAGTCACAGCCATAGAGTGATGTCAGGGACCCGCAGGCTGTGAGGGATGAGAACCAAGGTCCGGGACCCACGCTCAGGAAGGATGAGAAAAAGCAGGGTCAGGGGACCCATAGCCCAAGAGGAGGAGAGTCAGTTGACAGTAAAGAAGCATAAGCCCAAGAGGGGCTGAGAATACAGGCCTAAGCCCAAGAGAGGTTGAGATTGTTTGCGGTACAGAGGCCTGAGCCCAGGAGGGTTGGAAGATCCAACAGCGGTGGAGACTGTTCTGGGTTTAGAGGCCTTCATGGAAAGGAGTTGACACTGGGGCTGAAGGCCTCAAAAAACCCATGGAGAACAAACATGGATCTGCATATGCACAGGCAGTGTATACCACCAAAAAGGGCATACAGGTCAACTGAAGCCACGCTGTGGCTGCCAGTTCAGTCCAGGACCTCTCCTGCCCTACCACTGCAGCTACCAGGGGGAACTCCAGACTCCCCTAGGTGCCAGCCCTGGGCTGACAGACGGCACAGGGAATGGTTCCAATCTCTGCAGGGTGGGACAGCTGTCCAGGCTCTAGAGGCAACTGCCTCTCACTTGCATGGTGATCAGAGACAGCCCAGATCTCTGTAGGATGGGCAGAGCTGTCCAGGCTGCAGGGCAGCTGCTTCCCAGCTGCTTCCCAGCCACATGGAGATTGGGACATATCCTGATCTCTACCAGGTAAGGAAAGCTGCCCTGCTGCTTGGATAGCTGTCCTGCAGCTGGGACAGCTCCCCCTGTCCTGCAAAAATTGGACTTAGGCAGCAGTGCTCCTGGATCCAGAGTCCAGCACATTAGTTAATGCACTATTTCTCTAGCATCATGGGCAGGAGTGGTCCTTAATCTTGGTAAAGAAAGCCTGGCTCTTCAGCATGGCAAGACTGAGAACCACTCCTGTCCATGATGCTTTTCCTGCATTTTGCATTAATTACTCATTGGATTCTACACTGGATATTAATCATGACGAGATTGAGACTTGAGACTGTGAAATATGTAGTTTGCATGGTCAAATCTATAAAATGGCTGAAGTTATTGGTATTCTCAGTGTTTTACATGTCCTCAAATGTGGGACTAGACCAAAATAAATTGCAGTCGATCCAACCAGCCCTGAAATTTCTTTTCTTGGATTTGTCAGCCTTCATAACCAGCTTCTTAATCAGAAGCTGATTGTTGGTGCCTTTCAAATTTCATTTGCATCCTTTTGTGTAATTTCCATATCTAAATTGGTAAGTGATAGCTCTGCTTGCATTTGTTCATGTTTACAATTTTTCCAGAGCTGGAAGAAATGTGACTGGTCCATAGCTGAAATGCCTCTGGTTTTGTTTTTTATTACTTGTATGTTGTCATACATTAGTAGCATATGTCAGGGCTAATAGTTTAGGATGAGAATCTAATGCTTAATCCCAGAGCCATGAATAATGACTGTCCAGAGCCTAAGTTAATACGATGAAGTTATGGTTAACAATAGGCCAGGATCAGGAAGCCAATGTGGTGGTCAGGAATCAAGCAAAGTCAAAGAGTCTGATATGGGAAACCACAAGTCAAGCGACACTGAGAAATCATGCTAAGGTAAGGATGCAAGGTGCAGGAGATGCAGTCAGAAATGACCCATGGGTTAAAAGCAAAATGGTCCAGGATCAAGTCTAGGGCCGCAAGCCAGATTTGGATATCAAGAGCAAAGGAATATAGTGCATAATGAAGACCTAGAGTCAAGTAAGTACTGTTATTAGGAAAATCTAAAAGTTCACCATTGTCTGCTCTGCTTATTTTATAGTTGTATTTGAAGAAGGGTCAGTTAATTGCCAGAAGGCTGGCTCAATCCCTCAGCTTTACTGCAGACTCATCATACATGTCATCCATACCATCTGATGGCTGCAGCATTCATTCAATAGTTTCTCTTGATAGGACAACTTGAACGTATTGGATTGGTTTTGAGTGTAAATATGTAAAATATTAAAGCAAAATTCTTTTTCCAGGCATTTTCTTAAAGGCTATCTGGACAATTTCTGTTACTATGTTTAGATTTTTCTATTGTTGATCTTGTTCTTCAGCATCTGCATTTCAAAGCATTTTTGTTGTGATTAATTAGATTAAACTCTCCTGAGTTTTTGTCCAGAACTAGATGGTCTCTTCTGCAGCTAGAAGCTATGAGTTTGCTTCTACTGATCTTCCAGAGATTTCATGAAAATTCTTGGTTTGGAATTAAAGTCTATATCATATAGCATCTTTTACTCCTCTGAGACTACAAGACTGTCCTGTCCTAGTTCTTTCACGACTGTTTTCAATTTTTTAGTTCCCACATATTTCTTGAGTATTTATATTCCTTTTCCATGTAGCGTGCTAATGTTTCTCTAAAGGGGTAGATTCAGCATTCATTCCATGTCTACCTTCAGCTCTTTGACAAAATGCTGAATAATTTGGATTCTGTATTTCTATCTTAAATAACTCTAAACTCATATGCATATAGTAAAAATACTCTACTATTTCCTAATACATACATGAATTACTAGTTGTAAGTTAACTTGTTCTTAAACCATTAACATATACTTTATTAATGAATATATGATCATGAATAAGTCAGATAGAGATGGACTGCTTTCACAGTAACAGTCACTCCTCTGTGCTCAGCACCCTCCAAGTCCAGATGTCCATGAGTGATGGGTAAGAGTTAGCCATGAGGGAGTGTGAAGAAACCTCTACAATTCCCATAGTGTTTCTACCATCACTCCCTCAAATCAGTTTCAGCATACAATTATAAATCATTTGGAGTTGCCCTTAGCAAAGCTAAGATAAATCAGAATAAATTTCTACTCTTTTCTGTCTTCACTCAGGTCTGAATTACTCAGTTGGAATCAGGTCTTACCAGACTAGAGTTGCTTTCTTTTTCTTTTTTCTTGTCCCACTGAATAACCCATAGGAAACAATATGCTTACATCAATCTTCCCAATATAGGTGGTCACATGATACAAGTAATAAATTTATTGAAAGTGGAATATTATTACATTTCAGATGCTCAGTATGTGGAATTTCACTGAAGTTTATGTGCCAAATTTATGAGCCTGCAAGTGAGAAATCGATGAGTTTCCCTTTTTACTTACAGAGGAATCCAGGGAACAGTATGTGCAAATAAACTGGGCCACGGGTTCATATCCTCTGTTCTCAAATTTTACCTACAGAGGTAACTAAAGAGTTTCTATTCCCACAAGCTACATATTGTGGTACAGCTGATTAGCCTGCCTCAAGGCCATGTACTATGCGGTGTGACATGTATCTGTAAAGAAAATTACTGTCAAACAAAGATGGAGTTTTACTTTCAGAAAGCAAACATATTTAACATTCACAGAAATTCATATATGGATAAAAAAATAATAACCAAATAAGAGCTGGATTCAGAGGTTTAGTTTGAATAAACTGAGAAATTTAAACTAGAAACTTACTAAAGGTTAGCTAAACCTGAGATTTCCCCCTTCCTAATTTTACAACCAAATCATTCTGGACTCAATTCAGACTTTCCTGAACTACACATAATCATTCGCAGACTAGTTCATTTGAATCACCATAATGCTTTTTTTCAAAGAATGAGAAAATATTATAACTTATTAAAATATACTATGGCAATAAATACTTCCATTTAATACCTGAACAGACATGAAACCATCCACATCACAGAGCAGAATCTCTGTTGACTGTGCCTGTTTCACTCTATTTTATTTTCAGCTCTGCATATCTCAATAATATAATCAAGATTTTTTTTTTATAATTTAAAGATTAACTGACTATTGTCACTGCATATTGGAGTAATGATCTCCAGTTAACCACACCATTCATACTATATATCAATACAATTTTCTATTCCTTAAAATTGTGTTAAATTTCAAAATAAAAATGTAAATTAAATTAAATTATATTCATGAGTTAGAAAAAAAAACTTTGTCTTTCATAAGGAATTAAATATAGCATGATTCAAAAATGGTAAACTGAATTAAAGAAAAAATAAAAAGGAGGGATTTAAAGAGAATATAAAATAAAATAAAATTCCTGAATCAAAATTGTTTGAATAACTTCTAAGGCTTTAGAAAGTCAGACTCCAAAAAGGAGCAAGAGGGACCAGGCACATTGAATTTCAAAGGTATTTTTCCCTAAGTTACTTAAAAAAGAGAGAAAAAAGTCCTGGCAAATGTTACTTTCACCTTGATGTTGTATACTATCTTTAAAATTATCATGAATATGGAGAAGATTGATAATATTCTTAGTACAATGCTATTTTCCAGCTCTTTGTAATGCTAAGTATGATAGATTAAAACAAAACAAAACAAACTCTTAACTTCCCTTAAAGGCATTCACACTATATAGCAAAAGAACAACAACCAAAAAAAGGCAAAGCAATAGGATTGTAAGGAAAATAACTACTAAGTGATGCACCAAAACTTATCTTGATCTCCTACCAAGAACAGTAGAGCCAAAGAGAATTTGTCAGAATCTCCAGACATGTTGACTGTGAATAAAACACATACCTTGGATATCTGAAAAACTGGTCAAGTATTAGAACTGACGACAAGTAATTGAGGGCTGGGACAAAGTGTTAAACCACTGTAGCTAAATAAGAAATTGTCAAAGAAAATCAGAGTAGTAAAATCCTGTCAGTAATAAGGGTTCATTACTGGTGTTGAATGAATGGAGAATCATTGTTTTAAGAGTAATCTCCAAAATGGATCACACATGCCCAAATCACTGGGGAACATAAGTCCCATCAGCAAGGGCAGATTCTTCCCTTCCCACTTACCATAGTAGTTAAAACACTAACCTTGGTAATAGCCTTATTAAACATTTGTTTCCTGCCTTGTCTGAACATAATGTTATTGTTTCTATAATAATAGTGAACATTTACAAAAGGTAAATGCTAAGAACCTTGAAGGGTATTTAATCCATCATGAGACATCTCAAACTGTTACATAGATTATTTAATTCCTTAAATCCATTTAAGGAATTGACATGTTAACTGAGGTACTCAAATCCACAATTGGAATCTAAAACTCCCTTCACTCACCTAAACTTAGAATACCTAAATTCACTGTTTCTAGGAACAGATACTGCTTTTGTCCCTGGAGAAATTGTGACTGTGTCAGTGAACACACATCAAATCATAAATTTAAAAAAAAACTAAACAAACCTAGAGTTCGAAAGGACCTCAGAAAATCATCTAGTCCAACCCCCTGCGTAAAGCAAGAGCATCTCTAAAGATATCATCCCAGTCAAAAATTAATATTCAGATAATATGACGGTATTCTCTTGGGCTTGTTCTCCTGGTAGAAAAATTTACCAAGAGCAGAGTGAACAGATATTTGTATTAAAAGGTTCTGGAAAGCAATGATCTTGCAGCAATGACACTATGTAGCTGTGTGGTGTGGCATGTTCCATAGGCTACCTTAGTCTGCTTAGATATGGATGATATCAGTGCAGAGGGCAGCCCTATGCTCAGCCTGATTGACTGCCCGAGGCTGCCCATGCTCAGCCTGTTTTTCCCTCAACCACAATGTGGGATTTGTGAAGGGGCATGTTCTGCTCCCTGCTGGACCATCAGCGTCTATAAGGGGACATGCTGTCTCCTGGAGGGGAGGGATGGCTGGAAGACTGTGTTCTCTTCTGAGAGAAGCCATAGCATGTATAGACATTCAGTCTCCCAGAAGAAACTCTGCTGGGAGTGATTTGGTTGTTCCCAAATTATTTTTCTTTTGGACCAGCCTTTTTTTCCTAGGAGAAAAATCCTTCACATCAGTACTGTCATGACTTCTCCTGGGAAAGCAGTGACTCTCCCAGGAGAAATGGAATGTCTATATACAAGGCCTGTGTGTGTCCCAGAACAGAAATATCCTGTAGCTGACACATATACATGTTACTCTTCTAATAAGGGTTTAGTGAGCAGCTGAATTTCATGCCAATTTTCTGCTATTGATTCAAGGATTCAATCCCAGGGTAACTGGACAGGCATACATTCCAACATGCTAGATAAACCGTTACTACTTCTGGGTAAAAAAAATATGTCATATTTCTCCCAAGATAAAGCCTTTTAATTAGGGATCTTACAGACCTACAAGCCTATGTCCTGTTTTAAGTACTTGTGAAGTATTGCAGGTAATTCTTTCTCCCAGAAAAATCATATTATAATTTGACTTAATTGCCATTCATTCAAGTGACAAACTACATGTGTAAAGGGCTGTGCCACTTTTCTTTAGCCCCACATTTTTACATAAATTAATCAGGATTGCATCAAATGTTACATCTGTTTCTAGCCTACCCAGAAAACTTTTTAAATATTTATTCTAAGACAAGGGACACGGACATTTGTATGATTTCACTTTATGCCAAGATAAAATGGTTTATCCCAGGATAAATATGACATCTGTTTGCAGCCTAGGTGCCCCTGTGATCAACTTTAAAGTACCTCGAGTGCCTAGAATTCTGTTTCTCTGATTCCCTAGATCTACCTTGGTCTGAGCAGCCAGACATATGTCCCATGCCTAGGCAGCCCTCTGCTCAATTACCTTCAAAAGATTGTTGCAGAAGGCATTTTAAGAACTCACATATGATGTCAATAGGAGTTTTCGCTGAACAAAAATGAAAGTGTTGGTGCATTATTGGAGGAGAAAATAGTGACTACCTTTGCTATAACTGCTTAATGGGAAGAACTTTACACAGTCTGGTCACTCAGTGTTAACTATGTGTTCCACGCTGTCCTGTGTTCAATGCTGTACCCAGTCCAAGGAATCACAAAAGTACAAGTTTGCACATTCTAGAAGAATCCTATTCACCAGGCTGTGGGCACACTTGGCTGGTGGAAGAAAATGCTTTCCTTTTGAAACTATCATGGGGCATCAAAGAATTCAAGTTTCATAGGCTCAGAAATAAATAGAGATGGAGAAAGAATACTCAGCTTAATTATTAGGGCACTGGGTGGTGGGAGGCCTAGTGTCCATTCACTTTTCCAGGACTACATCTATGTTGTAGAATTCTGTAGTTATTGGATAAAAAATGAACAAGTGTTCCCGGCTTATAATCCAGTGGTTATGATACCCTTAATGGGAAATGTGAGTTCAAATTTCCTCAGAAGTAGGAGGCATTGAACCAAAAACTTCCTCTTTCTAGGCAGATGTTTTAAACAATAAAGTATTGTAATAAAATTTGTGATTGTCACTAGTCATACTATAAAAGAAAGGATGATGACTTGCTTAATTCTTCCAAAGAATGGATGCAAGTGTTTCCCATTGGCTAGTGTGAGGCAACTCCTCACTCGTTGTGTAGGTTTTTGGATCACCACCCAAAGAAATAGATCCATCTATGCACTGTATATAAAGAAATAGTTAATCATGTTAGCCTAAAGTTGGGAAGAAGTCACCTTAGAGATTAACTCATTCAGAGGCATGAACTTTCATAGGCTACAGGCCTGTTCATTGATCATAATAGGATACCCCAGGTGACAGTTAGATCATCCCAGTCCTGCACAAAGATGCATGCCCTTGGAATGGGCCAGCCTAAGCCGATGACACATGGCACAGGCAGTGCTGGGTCTTGGGGGCTGGGGACATGCCACATCATGGGGGTCTCTGCCAGCAGTGGGTCCTGAGCACCCCACAGCCACTGCTACTGCTGGGTGGGGGTGCTGTGCACTGTATAGTGGGCAGGTTGAGGACCCACCCCTCCTGACAGTCCCCATCCCTATACAGTCCCCCTACACCCACAATCCCTTCAATCCATCCACAAACCACACACCTCCAAACTAATCCTACAAACCCCCATCCACATACCCAGCCACAAACCCCAAACCCTGACATAAGCCCCATACCCCCTCACAAACCTGACGCCCACAAACCCCCCACCCACCCCCACACCCTTCCCTCCCCAAACCTCACATTCCCCCAAATATCACACCCTGCATGCCAAACTGGCCAAATGGGATGGGATGGAACCTGCTGGCAGGAGCTGTAGCTGCAAAGGCAACTGCCACACTGCAGTCCATCCTCATGTCCACATCAGAGCTGGGACATGAGGCCCCAGTGTGGGAAGGCTCCTCATCCCAGAAACAACTGGCAGGGGGGGGTGATGGGCTGGGGGGGGAAGGGTGGAGGTGGCAGCAGGGGTGCATGATTGTGTGTGTGTGTGAGAGAGAGAGGTGAAAGTCAGGGGTGGGAGAGCACTCTGAGTAGGAGAGGCCACCAGAGCCAAACTTAGAGCTCCTTGCCCCGCTAGAGTGGTCTTAGCAGAGGGAAGTTGGCCTGGAAGGGAAGGGCTTGCACAATCTAGTCCCTAAGCCACAGTCAAGGGTTTTCCTGGAACATCATGGGGATTGCTGGAGTCTGGGAACAGGGACAGTAAGCAGAGCAGGAAGGGCTGGCACTGCTCAGAGCAACAAAGCAGTGGCTGTAACAGCTTCATCTGGACTTATGTCCTGGTACTGGAATGGAGCTGCTGCCAGGAGGAAGCTAGTAGAAGCAGGTAGGGGTTGTGGGTCATGAGTGAGGGACCCTGGCAGGGTTGGGTGGGAGGTGTGGGATGAGAGTGAGGGCCAGGACAGGGGTAGGAAATTGACATATCAGTACTTCTAAGATCCTCACAACCTGGTTAGCAAAGCAGGCAGGGGTCTCTCTGATATTTCACTCATAAAAAAAAAAACAGAAGCAAATTCCAAAGTGTATTGATATTTAGAATTTTTTTATTATCATAGTAGAGATATTGGTAGGCTTCCAAATTATTTTAAAATTGTAAATATATTGATAAAACATAGCCCAAATGATCTCTCTGATAGTGGCATTTCATTTTATATCATGGAAGAACATGAACAGGGATTTGGGATATTTTAATGAGAGAAGTTGGGGGTTTCTCAGGAAATTTGTAATTTTTAAACAGGGAACACCAGGATCTCTGCTGGTGAGACAAGTGGAGAGACCTGAGCAGAGAAGCCTGCCCAGGGCTGGCACTGGGGACTTTGCTGGAGGGCAGGCAAGGGGGCTGACCTGGCCATTTGGGGCTAGGAGGACACATTTTGACAGTTCAAATTTGGCCACTGAAATGACCACACCTTCTGGGTAACAGATACCCAGATGGCAGGGCAGGGGCACCAGAAGGTATGACAGAAATTCTGCATGAAGGCCAACTGTGCAGACACGACCCATTGGCAGCTGGCCCAGATGTGCAGGAGGCTCTACTACGGTGCCCATACCACCATGCAGGTGGCTGTACAGAACCTATCCGGGCCTGGCAGGTGTGAAACCATGGGGCCACATACTGTTGCAGGTGGAAGCAGGTCACAGCCAGGCAACAGCCCCTACTGACAGACTGCTGCAATGGGTAGAGGGTGCAGTAGCCACTCTAGGTTAGAACTGCTGCAGGATTCCAGCTGGCACAGGGAACTAGTGTCCTCAGATACCAACTGGCTGGACTTCAGAAGCAGAAGACAAGTAATCCTGAGCTGTGCACCAGCACAGGTGCTGGCCCCAGTCTCTAGCTCCCCTTGGCTGAAGATCCAGGAAATGCTAGGCAGGGTCATTTTGACCCAAATGCCTAGCATTTGGAAGAGTTTACACTGATTCATGGACAGGGATTGTAAAATCCTTTTACTTCCTTTCCCCTTTTACCGGGGCCTTTAAGCACCCTCTCTTGTAAGTGGCACTGCACCTTCTCTGTATATACAGATGTGGTGCACAAGGATGGAGGATAAATTGTGGCCAAAACATAGGCCTACAAACACTTCTTTAAAAATGATTTTTTTTCTTATTGGAAAAAAATTACCTATGGATAGTAAAATTCATGTTAGTATTATCAAGTAGGTACAATCTAAATGTAAAAGCCACTAATAGGCCATCATAACAACTAAATGTCTATTTAGCCTGTTTAGCCTATTTACAATATGCATATGATCAGGTTATTATGTATGGTAAGCCCATTTTTAAATTCTTATGTGTGCCTTGAGCTTAAGGGACACTATGAAAGAACAATTATCTCATTTGTCATTTTGCTATTAATACTGCTTATTTGGGTATTGTGTTAACAATTTTGGGTTTTTTTAAGTTAACACTTAGCAAAAAGTTGCATTCCTCACCATGAATATATTGAAATAAATGAAAAGAAATAGCTTGAAGTAGAGTTTTCATTAGTATTACAATTCCCAAGTTCCATGGTTGTCTTACTAAAATAGCAACTTTGGTTTTTGACACAGTGTCAGAACCCAGTGTGACAGATGGTGAACAAGTCTCTATGCGTGTTTAATAATGGTTTAATACAAGAAAAAAATACCTAGAATGTATTTTTAAGCTGATGCCTAAAATTAGGCTCCTAAATCTCATATGAATAAGTTTGCTGAGAACAGCCAATGACAGCAACAAGAACTGAATTCATATTTTATAGGCAGATTTTTCTGAAATATATAAAACAAAGTCTCATACTCCCACTGAAAGTCATACTCCTAATTCTGTGTCTGAATAAAATCTCCCTGGTTACATATTCAGGGTCTAGGTTTAAAAACATTGAGCATGGTGGTATTTTCTAGATCATATCTGTCTGTAAGGCTTAAGGACCTTAGTGCCAGAAAAAGGTACCTACCAACATTTGGGATTAGTGGAATCCACTAATAAAACTCTTATTTCAACAAAATAATGCATGTCATATTTTCTTTTATTCTCAGATATGGTATGAAGAGTATTTAAATTGTGAGACCATTAACCTATGATATGGAAGAAATATGTTCAGTTTCCTTCATACTTGAGATGTAATACACAGTTCTAACTATTACAACAGTGACTTAGCTACCAAGCTATATATTGAAGAAATTTTATGTGAGGGGTTTATCCACCCCTCATTTTAAAGTTATTTTACTATGAATAAAATCCTTCCCATAGTAGGGATCCCTGATGGCCCTGCCCCCTCCCCCTGCCACATCCAGCCCCTCCCCCACCAGTCCCCAGCCCCCTGCCATGGCTGCCCCCTCCCCCTGCCAGCCCCCTGCCGAGGCCCCCAGCCCCTGCTCTGTCCATACCCATCCCCCCAAGCCCCCATACTTGCCACCCCGCCCCATACTTAACAAAAAACAACAGCACTTACTGACAGTTGAACCTGCCATCTGGCTGACTGGCGCCCCACCTGCACAGTATTGGGCAGGCTGACAGCTCCAGTGGCCCCATCCCAGGCCCTTCCTACCTCTCCACTTTCTTGTGTTGCCCAGGGGGTCCTGCCAGGAGGCCCCAGAGCCTTGAAACCCCTGCTTCTCAGGTAAGCAGAGGCTTTTTTTTCCCATTTTTTCTGGGTTTTTTTATTAAGTGATAGTGCCTGGTGTTCTGGGGGTAGCCTTGGGGGCCTGGGGGTGCAATTTGGAAGGTGGGGCTGGGTGGGAAAGCCACTGGGGAATTCTAGGAGAGTGGGGGGTGGGGCTGGGTAGGGCAGCCATTGGGGGAGCTGCAGCAGCTGGTGGGGGATGTGACCAGGTGGGCAGCAATCAGGGGACTGGAGTGGTGCATGTGGGCCTTGCAGAGGGGGGTAATAGCCTCTGAATAGGCCATTTGGCCACTTTTGGGGGTCTGAACCCCCTTTGGGAAGCTGAATCCTTTGTGTGAGAGCTAAACCTCTGTTGGGGGGCCATAGCCCTTGTGTGGTGGATCAACCCCTTGTGTGAGGGCTCTCACCCTGTTGGAGGGCAGCAAAATATGTATTCATGAATTCAGAAAACCTTTATTTGGAGTTTACTTTATTATATGTAAAGAGACTTGCTTTAACATTGTAGATATATCAGTAAAACATTGTTCAACTGAATGCTGTCTCTGTCTCACTCTCTGTCTATCTTTATAATGGTCTTTTGCTTGACTTATGGAAGAACATGGATTTGGGGGTATTTTAGACAGTGATTTGGGGATTTTTTTTTAATCAGGGATTTTTCAGTTTTCCTATAGGGAACACCAGAATTCCTACTCAGGAGGTCAGTGCAAGACCTTGCCTGCTCAGAACTGGCACCTTGGACCCATCAGGCTGTGGCTGACCTCCTGGTCAAATGGAGACAGGAGGACATGCTTTGACAGTTCAAAGCAGGCCACCACACCCAGAATATCTTCCAGGTGATAGTTGCCCAGATGGCTAGGCAGGGGGCACAAATGGCAGTAGTGACACACAAAGGCCAACCCTGCAACCACAGTTCACTGGCGGCTGGCCCAGAGGGCTCTACTAGCTCTGCAGTCCCCATCTGAGTCTCGCAGGTTTACAGCAGGTCACAGCCAGGCAGCAGTCTCCACTGCCAGACTGCTGCAGTGGGTAGAGGGTGCAGGGAACTCTCAGGGCTGCTTCAGCAGTCCAGCTGGCACAATGAGTAGTATCCCCAGGTACCAACTGGCTGGGCTCCAGAAGCTCCTGAGAGCTAGTAGCCCTGAGCTACTTGTCAGGGCAGCTTTTTATATTGCTGAGGACAGCACAGGTGCTGGCCATGGGCTCTAGCTCCCCCTGGCTGCAGATCCAGGCGGAGCCAGGCAGAGTTATTTTACCCCAAGTGGCAAAATTTGCTCCATAGCAAAGTGTATGTCCAAGCACGTGTGCTGAGGCAAAAAGCCCTGGCTCAAATTTGCACAGCTTCTACTTGAGCTGCTGAAAGTGCATGTGCTTGCATGTGTGGATGCACCTAGAGTGGGTATGACTCTCCATAGTAGCTAAGATAGTCACCTAGACTGAGAAAATACACATTCCAGAGCCTGGTTATATATTTTATATGAAACACACATGGGATAAGCCATACAGTCTTGTAGTAGAGACCCAAACTCTAGTCTTACGTCTCCTAAGTTAACTTCAGAACAACTAAATTTGGGAGTCATGCTCCAGATTTTTTTACTTCTTTTTTTGGTCCATTCATTTAGATATTTTATACAGTATATATTTCAGCTTTGAAAAAGAGCCCAAGCTTGAGGGCACGTGCATTGATAAGATGTCTAGTGACCATGAAAAAATTCTAGCCTGGACCCCTGTTGCTCCATTCTCTTCCTATTTTATCCAAAAGCAATTAAATGCAAGAGGTAGTGACTTAGATTCAAAACAAGCCCTTCATTCTCATTTCTTTGGATCCCATTAATCAAGACCGTCTTTCCTGGCAGTTGCCCATATTCTACAGGAGATATCAATTATCTCTCCCTCACCTCACCCTAACCTATAGTACATAGATGGACTAAAAGGTAGGATGCAAAGGCATCAACTCTGGACACCAACATGGAATCCAGAGGTGGTAGGAGTCCGCCACTACTAGCTTTCCATTGCTCACTCCAATAGAGACAGGCAGACCACACTGTAGGAGCAGCAAGCAGGGATTTTTTTTCTAACGTTCCCAAAACAGGTATGAATTTTCCTCCATCCTTGCTCTTGACACTTCCTCCCTCCTTCTGTGTGCTCACAGCACCTCTCTTCCAATATACTACTCTCACACTCTTTACATATTCTTTTGGGTATAGGAAGGGCAGAGCCATCTACTGCTGCCACTGTCCCAGCCATTCCTGCCCCACTCCATCCAGGGCAGAGGGGAGAAGATGCATATGGTGTGGTGAGCTAGTAGGGGGTGCCCCTGCATTGAGCCATCCACCTCACTGCACCCGACCACCTTCCAGGCTCCAAGTGCTTCCCTGGGGGCACCTCATGTCTGGTTGACGCCCTTTTTGGAGCACACCCGCTAGCCTGGGGTAAAAATGGCCACCACCCAGCCCAGGGCTTGGTTCTGGCTCTGCGTCCCCTGGGTAACACAAGCCTAGTAGCCCTTAAGAGTACTTGACTCACTTCAAGCACTTGGGAGTGCTTTCCTCAGTCAAAAGCACAAATAGTGGTCTCCCTTAGTCAGCCAAATCAAGGGGACCCCAAGGCATAATCTAGACCCACTCCCAATAAGTCTCCCATGCTAGGTACAAAGGAGAACTTTATTGGTTGCAAGGGGTAGAGTTGGAATATGGTACACAGTAGAGCAATACCAGAGAAATCCCATAGAGCAAACTGGCATGGCTGGGTAGCCTTTGATCATGCATCTGAGTTACTGAAAGCGATACACTTAGTTAGATCTCAGATAGCTTACTCATGAGTATCATCCAGAGGCAGGTGGAGATTCCCTCTGGAGGCAGGCAGTTCTTTGATCATGAGTTTTGAGAGAGAGAGAGCAAGTTTCAGATTGCCCAGCTCTTCTCTGTTTCTGAGTCTTCCTCATGGCTACTGCCTGCCTCCTTCTGGGCTGTTTTTAACTTGTATAGCCCTTATGACCTCATTTACCTGGTCCAATGGAGGCCAGCACCTGTTGGCTGCCAGCCAACCAATCTGAAATGCATCACTAGTTTCTGGGCAGACTTGCAGTTCCTAGCTCCCCAGGTAGCCCAAGCCCCTCACCCAGGTATGTGATACTAGTCAGGTAGGCAGAGGGAGCAGGTTTCCCCCCTCCCTCAGGAATGTGTCCAGCCCAGGTTACCTAAAGGGATAGGGTAAGGTGTGTATCATCTGCTGGGCCCATTCCAACCAAATTGTCACAGAGTAGAGTTTTGGGGGAGAAACAGAGGTGGCCTTCTGCCACACAGGGAGCCAGGCTTGACTGGGAACAGTGCTGGCACCGGGTGAGCTGCCACTCCCTGCACCTTCATAGTTTCATAGTAACTAGGGTCAGAAGGGGCCTAGAGCAGGCCATCTAGTCTGACCCCCCACCAATGGCAGGAACGAGTGCTGGGGTCACAGGAC
>JAGPOW010003316.1:141522211-141616845 GCA_030014935.1 Caiman crocodilus
GATGGCAAATTAATATTTTTATGGGGCCAGTCTTGATTTTACTTGGTCCAATATGGTTAGTATGTGTTAGGCTTTGCATTGTGCCATAGGTAATCAGTTTTCTTAGCCTTGGAATCTATGGGAAGAAAAAAATTCAAGTTCAATGACAATGTTCAAGTGTCTCTTTAGGAACAGCACATATATGTCTTTTTGACTGGAATACAATCTTTACTGGGACACAGACAGAAGTGAATTTAAATAATTCGGCTATTATTTGTTGGCCTTATCATCATTAGTCCTCTCACTATTCCTTTTAATCCTCTTTGTCTCATTCAGATCAATTCTGTATAGATTTAACTAGAATGAGTTGAAACATGAACACGTATAAACTTAAATATTTTGATCAAGAATAACTGATATAATGTGAACATTTCATTTTTCATAAAAGAATTCCTGTTTGATCAATAAAAAAATGTAATGCCTAATGTTGACAGAGTTTTAGAAAATGTTTTGATACAAATATATATAAAGTGGTCAATTATCTTTCCTTTGAAAACAACTTTGCAGTTACCACTTTTTTATTTCTCAGACTTCTTTCTCTGCTATGACTGGACATAAAGGTAATTATGAAAAATGTTTCAGGGTTTAAAAAAATAATTCCTTTGCAAAACTATTATAGCTCATATTTTTGCTCATTTTTAAAATAAGAGGAACCAAAAAATTGAATCATCCACAAATGGGGAATCTGTATTATGGTTCCATTTTTAAATGTACTCCTGAATTTGCAAATATGATAGGGGAAAATATATTTATTTAGCTACTGTATTTTCAGCTAGATTTTCATAAAGAATAAAAGCATTAGCATGTGGGTTTAATGCA
Source organism: Caiman crocodilus (assembly GCA_030014935.1). Taxonomy (NCBI): domain Eukaryota; kingdom Metazoa; phylum Chordata; order Crocodylia; family Alligatoridae; genus Caiman; species Caiman crocodilus. The sequence goes on from JAGPOW010003316.1 coordinate 141,523,070, forward strand.
CTAAAAATTGGCTCAGTGATTTAGTAGTTACATGAGAATTTTCTGCCTAGCCTATTTTTAACATGGATTTATAAATCTCTCAGCAAGAGAGTTTACATAATGGAAACATTCCCCCACAGTTGAAAATATCTTCAAGAATAGAAGAGTGATTCAGCTAGGAATAGTTATATGAACACAGGGGCAGGGAGAGGAACAGAAGTGCAATCAAAAGAAGGATAATGCCTGCCCCCCCCCCCTCCAAAAAACAAAACCTTTCCAAACAGGGTTAAAAGAGAAATAGTGAGAGAACTAATGATGATGAGGTGCATGTTCCCAATGATCAGGAAATGTTCCCACTTTCACTAAAGGCAATAGCAAAAAATTCGACACACTCTTCAGCAGAAGCAATATTTTGCCTGAGGAATAATAAATTCTTCAACAGGTATAAAAGTAAAATAAGGACAAATAATATATCCTTATGCCCAGGGGGAAAAGGTTATAGTTTTTCAAGGTTATTATTTCTATAGTATTGCATGGATAGCATTTTACTAAATAGCATTAAGAAATAATATTCCTGGCTTGTCTTTCTGAAATTAAACTACTATTATTTATAAAATTCTAAAAAGCAAGTGGATGACTTGCAGGCATATAAATAAGTACTGAGATGGTAGATTCTAAATCCACAAAGGTATTTCGGCATCTACATACTGATTTTACTTAAAAGTAGGCAAGTAAGTATTTTGAAAAATCTTACTAGATGTACATCTTCCTCATCAGATACGTAACTTTTTTTTTTTTTTACATCTAGCCTCTAGTTTTCAGTTTAGTTCAGGTTTTTTTTTCTTTCAAAGTTTTGCTCAGATGAGTTATAAAAAAATAAATGTAGTGCAGAGGAATACAAGATTTATAAGCATTGTAAATCTTAAAAATTACCAGTTCAGGTTAGTGTAATATAAGCCAATACTATAGCTTCTGGCACCACTGCTGAGAAAAATTACCAGTACCTAGACTCTACCTTACTTTTTCCTTGCTTATCAAATCTTAATTCCAGCCTTTAGTTAAATTTTGAATTATTTATTTGAAACTTGATGGAATCCACCCAAAAGTATAAGAAGTCTGAATTGTAAATATTTCTACTAAAATAATTATTTGGGTTATTTTGTATACTGCATTATGACACAAAAGTGTCAGGGATAGTATGAGATAACATAGTTTGTCACTTCCATAGCTTCAATAATAATAACGATGTAATGAATATTTAAATGTTAATTTGTATGATGTCATTTGTGTAGCTTTGAAATGGATTTAAAAGACCTGTAAATCCTTTTCTTCCTTTTCATAAAATCATAGAAAATTAGGATTGGGAGGGATCTCAGGAGGTCATCTAGTTCAACCCCCTGCTTAAAGCAGAACCATTTTCAACTATATTATTTCAACCAAGACTTTGTCCAGATAGATCTTAAAAACCATCAAGGATAAAGGAGGCTCCACAACCTCTCTGGTTAACTTTTTGTCTGATTGAATTGTTTTTAACTCCTGGCTTTTTAGGTCCAAATTTTCTCTTATTCCTTAAAATGTAAATCTAATAATATTCCAATATAACCTTATTTATAAATGTGTTAGTGTGGTGTTATACACTCAACTAAACACTGGCTGCATCCAGATGAGCAGGGGTATGCACTTGCGGCAGCACACATTTTCTCATTACATGCCCCTGCACTTCATTGCAGGACATGTTGTCCCACAATGTGTAAGCTACTCCCAGTTCTTTAGTAAGGGAGAGCTGGAGGCTGAGACCAGCCCACAATCTTATCTGGTGGATGGCCCAGCCTCTGTTTGTGCTGGCACACACTTGTCTTGCATGCTTCATGCCGCTTTCATATTCAGGTTTTTGTTTTGTTTTGTTTTGGGGGGTTGTTTTGGGGTTTTTTTGGGGGGGGGTTGGTAGGGGGTTGCTGCCAGGTTATAAATTTGTATCATGGCACACATTTTAACATTCACCGCATGCAGTTTGTGATGTCACAAAGAGGTTTGTGGGGACACAAACCACACTCCCATGCCTGTCTGGATTCAGCCATTAAATACAAGTAAACCACATGAAGGTGCTTGTTCAAGCAGTTTAACATGTTAGGTGCCATTGTAGTATTGCAAAGTCATTTTCTTTCAGGAGAGGTTTATCTTCTAACACAAGGGTTGTCAATCATGGGTGCACATACACATACCCCTGAGTGCACTTGGGAAGGCCCTAGGGGGTATGGATGGGCAGGGATGAAGCACCACACTGCACAACTGCCTCCTAGAAGCAGGGCCAGTGGCGAGGCGAGGGCAGCGGTGCGCCTCTGTGGGTCACACAGACACAAGTAGGACAACCACATGTGGGGGGGAAGCTTGCACATGGTGGCCGCCACTGCCACCCACCACCCTGTGCAGCTGCTGCTCTGTGTGGGGCTACCGCTACTCCCTCCCATTCCCAATCCATGTCTGGCCATGTGCCATCCCCAACCTCTGCTGCATGTCCAGACATGCACTACCCTCTCCTCCCCCTCTCCATGTCCAGCCACCAGGGGTACATTTATTAAAAAGTTTGAAAACCCCTGCCCTAACATATATTAACTTTTAATTGGTCACTGGATCCCAATGATTTGCTGCACTTGCAAGTCAGCAGAGAGTTGTGATACAATAAAGTTACTGTGCTTTAGGGTGGTATCATATGTTCACATACAATAGTTACAAATCAGCTCATTGTCAGTTCTAGCACCAGCACCACAAGAGAGTCTTAAACCAGCTCCGGTGCAGGTCTGGGGCTGGAACTTGCAATCGCCTTCAGAGGACTCTAAAACTAGCTCTGGTACAGTCATGGAGCTGAGACTGAAAATCAACAGATTGGTCTTAGCCTGGTGATGGTACTGGAGCCAGTTTGAGACTCTGGTGCAGCCCCAGTGCTGGGACTGACAATAAACATTTTTCCCCCCCGACTCTTAGCCCAGAGACCATACCAGAGCCTGTTCAAGACTCCTGTGTGGTTCTGGGGATGGAACCTAGAATTGGTGGACTGTGGGTCCTAGCTCTGGGACCATAAGTGATCAAACTATCTCCCTTGAGTAGTCCCACATTAGCTCAAAATGTGTTACTTAATATGCTTTGAAGAGACTGCTCTTTGATATGACAAAATAGGTTATAAGAGACGTTAACACGTGTTTTCTTGCTTGAGTTCATGAACACAAGCATTTTAAGTACATTTAACATGTGCTAAGTGTTCCATGTGAACTTGTTCTAATCCTGAATAATTGGACTGCTCCACACTGATGTCTTGATGAGGATAGATTTCATTAAAGGATGCTGATTTGATCAACGTTTCTTTCTTTTTTTTTTCTTTCCTTTCTCCAGTCATTGATACTTACTGAAACTCTCTTTCTCCCTCCCCCTTTAGATAGAGAGATGTTCTGAATACTCTTATGTGGATTAAAAGATGTTCACTTATGTTTTATTTATTATTTGATGATGTGCCTATAGATGTAATATGAAGGGTTCAATAAAATTAGTGAGGGAGGGTCATATTGCTCATGATGCTCTGGACTTATGTGGGTCTGGTAGATAAACTTATAATACTTATATAATAGATGGCTTTGTGATTTCTCACTGCTTTCTGAGTACCTCTTCTCTCTGCCTGCCTGGAAAACTAACAGCAGAACACACTACAGGATACTGGAAGTACATTCTACTATGAAGGTGTTTCTGCAGGAAGTCAGTGAGGTGCAGTTCATTACTTAACTAGGAAACACGTACAAGATACAGAATAGAAATCAAACAGATTTGAGAGGGGAAAGCATTTTTAGATACCACTGCCACAGCGATTTTTCAATGTTTAACTGAAGGGAACATTCAGTACTGGTACAAAAAGCCACAAGTAGGTTACTCAGTTTAGCAAATTTTAGGCATATCACCTAAAAAAAGGGGGGGGGGATGTATTTTAGTGGTTCCTTGTGCTTTTTCATTGTCCATTTAATCCAGCTGAATCAATCTGAGGAACCAAACTGAATTCTAAAGAAAAAAGCTTTGATATTTTAAAAATGTTCTAACTCCACCAATAGCAATGCTACAAATATTATTTTTTATCCAGCCATTGCCACCTCTTATGGATCTCCGAAGAACTGCTGAAATTCTCTTCATCTTGGAACTGATAAAATTGAACCTATTCATTAGTTACAGGAGTCACAAACTAGGATGCGATACAGGTAATGACTTTATTGTGACCTTGCTTTCTTTGGTGTTCAGACGGAGGTGCTGCAGATCCAAAATACAAAGATTTTGCAGGTCATTCTCAGACAAATTGTAGGAGTGAACCATCTGGCCTTTCTTTTATTGTAACCAGGTGTTTGTCTCTGAAATGGCTCGCTATCAGCCATTTCAACCTAACACACAGAAAATTGCTATTCAGTTCTGCTCTGCAATAACTAGAGAGAGTTTGGCTGAAACATCCTAATCTGCACTCATCAAAAGGGGCAAAGACAAGACATTGTTAATCAACTCTTGAGTGCCTTCCTACTTATTACGGGCAAAACTAGAAGAACTAGGAATTCTCCTTCCTGATGGTATCTTTTTTTTGTTTCCTTTCACCCAATCCTGCCATAAGTGTCTTTAATATCCTGATCAGAAGATTATCATCATTTCATTTTACAAAGCAGCCCTTTTTAAATACTTTACTGAATTGCATTTGCACAGTTGGGTGTTACGACCAAATATTCTGTTAAATCAATTAACTCCAAAGTATGGGAAGTTTATAACCAGGGATTGTGGTTTTCTCAAACTAAAAAATAAATAAATGCAAAATCCTCGATTTTCAGATTTAAAAAAGTAACCCAAAATTCACATTTTTCTGTGATTAAAATCAATATATATTAGTGGTGTTTCATTTTAAACACAGAAAAATGTGCATTTTTGGTTACTTTTTTAAATCCAATAATTGGGGATTTTTTTCAATCAGAGAAAACCAAGATCCCTGTTTCTAACACATTTATACTTCCCAGTGCCTCATGCCATTAAAACTAATACGTAAGGGTATTTTTTTCAAGAAGTTGGGAGTAGTTTGATGGGTAAGTAGCAGTTGCTGATATTCATATTCCCAAATGCTTCTCCCTAATTTGGAAAGACCTTGGTTTCAACCATCAAGACTCAAGTCACTGAGTGGTCTTTGGGCTTTTATTGTTTGGTCTGCTAGAATTCTACCTTATAGTGAACAGTTATTCTGTATATTTATCAAACACTTTAAAAAGAAAATAAAGTTATCTTCTTTTTTCTTTCTTAACCATTTTTAAGCCAATGTAAAATTTATCTTTTTATTCAATATTGATTTATTGAATTTCACAAACCACTGAGTTGTCTTTCATTTAAATTGATTTCTGACTATTTTACACAGCAATCTATTTGTCTTTATTTGTTATTTCAAAATGTTTATCAGAGTTACCTTTAAAAATAAAAAAGTTTTTTCCCCCTTATTTTTACTGATTTCTTCATTTAAAAAGATTACATCTGGTATGTTCAGGCACACAATATTATAAACAAATCTGATAATATTTGAAAGACTTGAGAAGTGAAAAATGCAGAGATTGCTCTAAAAATACCACTGGTTTAGTGAAATCATTGACTTAAACCATGGCTGTCTAAATGGTGGCCCACAGGCCATATACAACCTGCAAAGAGTTAAACCTGCAGCCCTCAGGCTTCTGCCTGGCTGCATTATGTCCATTGCTCTTGCAGCTGCAGCAGCCACCCACTCATTCCTTCAGGTCCTGGTTCCTGCCCCTGCTTCCAGAGCAGAAGGCACATTGAGAGGGAATCAGCCTGTCCTTGGTGGTGAAGAAAGGAGATCTGAGTTGTGAGCACTAATACTTAGTAAAGGAGGGAGCCAGACTACCTATGCTCCTATGCTGCATGCATCAGGTGGGCTACTTCTGTGATGTGGTGGCTGGGAGGAGAGTGAGCACATTATATACATGGTGGGGGATAATGGACACTTAGCAGGGGGAAGCAGTGATGTGCACATGGCAGGGGTAGATACGGTGGGGTAGTACATAACGTTTATTTTAAGCACCAGTGTTCCTGTGAAAAGTTTGTGTTTCCCAGTAATATAGCTAGTATACATTGGCAGATCAAGGATCATGAAAATGGAGGTGCACCCACATCCCCTTGGCTGTGTAGCAGAAAGCCCCCTTTTCTTCTTGCCTGCATTTGCTTTCCCCTCTTTGGATATGTTTCTCTTTTTCTACCTTTTCTTCCTTCCTCTCTCTTTCCTTTAAGATAAGGAATTGTGTTTTAAAATTTGTATGTGTGCATTTTGTATCTCCCCTTGTAGTTTGGTATTTTTATCTATTTGTGTGCCATGACATTTGTAGCTTATATTTTATACACCTCACCTTTCAATTTTCAACTGAATGTGTTTAGTTTCATAAATAAGTTATACATTGTAACAATGCTAACAAGGGCAGGAATCAAACTGCCCTTCCCTGTATCAGGCTGGCCTCTGCAAGAGTGAGCGAATCAGTGATTAAATGTGTAACAGGATTGACTATGTAACATAGTAGCAGGCAGCAATTATCACCTGGAAGCTGCAGATCAACCAATGGAAGAACTCAATAGAAGACAATGTAACAACTGGGAAATCTCTAAACGTCACTGATCAAGGGCTAGAAGCCCAGGTCTGAGTTAATCAACGCCAGAGACCAACTTTTGGGCTGAATATCTCCAGATCAGGCACTCCTAGAGCCCTATTCTAAATTCATCAACGGACTCCCTAACCTGCACATACATGCAGATGACCCCTGGGGCTGACAGATGCTGTGCAGTAGCCACTGAGGTGGCGGGGGGGAAGTCCCACGAGGATCAATGATCCCTGGATTGGGCAAACCTGAAAACTGGGGAGTCACCAAAGTCTGCCAGGGACAGATGAAAGGCAGTGAAAAGTGACCCTCAGTAGCGCTGTCTTGATCTCGATCTCCAACTCAACCAGACCTATCCAGCCAGAAGGACCAGCTGGAGACTCCCTTCTGGAAGATAACACCACGCTGAAAGAAGCCTCGACTGGCCATTGATGGCAGACTTCAGCGCTTGTAGGATAGGTATACCTGACTCTGTAACCTGCTACTGTGTGTGTGCATGTGTGCGCATGTGTGCAAGTGTGTGTGTGGGGGGGGGGACCAACCCCAAGGTTTATGATTACAGTGTTTCAATCTGCCTAATAAACTAGAATTTTAAGGATCCTGAGTTGGGCATTTGTAGCCAACAGCTATATAGTGTATGTGCAGTAAAGAGAACTCATGCTGCATATTCCATATAGCTGAATAGATGGTATATTCCATGCCCACCACCCGTCTCATTTTTCCATGTGCCTATGTTTTGGGGTGATTCTAAATGTTCATTTACCCAGACTCCATAACAGAACTAAGTTGCTATTTACGTTATTTATTATTTATTTTCTTTCCTAAAAAGAAAAAAAAATGGATGTTACATCTAGCAGTGTGAACAAAATTTAGCCAAGAATTATCCCCAGGAATTAACCCAATCCATAACAATATAGTATGTTATCAGTGTTTTTATCAACATACAAATGCTGAAGTAGTTTTAATAAATATAGTTTTTTTTCAGGGATGGTATTTCTCAATTACTTCGGTTGAAACGGTTTTACTCTATATATAAATACTGAAATATTCACTGGGCAAGTAGGTAAAAAGAGTGCAAATCTTCATAATCTAATGATTGGGCTATTTATCTGTGAAAGGTGAGGCCTAGATTCCAGTCCCTGCTCCAAAAAATATTTAATTTATACAAAGTGAAAACAGCTTCCATAGGCAGGACAGGGTGGACCTTTGAGACCAAATGATTCAAGGGGGAATAAGCTTTCACTGATGTCAATCTAGTACTTCGTCTCTTGAAAGGGGTATGTTATAAGTAAGGATCTACCTAGATTGTACCAGGAGTATGCTGCACAATGACTCCTTTATTTTTTCTCTTTTGTCGCATGCACATCCCCACTGCTGATTGGCTGTGGGATCCTGGTGGCCTAACTACTCACCCCTCTCCCTTGATCAGCCAGGAGGGAAAGCCACAGTTTTAAATATGGCACAGTTTTTGCTTCCCAGCTAATCCACAGCAAGCAACAGAGCCACTTAGGCCCCTTGGCCAACTGCAGCTTATTTAGCACTTTGTTTTTCTGCCTCCTAGCCAATTGGTAGCATCAAGGACATTGGGAGGGGACACACAGCAATCAGTGGCAGGGAGGGGCACATGGCAAAAAGAAAGATTAAAGGAGTCACTGTGCAGCGCACTTCGGGGATGATTAGGTAGATAGATTTAGAAAGGAGTGGTTCAGCAGCCATTACTGATAAAATAGTGTTTAAGGATTTTTTTTACCTTCTTCCTTTTACTTAACTGAAACTATTCACTCAATTTGTGAATACTTTTGGGTGAACCAAACTGTATATTTTGGGCCATAGCCTATTCTATGGATCAGCAACCTTTATGACTATAAACGTGAATGACCTGCCCTGGGTCAGAGATGGGAGGGTATTAGCCCCAGGCCAGTGATGTCACTTGCCTCTGCAGCCCACAAAAAGAGCATCCGTAATCAAAACACTTCAGCACAACATACCGTCTATGAGCCAGATTCAATGGTACCATGGGTCAAATCCAAACCATGAACCATACATTGCTGAGCCATGGACTAGTCAGTAAAAATAATCCTGGGTTCTGCTCAGTAAAGTGCATTTAGGAGTAGTATCAGTCCTTTAAGATACTGAACACACACAAATAGCTGAGTGACCTCAGCTCTCATTAACTACTGGTACGCTAAACCACACACCACCTCCCTTTGAGACCAAAAAGGACTGAACTTTAGTGGTTCCACAGATTACACCTTTAATTAATCACAGCATCTCACATATTTTAAATGCTTACTCCTTCCATTTCCGGAAGACATGAAGCATTCTGCTTTGGTAAAGGAAGCTCTCCTCCTCCCATCAAAACAAAGATTCATTCAATAAAGGAACAATATGCTCAACTACTGTGATTTTTTTCTTTTTTTAATAAAGAAATGCAAGGATTAATTGTGCTTGAAAATTAATATACTCAGTTTAAATACACTACATAGAGATTTTCTAAGGAAGGGAAAAGATTATAATAATTTTATGAGTGCCTTCTTATTGTCTGTCACATCTACACATAGTCTTTAGGCTGCACCTCTACTGTACCTTCTGCATGACTTTACGCTAGCACAGATAACTACCTGTATCTACACACAGTGTTCACCAAAATTATTCATAGTGGGCACATCTACATGAGATGCTTAACTTCGTATTATCATAGTTTGCTGAGAAGTAAGCATGTCCATCTACATGTGCACATGCCTACTTCGCAGTAAACCTTCCCTAATACTGAGTAAATTTGCTAACTGCAAATGCAAGTAGCAAATTTACTTGGCATTAATCATGGTGCCATAGCTCTGCAATCATGGATCAGGGGCTGGGAACAAGCTCCCTAGCCCACACTCCACAATTGAAATGGTGATCATGGAGTAGGGACTGGGAGGTCTTTGCACAGGTCCAGTTCTCCGTCCAGCCTGGAGCTGGCTGGGACCTGGCCCTGACTGGGACAGGGCTCGGAAAGAGTTGCAGGGGTGGGGTAGGTCCCAGCCCCCAGCTCAATGAAGTCATTTGATCCACAATCTAATATACTCAATATCACTTAGACACAACACTCTGACACAATATATTAATGAATCACATTGAATACAGAAGTAATAATTTGTGCATTTGCAACATATTTCACTATTATATTCTTGCATGATATTTATTGTTATTCAAATGTTATCACCTGTCACTCATTGAGATTACTTGGTTGACATTATGCAATGTCATAGATTTTACCTAGTGTGAAGGAGGTGACATAGTTTACAGCTTTTACAATCATTTCCTAAATATAGAAATTTTACTAACTTCTCTTGAGCCATTAGGGGATCCTTCTTCAAAAGTAAGAATGTCAGTCTTCGTTGCATTTTGATAGAAAGAAAGTCAATGAATCCCCCTCGCAAGTGCTAATAGGTCATTGTCCATAGATGAAAATGCAAAGATATTTTCAATTCCAAAGAAATTTACAGTGTAGATGCTGAGAAAAATTATATGGTGTTCCTGAATAAGTGTACTATAAATCCTCACCTTTTATTAGTCCTCCTTTGAAATGATATGCAGCATGACTGGAACATGATAATCATTTGTGCTAAAAGTCCATTAGCATTGCTGATAGCAGCTTTTTACCCTATAATAGCAACTTTTGTGAAAATAGCAAAATCTTATTTTGGACACAGGAAAGCTATGAACCACAATTTATAAAACTGTTTGCCTAAAGTTAAGTTTGCAAATGTGCTGATGATTTAATAACAGGAATATCTGGGAGTTTAGCACTTTGAAAACCAGGTCACTAATTTAGGTATCTAAAAATAGATTTAAAAGACTAAGTTCAAACACTGATATTGAAAAATCTTTTCCTTTATCATTTAAAAATTAAATTATTTTAAACCGAAATGTTTTACAGTATGATCTAATAATGGATGGTCATGAAGCATCTTGTAATATATATGGATCTGTTCAGGCTGAAGTCAATAAAACAATTTGTCAAAATAGCTTTAAAACAGATTAGCTCAATTAAGAGAGTAATAAAAAATTGAAGGAAAAGTTTTGATTTTAAGGAGCTTTTGTTAGGGAAAGGCAATCTAATTATTGTAATTGGTCATGTTGTTACCATATTTACTTGAACACAAGACCTCCCCCCAATAATTAGATTCCACATATGGAAATTTATAAATTTGTTATAATTTGCCAGGTATATAATCTAATTATTGGAAATTATTGGAGGTTTGCCTTGAATTTGTTCTCCTTCCACTGCTACACAAAGGAAAATAAATCTGGGGGGTTGGATCAGGACGCCTTCTTCCCCCCCTCCAGCTGCTTCACCCTCCACCCCATTCCCACCCTACCTGCTCAAACCCACCCCTTGCCCTGCTTGCCCTGAGCACATGGAAGTTATGAGCAAATTTGAAAACACAGACTTTGAGAAAAGATATACCTGTATTGGTACCTATAAACCTCATTCACCCAGAACTTATGCATTTTACTTTTTTTAATCACTATGAGTTTTAGCACAGGTATTATAAACAAACTTTTAAGCAACCCACTACCTACTTACATCTAGTACAAACTATGCATAATTAGGATCCCCTGGAATTCATGCTAGAACTGCACTGTGCAGCAGCCTCCTTTGTCTTGTAGTTTGCCCTGCTCATCCCTGATTAGTGGGGAGGTGAAAACTGTGGTTTTAAACATGCCGTGGTTTTTGCCTTCTGATGATGATTGGCAGAGGGGCTCCATTGTCCCTGCCACTTGCTACTGAAAGAGGGAACAAGAGAGGAATTATGGTTGAACTGTTTGGGGCCCTTTTTGGTATTTTTTGCCAGACATTTAAGGCTGGTGAAGAAACATGAATGATTGCAAATGGGAAAAAGAGGCACAACTCCACTGTGGGAGTAAAGAGGAAGTGAAACTAGATTAAAAGTAGTGGCTAACCATGACTTGAAAAACAGTAGACCCTGAGGAGAACTGAGGGCAATGAGTATTATCATGTATCTTATTCAGATTATCTGTACTAAACTCATCTTGTGGTAGGGTTATGTATGGTCAGTACTGGCTGCATTTAATGAACTTGATAATTGGCTTTCATTAGTAAGCACATGCTGTCTTTGGCAACTGTTTAATGATAGATAATGAGTTTTTCTTATTTGTGAATATAAGAAGCTTTTTTCCCCATGCTGATGGGTAGAACAAATCCTTGTCTTATACTTAAGTAAATATGGTATCAATCCTATTTATTTTTTCCTTCAATTACCTCAAATATAGTAATTATTTAATAAGTAATTATTTAGTAAGTGAAAGTAACTAAAGAAATTACACACACATACAAACACACAAGGAAGAAAGGAAACATTGTGAGGAGTAAATATAAATCTAAAGCTAGAAATTGAAGAATGGTGATAAGCAGGGATCCTGGTTTTCTCTGATAAAAAAATCCCAAATTTTTTTGGGGGGGAAAGTAATCCAAAATCCAGATTTTTCTGTGATCAAAATGAAACACCAATCTATACATTAGGGCTCTGCAAAATTTCGACAGGTGTTTTGTTTCAAAGCTATTTTGACATGTTTTGAGCTAGAAACAGTGAAATTGAAATGAAACAAAAGGGTTTGAAACAGCTTCAAAATGAAATGAGGGCTCTCAAAACATTTCAAAACTTTTTAAATGTTTCGAGTTTCGAAGCTGCCCAGTGGCAGGAGGTGGGAGAGAGACAGAGCTGCATTCCAAGTGGCTCTGCCAGCCTCATGGAGCTCAGCCCAATGGCTGGAGGCAGCAAGAAAGCCAGTGATGGAGTTGCTTTGAGTGCAGCCCTGGCCAGTGGCTCTCCATTGCCTCCTGCCATCAAGCTCAGCTCCATGGGGATGAGGATCTTTCTGCTGCCATGTGCTTGCTGGGGCTGCACTGCAAGCTGCCACTGGCTCTCCCACTACTGGGATGAGCTTCATGGGGCTGGCAGAGCTGCTTGGAGCCCAGCTCTGGCTCTGATTGTAGCTCTGGTGAGCACAGACTGGTGCCTGAAAGCTCCACACCCCATGGACCTAAGCCTGGTGGTAGGAGGTGACAAAAAGCCACTGGCCAGGGCTGCACAACAAATGACAAAGTTTTAGACATTTTCATGATTGCCCATTATAGCCTATGGATGAAGCATCAACATGCATCGGAACAGCATAACAGTTTTGATTAAACAAAATGGGACATCGCTTTGAAATGAAACAAAATGATGAAACAAACACTGTCCCTTCAAAACAATGAAATGGAAGTCAAAACAAAATGGTGCTTTCTCACACAGCCTTAATATACATATCTATATATTAATATTGTTTAATTTTAATCATGGAGAAATGTAGATTTTGGGTTACTTTTTTAACCCCCAAAATGGATTTTTTTTCAATCAGAGAAAACCAGGTTCCCTTGTGATACAAGATGCAAAAGGACATGAGAAGAAGATCTAGAAGATTAAGAATGACAAAAGAAAGGTTGTATTTGGTACAAAAAGTTATTATAGCAATGGCATTGATTTGTTACCTAGCAGAAGTGATAGACATTTCAATAAAAAGGTAGAACAGGCAGAAGTGCTCAATAAATAGTTATGTCCTGTAGAAAGCTAGATGTGTTCTTGTCATAAGATGATGATGATGATAGTGATGATGAAATGCTTTCCATTTAGACAGTAAGTACAATGAAATTGTTAGCGTAAGGGGTCAGTAATACAAAATAGCTTGTTTAAATCTATATGTTTCAGCAACTGGTACAGGTTCAGGAAGCCCAACTAACTTTGGCTTGGGTCACCTTTGGTCCTGACTCAAACTCAATGAACTGGAGGAAAACTAACAACATTTACAAATCTCACAAGGAGTTGGGAGAAAAGCACAGGGCAGCTCAGTGATATACAGTGACCTGGACTGCTTATTAAACTGGGGCCAAGCAAACAATAACAGAGATAAAAGTGAAGTTGTGAATCTATAAACAATGAAGGCTACATGTGCAATATGAAAGACTGTCCTGTGAAGTATTGACTTTAAAAAGGGCTTGCATATCACTGAGCAAATCGGCTGAATAACTGGTCCCAGTGTAACTCAGTTTCAAAAAAGTAGAATAGGATCTTTAGATGTATAAAAATTGGGTTATGCCAAGCAGGACTAGTGGCATTATATTGCCCCTGGATTTGCCACTGATGTGACTGCTACCAGAATCTGGTGCCCAGTTCTAGCCTCCGGAGTTCAAGGTGGATGTTTATAAATTGGAGAGAAGAGCTACAAGAATAATTAAAAGACTGGAAATGCCTTCTAGTGATAGGCTCAAAGGACCTTACAAGGCACCTTTATCAAACAGAAGGCTAAGTGACTCTTGGGTCGGCACCAGTTTAGGTCAAGGGACTCAGTGGCCAGGTGCCTGGCTGTACTGAACTGTGGTTAACACTTTGACTTGCCTTCATCTTGCCAGGGTCTTACCTGACTCTTCTGCCATGTCTTCATGTTTTATAATACATTGGAGCCGGAGATGTCTGACTTCCACCATGGACCAAGTATGTATCCAGCTAGATACTTCTGGGGCTCCAACCTCCCCAGCGCCCTGTCCTAGTTCTACCCTGTGGTTACCCTACAGCTTATGCCCTTAAATATTAATGGGCCCCTTGTCTTTGTTCTTTGCTTATTCTATAGGTTCATGAGTGTCTTAACTGAACAAATCAATGACAACTAACTAAAGAATTCCAGGACTTTCTTTCAGACCATGTAAGTCTCCCCATCTTGGGCAAAATGGCAGGACACCACTACTTTCTTCAGTATGGCCCACCTTCTTAGACTTGATCCAAAAGATGAACCCCATCTGGGGGGTTCTGCTGCCTCGAGTCTGATGTCTGTCAGAGCTAGACTTAAGGCACTTCAGTCTGTGCAGCAGACTTTACTCAGGGCCTTTCCTGGACACTGCCCATGCGTCATGTATCTGGCCCTTGACCAAATTAGATTTTTCTTCGCGTGTCTCTTTCTTTTTTTTTTCCAGGGTCAAGAAGAGCTTGCCTGCTGCTCAGATGGACCCCCTCTGGTCTTCCATAGAGAACTAAATGAATAACAAAAAAAGAAGAAACAAATTAAACAGACCTGAGTCCAAGTATTGCTGCCTCACCTGTGGCCATATCGTCTTCAGCAGCACTTTCTGCTGCTCATGCTGCTACCTTTCTTGCAGTGCCTCCAGAGCCGATGCCTCCCAGCTCCCCAGAGCTCTCCCAATATCTCACACCAGTCTACAACAAACTATCCTCGGATCAGGGCCTCCCACCTCAAGTCCCAGTGTTTGGGACTCAATTCCCCACTTTGGGGGCTATGACATTTTTTCCCCTGGCTCCTCTGGGCCTCCAAGTCTCTGCCGATGCTTTGTGGCCACTCTAGTCAGATGTAGCACCTGCTCTGAAAGTATGGCTTTCGTTTTTTTCCTCTCCCTCCATGTGGCAGTCTCCTCTTGTGTTGGCTCGTCTCTCCCTACAGTAAGTTCAACAGGGTTTTCTTTATTGCCTTCACACATTCTCCCCTTCAAGACACCACTAGGTGCCTTTTTTTTTTCAGTTCCCTGGCATCTTCCCAGAGGTCTTGAACTCACCCACTTGTAGGCTGTTCTTTTCTGATCATTCTTCCTTTGTACAGCAGTGGGACAAGAAGTCATCTACCACATTTGCTCAGCTGGGTCTGTATTCAATGTTAAAATGAAAGGTTTGGAGGGCTAATACACAGTGGGTAATCCAGGCATTATCCTTCTGTGAAGTTTTTAACCATTTTAGGGAAGTGTGGTCCATAATTAAAGTAAACTCCTGACGCAGCATGTAATGGCTGAAGTAGTCCACCCCCATTTAATAGCTAAGCACTCCCTTTCTATGGTCATGTACGCTCACGTGGATTTAATTTTCAGTTGGTGTAGGCTATCAGTCTGTCAATTCTGTCAGTCTCCTGTGATAATGCAACTCCCACAGCTTTATTGGGGGCATTGCTCTGGAGAATTAAAGGACACATGAAGTTGGGATTCTGTCAAACTACATCATGGCACAGGACCCTTTTTGTTTTCTAAAAGGTCTGCAAGTGTGACTCACCCCATTTTACTAGGCCATTACCTCTTCTCTTCAAAATGTCAGTCAAAGACAATGTTACATTTGCAAAATGAGGGATGAACTGCTGATAATAACTGTCTGTGCTGAGTGATTACAAGTGCCTTGTCACAGCAGAGTTCTCAGCACAATGCAAGCATTCGATGCAGGGAGTTCTCCCTTGTGGCAGGAAAACCCCTTGGTGCAATGATCAGTTCCCGCTGAAGCTTGCATCTGCACTGTTTACAGGCATGTTTTTGATTGGCTTACCGTAAATTATTCATACCCAGCGGCTGACAGTTGGCTCGTTAGCCATATAAAAGTTTCTGCCCAAGTTGGAGAACTCCGCGTGCTCGTTGGAAGAGACTTCCACGTGTATCTCGGAGCGAACGTGGAAGCCTGATCAGTCACCAACGACTCCCCGTCACCGTTTATCCTGACGTACCCCATGCCCTGCATGCTCAAACAACATCAGAGTGCCACCTGGTTTCTGTTTTTCTACTTGTTTCTGCAACTTTACAGAGCGTGCCTACACTGTACTCCAGTTTGTAAGTAAAGTTCTTTTTGAATTCAACCAACAAGTTTTCTGTGCCTAATTCCATTGGCAGCCCCATCCAGCCATTCTCAGCCCCCACAATAACTAGCGAGCTCTAGGAAGGCCCCCATTTGTTTTCTGGTTTGCGGTGGCAGGTAATCCCTTATAGCCTCTATCCTGTCAGCTAGGGGCTGGATACAGCCTTGTCCCACTGAGAACCCTAGGTACTTATTTTTGGCCTTCCCTAATACGCACTTCACCAAGTTAGTGGTCAAACCAGCTAGCCATAATTCTTAGAGAACTGCACATAGAGCCTTTAGATGTGAATCGCACTCATTTGTATAAGTGATAATATTATCCAGGTAGGAAGCCATGTACCATTGATGAGGGGCTAGGAACTAATCAATATACCTCTGAAATATTGCTGCAGTACCATGTAGACTGAACAGTATGCATTTAAACTCATGTAAGCCCCAAGGAGTGCCAAAAGCAGTATTAGCTTTATCCTCTTTTCTGACTGGCATCTTCCAAGAACCCTTGGTTAAGTCTAGGATGGATATAAATTTAGCCTGGCCTACCCTCTCTAACAGCATACTGACTTGCAGCATCAGAAAAGCATTGAATTAGATAGCATTTAATTTTCTGAAGCCCACACACAGGCATAGTGACTTGTTTTGCTTAGGTACGGCTACAAGGGGGCTCTTCTAGGGACTCTGTGATTCCATGATTACTCCTTGGGCCAGCATTTTATCTATTTCTGCTTGAATAAGATTGTATGGATGATAGGAATCCTCTTCCTCTTCTCCCTTACTACTTTTCCTTCCAGGTTTACGATGCTATGTCATATGCCCTTTGCACAGCCAGGGTTGTGTTCAAACTGAAACACATGTCCAAGGTTAAAGACATCTTGCAATTCTTTTACCAAGTGGCCCAACTGTTCCTTTTGTCCTTCCATCAGCTGTGTCCTGAAGTAAACCTCTTTGCTGCTCTCCACTCCCCCCCTTTTTGCCCTGTCTTTGGATGGTTCCCTCTAGTAATGTAGTTGACAAAAATCCTGCGGATTCCTGCCAAGGTTTCAACAAATTGACATAGTACATTTGCTTTTCCTTTTTTGTGCCCCAGACGAAGTACTTCATAATCACTGTGCCTGACTCTTCTAAACACTTCAAAGGGTCCCTGCCAGCAGGTCAGGAATTTGCTCGTAGCACTGGGTAGAAGCATTAATACTATCTGCCCCACTTACAACTCCTGCAGTTGCATCCCCTTGTTGTAATGAGTCTTTTGTTTTTCCTGATCCTATCAGAGATTGTCTCAAGCCACCTCTATGACTATCTGTAGCCTGTTTCTTAGTTCCTACACATACTCTGCAGGTTGAGGCCCTATAAACTCACCTCTATACCACCTTTTTCACACAATGCGTAGTAAACTCCGAGTGCGGTGTCCATGTAGTAGTTCAAATGGGGCAAATCCTAAAGGGGATTGAGGAGCTTCTCTCATGACAAACAGCAATGAGGTCCCATTTACAGAGTTCCTCCTGGACTCACTGGCACAACTAGTTTTTAAGAATGCTGTTGAACAGTTCAAGAATCCTGTTCATTTGAGGGTAATATGTGGTTATGTGCAGGTGCCTGATTTTAAGAACCCTGCAAAGGCTACACATTACATGAGACATGAAGATTGACCCCTGGTCCATAATCATCTCTTAGGGGATTCTGACCCTTGATACCCAGTTGAGGAGCTCTTCTGCAACAAGATGCCCCATAATGGGATAGTATTGGGGAACTTTGTGGTGTAGTTTATTAGGACCAATATAAATTGATGGCCCACAGAATTTTTAGGTAGCCGTCTGACCACATATAGTGCAATCCATGAAAAAGAATTCAACACCACTGGCATAAATTGTAGTGGGGCCCAGAGGATTTCCTGAGGCTGACCTTGTAGCAGTTGGGGCAGGCCTGACAAAAAGTCGCTACCTGCTCATACAGATGTGGCCAAAAACACCACTGGGTCAACCTATCTTCTGTTTTTGCCTGATCCAAATGCCTCCCCCACAATGGATTTTTGTGCACCAACATCAATAGGGAGCTCAATATGAGTGGAGAATCAAAAGCTGAGGTACTTCTTATCCTTCTTGCTTTCCTGGCTTGATTCTATAAAGCAGGCCCTTTCTAAGTTCATACCGGGGGTGTGCCGCACACTGGTCAGGGAAGATTACTTGTTCATCTTGCTTGGCCAGCTCTGTCTAGATGTTGGTTCTCTGGCTTGTGCCTCCCGGAAGTGAGTGCTGCTGGCCTAGCTCTCGAGGTCAAATTTCACTGTGTTATCAGTGTCTGATTCTTCCACCATGAGACCTAGGATGTCTTTGGCATAAGCCCTCACTATATCCAGGATGCTGTAAATTTTGGTCCACTTGTGGCCCAACACCATCAGGTAAGGCAAATCTTTGGCTAGGCCAATAGGCATCTCCCTGGCCATGCTAACTACCTTTACCCAACATATTCTTCAAGAATATGTAGAAGGTTGTCCATGCATACAAACCTTTCAGACCAATGTAGCATCTGGCGCCCAGTTACGAGAGACTAAATCCATCTGGGCACAACCTGTATTGATGACAGCTTGTATCTTCTTTCCCCTGCCAGTGGTCCAAACCTTGGGTTTTTCCTTCTTCTCTTCCAGTGGTTTTCCCTATGCTGAATTCCATCAGTTCAATGGAGCCATTATCTCTGTTATCATTACGATGTGCCCTAGTTTCAAAATGTGAATACCATAAGCAAGGGGCCAGGCAGTGGTTACTCAAACACTCCCAGACTGTGTGTCCCCTCCTTTCACCCCAGAAACATATCGTTGTGGCTCCATGTGTCTGGTGGGTCTCTCTCATTTCTTTCTCTCCTTTTCAATTGGTTTCTCATGGATTAGAGTTTAGACCTATCTTCAGATCCTCTCCCTGTTATTCTCCCCTTGGGTGCTGTCAAAGTACCATCCAGCTGCAGGGCTTCAGCCAAGGACTTTGAATGGTGGCACCTCACCCACCACTGCGTACTTTCTTCCAGATTGAGGAGGAGGTGTTCCAGTAGGATCTGGTCACAGATATCAGCCTTGGACACTTCTAGTGGTTTTGACCACTTGTCAAGCAAGTCCACCAGGCACTGGAGCAGGACCCTTGGAGACTTGTGTTCCTTCCTCTTTGTTGTAAAGAACTGGCAGTATTTCTCTGGGTTATCTAACTAATATAAAATCTCTTTTTTTACTTGTCATAATCCAACATATCTAGGTGAGACACTGCCTGGTAGGCTGCTTGGGCCTGCCCTATCAAAAGCAAGCCCAACTGGCCAGCCCAGCAGCTCCATCCAACCCAGAGGCTAAAGCAACTCACTCACTTTCCTCAGGGCCTTTTCTAGACACTGCCCACATGTCTGGCCATTGACTAAATGTACTTTGTGTTTCTCTTTCTTTCTTTTTTTTTTTTTTCCTGGGGTCAGGCACAATTTGCCTGGCTGTTGCTCAGAGGGACCCACTCCAGTATTCCTTGGAGAACTGAATAAATAAAAAAAAATGGGAAGCAAGGCTAAACAGACCTAAGTTTGAGTATGACTGCCTGGCCCACAGCCATATTGTCTGCAGTGAGGCTTTCCACCACCTGCACTGCTCCCTTTCTTGCAGTGATGCCAGAGCCCATGTCTCCTTGCTCATGAGAGTTCTCCTGTGGTCCCTCACCAGTCTGCAACCAGCTCTCCTGGGTCCGGTGACTCCCATCGCAAGTCCCAGTGTTTGGGCCTCAGTTCTCCCCTTTGAGGCTCCACTGTTTTGTTTTTTTTTTTCCCCAGCTCCTCCAGCCCTTCCAAACATCTACTAATGCTCTGCAACTGTTCTTGTTGCATGGAGCGGTTGCTCTGGAAGCTCAGCTCTCAGTTTTTTCCACTCCCTCAGTACAGCAGTCTCCTTTTGTACCAACTCATCTCTCCCAACAGTAAATTCACAAGGTTTTATTTATTTACTTCACAGTGACCTAATCATGTTTCCTCATTGCATGTGTGGGGAACAGAAATATGATAAAGAGCTCTTCTGACTAGCAGAAAAAGTCTAGCATACTAAGAAAATCTACTGGTTAAGAGTTAAAGCTTGACAACCTCAGGTTACAAATAAGGCACAGCCAGTGAAGAAAATTGTTAACCTTTAGAACAATTTGCCATATGTTGTGATAGATTCTCCATTATTGAAAAATTTAAACCAAGCCTGGATGTTTTCCTAAAAATGCTGTTCTATGTTCAAACACAAATTAATTCAGGAAAGTCTTATATTTATACAGCATCAGACTATTTGATTCAAATAATCATATAGGATGGGTTTCAATAATGACAAGTGCAAGGTATTGTACCTAGGGAGGAAGAACCAGCAGCATACCTACAGGCTGGGGAACTCCCTTCTCATCAGCACAGAGGCAGAAAAGGATCTTGGAGTCATTATTCATTCCAAGATGAACATGGGCCACCAATGTGAGGACACAGTCAGCAAGGCTAACCACACCTTGTCATGCATCCACAGATGCATCAAGAGCAGGTCCAAGGAGGTGATCCTCCCCCTCTAAGCAACATTGGTTGGGCTGCAGTTGGAGTACTGTGTCCAGTTTTGGGTGCTGCACTTCACGAGGGATGTGGCCAGCATTGAGAGGGTCCAAAGAAGGGCCACTTGCATGATATGGGGCAGCTGGGCAGGCCCTAAGAGGAGAGACTACAGATATTATTCAGCCTCCACAAGAGAAGGCTGAGAGAGGATCTGATGGCCATCTATAAGCTTGCCAAAGGGGACCAGCAGGCAATGATAGGGTCCCTCTTCCTCTAAGCAGTACTGTGAGAAACAAGGAATAATGGCCATATGTTGACTGAGAGTAGATTCAGACTAGACATCAGGAGGTGCTACTTCACAGTCAGGGTGGCTAGGATCTGGAAGCACTTCCAAGGGAAGTGGTGCTTGCTCCTACCCTGGGGGTCTTCAAAAGGAGATAATCACCTAGCTGGGGTTGTTTGACCCCAGAATTCTTTCCTTCTCATGGCAGGGGGCCAGACTTGATGATCTGCTCAGGTCCCTTCGAACCCAACAGTGAAACTATGAAGACAAGAGATCTGATTCTCTTTGATGATCTTAACAATTTATATCCAATTTTCATACAATTTGCACAGTTTTAAATGGCCATAGAAGATTAAGTGTAGAGAATAAGCTTAGCCACTTACAAGAGATGCTTAGAGTTGGTGAATCTCAACCAGGTTCCAAGGCACCCTGAAGTGCTACCAGATCTGTTGAAGGGTGTTGAAAGGTATGAGGAGATAAGTGATAAGATAAAATAAGCAAATAAATACAGGCTTGGGCTTTGTCCATGTCTGAATAATCCCACATCCATTTGGATAGGCCGAGCCCTTCTGCAATTGTAATATATAAATGAGGGATTTTTTTTTTTTATTGGTGCCTCATGATTCACAAGGTTCTGTATGGATGCCTTGAGTCCATTGATGGGGTGCCTCAAATCTAAAGAAGGGTACCTTAAGTCCAAACAAAGTTTAAAACCACTGATTTGATTGTTTTTATTTGGAAATTATGAATGAGATGTGGAGACTATGAATGTGCTGATTTAGCCAGTGGGACAGAAGACCATAAATCAAAGTGGCTGTTTAAAATTTTATGCCTCCTTCACAGTACAGATACAGTGTAAAGTAGCAAGAGATTATTGTGCATTTTTTCACATGATTTATTTGTAAAGGTAAGAATAACAAAGCTCCCCATCTATGCCTACATATGATAGTTGACATTATAATTGGCACATTCCTACACAAATCCTGCAGAAATTACAAAGCTTATTGATTTTTTATTAAATTTCATTTATACATCAGGGTGCCAGGTTAGTTGCATATCTTTTTCAATAGTGTATTGAAAGATCTGAGTTTCATTAACTAAAGACTGCATTTAAGCTAATGTAAATAAGTCAGTATAAAGCTTTTGTAAGCATCTTCTTTAAGGGAAAGAACAGTAATGAAGGCCTACATGATTCAAAAGTCATGCTACTGTTATATAATGTTCTTCTGTAACAGTTATATTAGACACGTTGAATATTTTACATTAACTATGTTAACAGTCATTTTGACCTCATTGTAATATTCAGAATGCCTGATTATTAAAGCACAAAGACAATTTGTTCAACAGGCAACTCTTCGAGCATAAAAAAGAAAATTCAGTTTTGTTACTGTGAAGAGGCCATGTTTGAAATTTGTTCTGCAAATTCAGAGTATCTACAAATCAGGTTCAAATTTATGCTCAATAGGAGTGAGACATACTTTTCATGTTCCACATTTGTCTTATTCAGTTGAAGCTAATAAAAGGGGAGGAATAATTTCTTATGGTCTGATGGCTAGGTAACTGGCTATGGGGTCAGACTCAAAAAGTACTAGTTGATGGGAGCAAATCAGCATGGCACATGGTGACCAGTGGAGACCCTTAGTGCTTGTTACTTAGGCTGGTACTCTTTAACATCTTCATTAACAATCTGGATTCGGTTGTCATATGTGAACTGGCAAAGTTTGCAGATGATGCTAAATTATGGGGGAGGGCGGTCACACCGCACGACAGACTGGGGACACAGGACAACTTGGATATGCTCTCAAGGTGGGCTGATCAAAACCTGATGGCTTTCAGTGTAGAGAAGTGTAAGGTGCTGCACCTTGGTAGGAAGAACCTTCAACGTTCTTACAGGCTCAACAGTGTTATGCTTGATAGCACCATAACTGAAAAGGACTTGAGGGTCTTGACTGATCACAAGATGAATATGAACGACCAATGTGATACTGTGGCTGACAAAGCAAACCAAACTCTGGTGTACATCCAGCAATGCATCTCAAGCAAAATCAGGGAAATCATCCTCCCAATTTACTTGGCCCTGGTGAGACATCAGCTGGAGTATTTCATACAGTATTGGGCCCCCCACTTCAGGAGGCATGTGGAAAAGCTTGAGAGAGTCCAGAGGAGAACCTGGAGGGCAGGCCATACTAGGAGAAGCTGAGGGACTCTTCAGTCTGAAAAAGAGAAGGCCCAAGGAGGACTTGGTGGCAGCCTACAATTATATAAGAGAGGTACACCAGGACCTGGGAGAACAGGTGTCACCAGAGCTCCTCAAGGGATAAGAAGGTCTAATGTCCATAAACTCCAGGGAGGCCAATTTAGACTAGACATAAGAAAAACATTCTTTACCATGTCTGTGTCCAGGGTCTGGAACAAACTCCCCCCAGAGGTGGTGCAAACACCTACTCCGGACTCTTTCAAAAAAACATGTGGGTATATTTCTTGCTGGGGTCACTTGATCCCAGCTGACTTCCTGCCTGGCTGGGGGGCTGGATTCAATGATCTCACAAGGTCCCTTTCAGCCCCTAATGTCTATGAAATCTATTAAATTACTTAACCATGTTAGCTTGAAGTCATCAGAAGCAGGGTATGGTGAGGAAAGACCTCTGGTTTAAATGAATTTGCTTAGGCCAACCTGCTCTGGCTACTGTAAGAAGGTAGAGTAGCCATAAGCCCATAAACCCTTAAGTTCACAGTCTCCTACTTTTGGGCCTACTATGATAAAAAAAGTGAAAACAAGTGGAGTGTCAGATAGACTAGCATGGGTCCTGAGCTGTCAGGGACTCTGAGTAGACCACACATGCATACACACATACACACGTTTGCTGTTCCTTGCAAATTGCTCTAGAACCTTTGAAGATGGAGGAGGAGCCAAGTGCATCACTCCATTGAAGTCAATATATTTCCAGTGATTTATAGCTGAGCACAAGTCTTGATTCACTATATATTTGGAAAGCAGAGAGTAGTCTGTTCTTCCTGCTGGTATATTCGGTGCCTTTATCTCCCTCTCTGTATTTCTGGAGGAGAAAAGGACACCCTGTCCCTCCAACTTTCACGCTGTGCAATATATCGCAGAAAGGCAATGGGTATTCCCATCTTTCTCAATGCAGAAAAGGAATTTTCCTTTCCTCTTCTAGCATGGGATTTTTGATTGTATGCATATTTTGAAAAAGCTCTCTTCTTGTCTTTTATAGTCTGGACAACAGACACTGTTATAAGCATTATATTTGAACTTTGGATTTCTTATTTGTGCAATATTTTTTCTACTAAAATACCTCCAATCTGATTGTAATAATAACTGACAAATTGGCTTTAGGAGGTATCATGTACAAATTTCTCATTAAGTCATGCTGAGATTGCATATGAAAGGGTGTCACTATAATCCAGGTGGCCCCACAAATCTCATTGAACTATTGACTCCTTATGTATCTTGATCATTTATAAAAACAGGGTTTGAAAGGACTTCCAGAGAAGGAATTATGTGATTAATGTTAGAAGTATCACCCTTTAAAACTGATATAAAAATCTCCAGACCCTATCACTGAGCACATTACATTTTATATGTCTTTCCTTGTTCTATGCTTTAGTGTGTTTTATATACCCACAACTGATGGCTTGATGCTTACTAAATGTATGTATATTCTGATTGTTATTTTGTGTGTGTGTGAGTGTGAGTGTGAGTGTGAGTGTGTGTGTGAGAGAGAGAGAGAGAGAGAGAGAGTAACTACTCTGGCAGATGACCTTGTAGCTATTTGGACTGCAATGCATTTCCAGTCTAGACAGCATCATGTCATGAAAATACACCATTAAAGTCTTTAACTCCTTCATTTATATGTTCTACTGTATTAAACTATAAGGAACAGACATGCATTGAAAGCAAGATGTGCTATATAAGTTACTTGGCTTCAGCAAGCTGGAGATTTCTTTTATTTTATAATTCTGCTCTGTGATGGTACATACACAGTCTTCTAAATGGGTCTTTCTAATAGGAAACTGTATCAGGAAAAATATGAGATGCTTTGTCCACTCTTACTTTGTATGTTAACCATGAAGAGGTTAAAGCAATCAAAGCATGGAACCATGATAAAATAGCTTCACAATGGAAAATCCTACCAAGGAACATCTCTTTATCAGATATACATGTTTTAATATAGATTACATATGGAAAACTTGCTAATGAATAGATAGGAAAGGGAAAATCAGAAAGGGGGGGGAAACAAATATTTAAATATAATTCAATTTCTTTGCATTCCATGCAAAATATGGTAAAATCAGATCACTTGCTTGACTTCATAATCCATCAACCAACTGGAAGTGCATTCCCACTGGAAGACAGAAACTCCTTCATTTTGAGATAAACAAAGAACACATAAACAATAAAATATAAAATAGATATAATATAGCACTGGTGCCAGAACACTGAACTAAACTAAAGATTCAAAACAGGATAAAAAGGCATAATCATGTTCCACTCATTTAGTTTTCCCTTGAAATTGATGTTTTTGATTACACCATTAAATATTTAACATTTTCAGATTAAATCATTTTCAGTTTTATTACTCTAGTTTGAAATACAAATCGATTTAAAGCATACAATTGGAATGACTTTCCATGAAAATATGAGGAAAGCTTAGCAAAGTGCAAGTAGCCTATCCCACAAATATTTTGTATTAGAATATCTTTTCTACAAGCTGCCAAAGGTAACATTGCCATCCAATCAGTCATATCCTGCAGTAAGTTAATGAAATAAATCTCTTGAATAAAAAAAGATTGTGTTTTGCTGGTATATTGAAGTATTTTTGATGAACTATTTCCAGAACAAATGATGGCAAAATACCAGCAAGCCTTGTTAAAAGAAATTTGGTCCTAGGGCACAACAACAATAGAGCTGACCACTGCTGCTCAAGGCACTTGGATTGCTTAGAGATTCAATGCAACACCAGCTGTTGTTGCTTATATTGTCTGATATGAGATAGTTACAGTGATGAGGTGATTGGAAAGGAATGAGTTCTGTCTCTTGTTATATATTTCAGTTGTGGTATTGTCTAAAATCTTCACACGCAGCCCAAAGCCCCACCGTGCTAGGCACTGTACAAATCATGACAAAAATACAGTCCCTGCCCTAACAGTTTACAATTCATTTGTCTAGCAGTGGTACAAAACTACTATTTACAGATGTAGACAAATGCCAACCAAAATGCACATTCTGACTCTCAGCCAGGTGGTCAGGCATTACAAACTGTGGAGGTAAAATAGTAAGATAAATATGTGCAAACAATTTGCTGCTTTAAAATAATTCATGTCTTTCTCTAATTGGAGTCCCTACTGATAAAACAACAACTTGACAATCCTTTTTTTTAAGAAACCTCTCTAATCTCTGTATAACAGTAGTCACACATTTCCTAAAGGGAAGAACCACAGGTGTCTGAACACAGCCAAACACCTCCTGGATAAGTTTGCTTTGTGCAATAGAGAACTATAGCCCAAAGCCTGTTTTGGGAGCAGGAAAACTGCAATTCCACTAAGAAGTAAAAACACAAACTCCATCACCTGAGGGGTTGTGCTCAAAGAGACTAGAAAGAGGATATGGAAGCAGTTAGTCCTGTAACTATGACAACAGGGATGAAGTATTGGTTATGCAATTTCAGCAGGTAGAAGCAATTCTGGTGTGACCTTGAGAAGGAGATGCTAACAAGTAGCTAGTTCCTGTGTGCAAGACTAGAATAGCTCACTTCAGATTTCTGGACAAGGAAGCCGACTTCTCATTGCTTGTTCCTATGATTGTTCAAGTAAATGGATCTTTTTTGTGTGTGTGTGCTCAGTGAATAAACAGATTACTGAGAAATATAACTTGGCTGTGTCCTTCAGATTCTCATCCAAATAGCAACTAACATGTACAAGAAAACAAAATTCACGGTTGAAGTGTTATTTCTCTTCCCAACTTTTCCCTTTTCCTTTCTTGTATGAGGGCTGTGCAAAATCCTATGGAGATTTTATACATGCTTCTGATGTGGTGTTAGGCTAATTAAAAGCACCCACATGTCACATGCATCAGCAATTCTGTGCACCTCCGCATTGAGAAAATGGAATCAGTGTGCTTTCAACTAAAGCACATTCAATGTGTTTTAGTTCAAAGTTCACCACCACGGTTTTCTCAGCATGGAATTTTGCTGTACCACTGATACATGACACATGAGGTTGCTAGAGCGCATCAATTTATGTGTTAGAGCAGGTTCTCCACATGTGTGTCCTCTAGTTCCTCTATCAGGTGATTTAAAGATCTTGAGGCTCAGACTCTTTTGCCCATTGTTGCCATCATAAGGTGGTATAGATTTGGATGAAATTGGTGTGTTATTGACTGGTCAGGTGCTGCCTTCTAGCATCTGGGCTAGCAACCCAGAGGCTAGTGGCAGGGCCCCAGGAGGCAAAAGCAGTTTGCTGCCTTTAGTAGCAAATTTTCTCTCACTTCTCTACATGTGTAGACCTCTTCCTGGGAGCATTTACCCATTTGCAGTTTACTCATGAATAAACTGCTCCCAGCTCTAATGCATGTATAGACACACAGTGAGTCTGACTATTTCATATGCTTTACAGAAGCATTCAAGAGAGACCTGAAGCTCTTCAACTGGGTGGGCATACAAGACACAAAAGTCAGTGTATTAAAAAATCAGTAATGAGGGTATGGGTTATCTTTGATTTGGTATATAACCAGTTGATGATAAAGAAATGTCTGTACATATTACAATTTATACTATTATAAAATTATATAAATAAAAATATTTCTATATATGAAAACATTGCATTAAACACTGGGTGATGCCAAATAGCTAATTTATTATAATCTTTTCCCCAAAATCTTAACTGGTCTATTACTCATTACTACTCAAGTAGCTCAACATTACTGACCAATTATCCTGACAACATTTCTGTATTTAGGGAAATAATACAATCTTTATTTTACAGAACCAGAACCAAAGCATCAGGAAATTAAATGCTTTGCATATATTCACTGAAGAAATCTGTGTTCTATACATAAACATTTAAGCAAGTGTAATCTTTTAACTTAAGACCATCTTTCATTTATTATACAACTAGTAAGAACATGGGTTAAGAGCTGGAAGCTATTGGGCAGATACATAAAAACCAAATGAAGAAAGGAACTTCTTACATCCATTCTGAGTTCTTCTGGTATGCTTCATGTTATTGCCTCTACTTCACTAGTTTTCCAAAAGAGGAAGGAGGCATGAAGGTAGAGACCCATTTAATAGAATGCATCTGTTGGTGTACTATCTAGACTCTGGAGCTGGGCATAAGAAGGTATTCCTTTTTTCTTTTTTTTTTTTTCTTTCTGAACCCAAATTAAAATTAGCAGTGTCTGTTTATTATTCTTTAGCTGACCTAAAGTGTGATCTTATCATAAGCAACAGCAGTGAATCCCAGCTATAGATATAGGTCTATCTGACCTCAGTTTGAAACAAATATATGATTTATCAAATGGCAACATGGGATAAATTTCCTCTCTTAAATATTTCTAGCTCCCAATTAGTACCCAGTTTGAAAAGCACAAATGACGGGTGCTCAACACGTATGCAAGATCCTCAAAGTCAATATTTGCATAAAAAGTAAATCAGAGCACATAATTTATTTATGAGAATTAGCTGAATTATGATTTTATTAAGACTGTCAATAGAATAAGTTAACAAAATATATTAAATATAATTGCTCCATATAATCATAAATAGTATTAATATTAAATGTGTCCTCGAAGTGTTATTTGGCTGTTATGGCAAGAATGTATAACAATAAAAACTTAACATTTACACAATATTATTTGCAATGTGTAAAACTATCCTGAGAGCTAGGTAGCTAAAGGTTTGTTTTTTTTAAGAATATGAATGAGAGCACCTGGATGTGTTTCATGTACAAAATTAATTGCTATATTAAATTAGTAGAATGACATTAACATTAAGGGACCGTTAGTATCATTCATGATTATTCATTATCTTAAAATTGTATCATGTGTCATTTTTTCTGACATCCTGTATGTATTATTACTTAGAGATAAGTTACCTTTTCAAATTTTAATTATGGGTATGAAACAAAGCTAACAAAGGTCTGAAGCACATTTTGATATTAAAACAAACTAAGGATACATAGTCTGTGATGGCAATAAGTTTGTTTACATTTTACTTATTGTACATAAATATTTCCCAAAACTGGAATTATCTATATGAAAGGTACAGAAAGTTACCCAGGACAGGATAGATGAGGAAGCTGAAGATAAATGATAAGACAGTGGCATCAAGGACACCTTAGATTTTGCTTAATGAAGTCCAGATGTTACAATGTACATTAGTCATTGTGATTTTCACTGATAAGGATCACCTGTCTAGTATCTCAATTTAACTGACTATTCTTTATTAATAATAGCTGGACCTTTAGTCTTTCATTGGCTCGTTAGGAAATACCTGCATTATAATCACAGAGTAAGAAGCAGAGTAAATTATCCTACGCTATGCTTCCTACTGCCACAGCTACAGTACCACTGGTACATGATCTAGTTAGCTTAAGGTATCTTTACATTGTGCTACACTGTATAGATATAATATTAGCCTTTGTTCCCTGTGGCTGCTTTAATTGAAGGGCTTCAGGCTAACTTTTGGTTGCTTGACTTAGTCTACTGAGCAATGAAGTACATGTGTAGATGCACCCTGTATGACCAAACAAATAATACTTTCATACCTTCTGACAAAAGTAAAACTGGCCATTTCAAATATATACTAATAGTTGGGAGAAAAATCATTATACAGAAGCCAACAAAATAATATATTAAATTATATAATATCTCCATGCTTTTTGTATACCTTTTGTATGGCTTTTTGTGTAACCTTTCTGCCAGGCACTGGTCATTGGCAAAAAGGGCCAGGTTCACATTTCAGGGTACCTTATAAATTATAACAGTGGCTTGAGCACCCAGCCACAGATCTGGGAACACTACATTTGCTAGGACATTGCATGTAAACAAAACTCCCTTCTCACAAGCAGTATAAACACAAAAGTTTATTACAGAGAATAAAACAAAAGAAAAATTTAACTATAATTTTAAAACACTATTAATTACAAAACAAAATGTATAGGTGGCACCTTCTTGGGGAAGCTTCACCTATACCCAGGCAGTCTGGGACTTGGGACTCTCCAATGGGTAGGACTGGGGATATGCACCCTTATACATGCCCTTCAGCAATGGGCTGGAGAGGGGGGGCCACAATGGAAAGTCCTGAGCCACTCCTTGGATTCACTGTGCCATGATGAGCTGCTAGATAGCGTAGGTCCTTCTGCATTGCAAGGAACCCTTTGTTGTTCCCTGCAAAGCTGTAGTGCTGATCTCCTCTTTCATGTGGTAGCTTTGAGATGTTACAGCAGCTTTCATCAGCATATCACATCCTCAAATTTTTAGTCCTAATTACAGCTTTGCGCGAGTAGAAAACTGCAAAAGAACTCAAAGAAAAGCCAGCTAAACATCAAAAGAGCCTGGTATACAACTAGCTTCCAACTACACCACTTGATTGGGGCATAAACTGCAAAAGGGACAAAAAGAAGCCCAGGTCTAATTGCTGGGCCTGAACTAGCAGAAAAAAAAAAAAAATGCTAGCTAGGCCTACACCGCAATGAGGCCTGGGTAGACAAGAAGTAGTGCCAGCCTTTACCTTGGCCCAAATTGTTCCAGGCTTCACCCTGGCTCAAGTCTGACAAACAAACATATGGCTTGGGTTCAGCCACACAGCTAGGCTGAAATGCAATAGCCATAAAAATGGCCCAGGTCTGTCTGCAGCCTGGACATCCAGTCTAAGCTATACCACAATGCTGAGGCACTACAGCCCCCAAACACAGGGAGCCAGTAAGTGCCAATGCCCATTCCTGGTCAGTCTGTTCCAAGGATTAATATACCCATGGCATTACCCCACTCAAGATCTTAAGCCTGGCTCAAGTCTGCCAGGATTTAAATTCTGGCCAAAGCTGCCAGGAAGACATGCAGCTGGGGTTCAGCTACACATCCAACCTGAAATGAAAATAAGTTCAACAGTAAATAAAACATGCCAGGCTCTCAGCCCTGGCCGGAGCACACCAGCAAAACTGCCAGTCTTCATCCCTGGCTAGTTTGCTGCAGGGATTGATATCCCCATGGTTTCATCTCACTCAAAACTGAGAAAACCAAAAGGAGGGAAAAAAGGGAAAGAATAGAGGTCTCAAGCCCTGAGATAAACTCTCTCTCCCTACATTTGAGGCTTTCCCTTCATATAGCTTCAATTTGTTTCTCTAATGAAGAGCAGGGGGGAGACCCTCCCCATGGGAAGCA
Organism: Caiman crocodilus; assembly: GCA_030014935.1. Lineage (NCBI taxonomy): Eukaryota > Metazoa > Chordata > Crocodylia > Alligatoridae > Caiman > Caiman crocodilus. The sequence goes on from JAGPOW010003316.1 coordinate 141,554,570, forward strand.
GGTGTTTTCAGCAGCTCCAGGTAAAGGAGCTCAAGCCCAGGTGGCCTGAATCTTAAATAACTTTTTCTGATGGCATTACAGGGTACCAATCAAGAAAAAAGCATTGTTTGAACACTGTTCATGCAGACCAATCAATTCAAAGGTGCTTAGAACTCCTGGACTTGCTTTAGAGTCACTAAACTGGTTTTACAGGGTCTTTTAAGGAATCTTAAGATAATGGGGTTCCTCTTTCAGTCCCAACCCACCCTCCTCCTAAAATACACACTGTACCCCACACAACCCTAAGTGGTTGGGGGTGTTACATATATTAGAAATGAGCTAGATGGGCCTTGGCAATATTTTTCTCCCTATAGGTACATATTCAGTGCTCTTGTGGAGACATTTCTGACCTCAGCAGAATTAAGGAATCTCAAGAGAATCTTCAAAGCCTAGACTTCAAACCAGACACAGATCTTGAAAAGCACAGTAAACTACATTTCTTCATCTACCAAAGACATTTATTTTTCTTGGAGGTTTGTTTCAGGCCCCATTTTCAGCTATGTTTCTTTGGCAGCTTGTCTGTTCAATTATTCTGTATAGGAGCTCAAAAGAGTTTCTCATGCTTTCTAAGGATCTATTTTTCCATATTTCTATTGATCTACATTTAGCAAAGGATTTCTTCAATCCTTTGTTTTTGTAAAGCCATAAATACTAAATATAAATATAAGAATAAAATGTATTTTTGTTACTACCTTTAATTTACATACAAAGTACCAATACTAAGCTCTGTTCATCTCTGAAAGTCCTGTAAAAGCATTAATCACTGGGGACAGATCCAAATTAAGCTTGTAAGCACTTTTACTTCATTATGGCAAAGCCAAAAACCTGGGTTCTTTGCAGTAGGAAGAAGATCGAAGTCAACAGGTCTAGGCTTTCTATGCAGTAAATAGGGAGACTCAGATGCCTACTAAGGGCAATCCTGCTTGTCTAGTCTCTCAGCAAGAGGATACCAACAGCCAACCAATAGGAAATGCTAGACAAACTGGTCTGGATTCATGTTCCTCTTCAGAGCTCAGGTTTCTGACACTTTAAGGATAGTGATTTTGTCACATTAGGAGCCAGAATACTCAGAGTGGGGATGCCTACATAATTCAGGACAATTGACTGCCAATAGCATTGAGGGCAATATAAAGTAGAGCACCATTCATTCACTTTTGAACAACAGTGATATTGGTACCACCACCTTCTAGGAATTCTGGTTGTTCTAGGCCATAGTTATGCTAAGTTATAGTAAGTTATGCTGCCAAAAAGAAGTATGAGAGAAAGGGGCCTCCTGACAGCTGGATGACCCAGTAAGAAAGAAAAGAATAACAATGCACTAATGAGCAAAAAAAACACTGAAAAGAGTAAAAAAATCCCAGCAGCTTTAAAAACTCAAGGACAAATATAAAAGATAGAACTTACTAATGAGACAGAGATAAATCCAGGTGAGTAAATCTGGCAAACAAAATTAGAGGTGAACAGCTTGACAAAGAGAGCGATAAAAGTTGGCGTAAGACAGGTGGCATGCGAATATAAATACAGGCATTCGGGGACCTGTCCGTTATAGACACCTAGGGGAATGTAAATAAGGGGTGTCTCTACTGGTCAAGGACAAGTTTTACCAGGTTGGACTGGCTGTTAATTAGACCAACTAGCCTGCTGTCCAAAGACAGTAAACCTTCCTGAGCTTTTTGGCACCAAACATATTTCCTGTGTTGCCTTTGGGATCTGGAAGATGGCTTGCTAGCATCAGCCTTCCAGAACATACAGACTCTAGCAGTCAATATATCAAAAGTGACACCAGCCGAATACCACTCAAGATATTTTTCTGCATGCCTAAGAACAACACATTTTACCTCTATTCCAATTACCTGGTGGTTATATCACTTACCCAGGAAGTCAAATACCTAGGTCTTAGGATCTTTCCTAGAACCTAAGTGGCATTCAAATCCACATTTACAGGCAGTCCTCGGACTTATGACACAATTGGTTTTTGAAAATCGTGTCTTAAGTCAAAAAGTTGTAACTCAGAATCGATTTCCCCTAGGAAACAAATGTTTCAAATGGTTCCTGAACCAATGCCCAATACCCTATTTTCACCAAAAATAACCCAGAATTTTGTACTAAATCAATTCTAGATGACTAATATAGCTATATTAATGTATTTATATTGGAAATGGCAATCATACTGATATGGAAGGACTTCTTTGAGGTAACTTTGCTGGCCTTTTTGAAGGGTTATTGGAGTCTTCTCTGGAGTCTTGGCTGCACGGTTTTTTTTGGAGTCTTATCTGCTTTCTTAAAGAAAGTGTCCAAGGACGTTTGAACAGATGTTCTCCAGGTAGATGGGCAACACAGTGAACTTGTTTGCTGGTATGGTATAGCATTGGATCAAGCATTGTAAAGTCGAAACTGACGTCAGAAAGTTGAAACAGGTGTCAATTTATAACCATTGTAAGTGCAAAATGTTGTAACTTGAAACTTTGTAAGGCTAGGACTGCCTGTAATTGAGACATAGCTTGTGCTTTGGATAGACACAGGTTAGGGATATTCTTGGTGACACTACATTGATTTAACCCACCTATAGTTCTGGCCCCTTTAAAGAGATGATCCTACACTAAAAGTCAATGGATTTGGAGGAAAGGAAGAAAGTCATAAAGAAGCTAATTTAATTAAATTTCAGTAACTTAAGCAGATCTTTATCATAGATGGTCTCTCTCTTCAGATAACAGGTATTATACTTTATAACCTTGTGTTTTCTCTTCTTTCACATGCTATCCCATTATCCACTCTATGTATTGGTTGTTGCGGGGATGTCTTACTTTGTACTTTGGACTGCTCTGCTGCCAATATCTCTTGGGGCGTGTTTGCACTACAAATCACAGCAAGACGGAAAAATACTCAAGCAGCCTCTAAATAAGCTCCAGTGCTCCTTGCTGAAAAATCAATTGGTTTGAAAATACATAGAACCAAACATCAATACAATGAATGTCAAAAAGGAAGTATACTCCACCATTAATATCAGAACTCGCAAATAAATGTTATCCCATATTTACATTCTACCAGAAATCGTGAATTTAAAGTAATAAGCAAATGTTAATTTGACTGAGAAGAGCTTACCACTTCAGAAACTGTAACCGAATTTTGAATTATTTTTTGTAGATTCCTGAGGCCTGAGATAAAATTGCATCCTCTTTAAACAGCTACATTTCACACTGTTTTGTAATACCTATGGCTATAGTTTAAAATCTTTCCTCTTTCTTACTGTTTCTATATTTTCTCTTAATCCCATACTGCGCTTGTACTATCACTCTCCTTCACTGTAAGTGACTCTTCTGTGAAGTGCCACTGGACATTAAATAAGATGAGTGTGATTGGTGGATTTTAATCATTGACTGGAGTCAATTGCATACAGATATATAATTATCATCTAAATTGCTTTTTAAAACTCTTTTGCACATTAGCTGCTTAAAAGCACAATTATTTCTTTATCTTCATGGCTTTACTCCCCATTGCTTTAGATATCCTTTCTGACAATATCTGACAATAATATTTTGCTACTAGTTTTGTGCATCTGCATCTGCCAAATGCAATAGGTAATTTCTCCTAATTCTCACTGAGCTGGATTAGGAAGAGCTAAAAGGCATCTTCTGGACCAAAGAATCCAGTCCCATGCTCTTGTAGCTCAATATACCCAATAATGCTATCTGTAAACTGTTCCAGCTATATCTTAAAACCATTTCTGTTATGTTTTATTCTTTGTGTTTGATTGATTGATTGATTGCTCCATTGGAAGGCTATTCCAGAACCTGTCTGTTCTTATGTCTCCTAATTTTTAGCCTGCATTTATTCATGGAAAGGATATTCCCATTTGTTTTTGTGTCAGCACTGTGCTTTAGCTTGAATACTTGTTATGCAACCTAATTGCTTACACAAAGTAATCTTAGGCACAGACAGAAGTGACAATTTTTGCCCTATTTGGCCACAGAAAATGGTCTATAGCTGTGACCAAATACAAGTGCATGGCTGTAGATCACTTCAAAAATGGCCATTCAGGTGAAAATCTGAACCCTCGTTGCAAGAGGGGTCAGATGAAAACATTTCAAAACATTGTCTTCCTAATTCTTACTTCTCAGTCCTTGAGGTCAATTAAGGCTTCTGTCCAGGTCCTTCTCTGTACTGGTGATGCTTCCTAGCAATGTGTCCTCAGCAAATTTCATCACTGCTTTTAGACCACTGATGAAAATGACAAACCAAATCTGTTCCAAAACTGATACTTGAGTAACTGCACTAGTAACTTCCTTTTAACCCATAATTGTTCTTCCATCATAATCCTTTGGTGTTTCTCTTTTCACCAATTCCTTGCCCATCTTTCTATTCATCCCTGCCTTCCCTAGTTTAACTAATAAATTCCCAATGATACCTTATGAAATATTTTACTTTATTCTATAGGAAAGGAATCTACCACATTTCTTTTAGATAGCAAATCAGTTATTTTATCAAAAAAACCCAAAACTTTTGCTTGGCACAATCTATTTATGTTGCATGTTTATCAAACATTTACCTCCATCTCTCAATATTTATTGTCCTTCACATTTGTTTTAAAGCTTTGCAGACTATTGGGTTCAGACTAGAGGACCAGTAAGTATCTCAATCACTTTCCATTGCACACAGTTTGTTAAACACAAGCACTATAATTTCTGTTCTCTAATCATATTGTACTGGCTGAAAATGTAAGGGATTTGTTAAACATTTCATGCACCAGAATTTCAGAATTTGGTGATAGAAATAATCTGGTACCTGTAACTTCAATGAGTTTGTCTGTGCGTTTTTCTTCTTCCTTTCTGGAAATGTTTATTTCTATATCCTTTTTTTCCCATTACCCATTCTGCCTTTGCACCCATATTTATTAAACTTGTCCTTACTGAAAATTGGAGAAAACAATATCCTGTTTTTACTGAATAGCAGTGACATTTTTGTTTTTCTCTTATATTTATACAAGTAAAGAACAGTTTGCTATTTGTTTTTATAGCTTTTGAAAGGTTTATCTCAAACTGATTTTTAGAAATTCTCACCTGACTAGACCTCAATTCCATCTGACACCCAATGACTAGGAAGACAATGGATCAATGCCATCATGCATCACCTGCACACACAGCTTTATTCAAAATGGAGACAGTTTCAGACTAGCTCCAACAAACCAGGGAGCCACAGGGAACATTTGTTCTTTCCATATTTATGCATCTTGGTTTAGGCTCATTAACATTTACCCTACCTTTGTCCCTCCTTTTTTCCACCCTTAGTCCTTCCCATCTTAAGCTCTGCCTCTGTTTACTGTTTGGAAACACTATGGAATCACCTATGCACTTCGTGAAGAAGACCCCGGCTTCTTTCAGTCACTTGTGGCTTCTTGCTGATTTTTTCACCATCTCCAAGGTCTTGCTTCAGCTTAATCTCCCAATGGTAGCCAGTGATCAGCATCCTGTTTTTCTTACGCAATGAGCTGTATATCTTACAACAGTACTACATTGTTAGGAAAATGCTTGCCTAAACATTTTGCAAAGTTACTTTTAATATACCATTCTGCCTTGTGGTTAGTAACTTTGCTAGGCCATGGGTTATAGCTGCAAATCCAGTGCTCCCCAAGATCTCAATACTGTCACCCTAACACTTTTCAAAAGTTATTTTGACTCAGACCCATCCATACTAGTCCTTCTCATTTTTTTATATTCTGTCACTGGATTTGTTTGCAATGATACACCACCAACTTCCTATCTATATTTAACAATGTATACCCTCCAATACCTATGCTCCAGTCATGATTGATATTTTGTCATTCTGTTATTACAATATTTGGTTTCACATTCTTAATTTGTTTTCCAACTTCCTCTATTTTCTTGCCCAGGCTCCCATGGCTTTTCTATTTCAGTTCTTTTATTGTTCATATTGAGTTCCTTAGCTAAATCAATATCAGTCATTCACTAACAGTATTATTTATCTACTGCTGTAATTATCAGAGCTAGAACTTTCTTTCTGGGCCTTCTCTAACCCAATGTTATTGCCTTGTCCATGGCTGCATCCTTGTTTACTTTATTTTTCTCTTCCTGTGTGCTAGGTATAGGTATGAATAGTGTCTCTCAAAATTGCATAGTGTTTCTCAAAAGCATAGGTATGAATAGTGTCTTTCTGCATTGCACCAAACCATATAATGTGGGTTGAACTTCGTTATTTTTTCATTGAATTTCATCCTAATCACCACTTCCTTGATTAATTTCATTGTGACACATATAGTTTAATTTGAGTGTAATTTAATTTACACAGATCATCAGTGTAAAGGATGATCTGTTGGGGGGTAGGGTTCACATTCTTATTAGGCTTCCTTTCTGTATCTGGTCCACATATCATAGTGATTCTCCTTGCAGACAGCATACATTTATATTTTATGGTCTCTGGTTTATCAATTCTTTTTAATAATGAGTCCTGTTTCTAATGTTACAAGGTGATAAAATTCTTAACTCAATGAGAATTCCATAGTAATAGGGGCTTGTTAGGTGAGGCCAGAAGGTATTCAGCTAGTGTTGAAACAAAATCAGGAAGTATTCACAATGTTGAATTTTTTTTTTAATCAGTTGCTTAATTATTCTTCAGAAATGTCTCTTATATAAGACAATCCATGCAAAAATAGACATGGTAAATGAACATAGCACATCTCTGAGCATGAGTGAAGAAAAATTATTTTGAAGTCAAGCCATGCAATGGTGTGGCATCTAGCACTGAACCAATATGCCCCCCAAATCAGAAGACACTCCTACCTGAGCTAAATGACCTATGACCTACTTTATAGACATCTTTAAAACATCTATGGCCCATGTGGGTCATTGTCAAGCACAAGTCCCTGACTTCAACTACAGGCACATTCCAAACATGCAGATGTAGTACTGAATATACTTTGGAATGGTCCTCTGAGGTTGCTCTGGCAATCTGGATCTCTAGTGTGCTTGATAGCAGCCACTGTGAACGACTTGTATGTAATGACCATTGTACTGCTGTATTTGGGTCATCCAAGAAGATGTAAGTGGCAGGGTAGCCTCAGGAAAACTTTGGTTGGGACATGCTGATACCACATGTAGACAAACATTTCATAATCTAATTAGGAGAGGTGACAACAAGCCACATTACTAAAGTATGGGTTACAAAAATATTCAAAACACTTTTTATTATTTCTTTATTTACCTATGTTTGCTACTAGGCTGGAACTATAAAATATGGATCCAGGAGTGTATATAACCTAATTCCAAACATGGAATATTTTTTACCTTCTTTGGTGGTGTTTATGCATTGTGTACATACAGGTTTCCAATTCTGACACATTTCAGTGAAGACTACTAATAAACGCACATGTATAAAGACAGATGTACACATACCTATGGATTCAAAAGTGAGCAATAGGAAACATGAATTAGGAGTGCCTTCATTATATTCTTGTACATGCTCATTCAAGTGTAATATCAGAATCAGAAAATTGCACCATATACATTTACAAAGTTACTTGTAGAGCAAAATAAATTAGCTGGATTTAAATTTAAAACTCACAAAATGTAATACTTTGTTATACATGCATAATTAACTTGGAGCGCTTATTGCCACAATATCAGTAGATTAGTACAATTTTTAAAAAGGATTAAACATTTATATGGATAATGAGAACATTCACATTTACATTAAATTAGACTATTTTAAAAAGAGCTGTAAACCATTTGTTTAAGGGCATAACACAATAGGTAACGATGGGGCTGGAAAGAAGCTTTTCCCATTAGAAAAGTATGGCATATTTGCTCATTTCATTTTCTGTTTAGGGACCTGGTTCTGGCCAGCGGGGAAAACATGAGGATAAGCCAAAAAGGCTATTGGCTCACTTTGGTATAAAACAAAACAAAAAAATCTTTTGTTCATTTCAGCACACAATTTCTTATGTTCCCATGGCCTTTGGTTAATTCTGATGGGGAAATATGGGAAATGATGTGGTAATTTGGGTTTAAATGTTTGAACATGCAACTTTCTCATGGGGAGTAGGAGAAGCCAGCGAATCTAGAACTGTTCTATATGCAATTTCTTTAAATGTTCCCTTTTAACTAAAACTTTTCTAGCTGGTGTTTCAGGGAATATTTAATGAGTGAGTGGCATAGAAATCAAATTATTGGCATGAACAAGTTAATGACCAATTAAATACAAAAACAAAAATAAATTACTTGCATTAGTACCTAATTTTAAACTGTGATTGTAATCCAGGTAATGGAGCTCTGCTGGAAGTGTTCTTAGCACTCCCCTAACAAAAAAGTCATTACTGACTGGCCTGCTGCTTCATATAATTGCTGTGATAAGCCACTACAAATATAATTGGCTTTAGCTGAAAAATATTTCATCATAAAGCAAGAACAACAGTCATATAAATCCACTTTGATTTATATATTTATAGCAACTTAAGGAAACTCATTAACACATTTAGTTTGCAGATATCTTTATTAAACCAGAAAGTGCAGTGGAATACTGAAAGCATCTCTAAGAAGCAATTCCCTTTTTTCTAAATTATGTTCCTAGTGAACACATAAATGACTCAAATATACAGAATCTGTTGAAACATAACGAGACTTCAGATTTTTTTTCCTCTGCCTTCTCGGGTTTTTTTGCAAGTTTTCCTATTAGAGTTAAGTTTCAGAATCATGCTGGTCCTAATCAGACTGTGATAAATTGTTTATATTCTCTGTGTTTTCAGCAAATGTCTACAGTATCAGATTGTGTTCTCTTGCTCATCACCATCTTCTGGAACATGTACTAGATTTAGATGAATATCTAAAAAAATAGTGAGCATGAATAGTTCAATGAATTAAAATCATGAATTTGCTTCATACCCTGACTCACATGCTTATCATGAGTAGTCTAATGAATGTATTTACTAATAGAAATGCTCACAGCATCAAATTTGAAGTGGATATTAGGAAAGAATCATTGGAAACTAATTCTGAAGTGTATTTTTTTGAAAACATGTTTCTGGAGTTATCATCATCCAGTTGAGAACAGATTTTTTTTTTACCTTTCTCCAATCAAAGCTGATCAAATTAATTTGGATATGGAATAATACAATGAGATGTTGATCTTGTATCTCATTAGTTCCCTGGATATGATGGCAACTCTTCTTTCTGGTCATTCATTGTCTTGTTTGTCCATCATCTCAGCAGAAGAAGAAAACATATCAGCTCCTCAAAGCTGAAGTTCAAAGGAGGATTTGGGAAATAAAAAAAACTAGTAGTAGCAAGATACTGCCACCAGTAGTAGCCAAGAAGATTCAACTCAATGCTAACAACCATGACATGAATAATTTCTACCAGCATGAAAGTCATCTATGATCCACTGTCCTACTTTCCTGTGATTGTAGGATGGTTAGATCTCCTCAAAAACAGTGAATCTATACAAGCTGGAAAGAGCACTTGAAAGTGCTTCCTTAACTGTGAATTGATTGTGTCACATACCACAATCAAGTGCATCTCCCAACACCCTGAAAGGGAAACACTTGCTAACCCTTTTGTCCTAGAAGAAGCCTGGCATGTCAGCAAGGAAAACAAGAACAATAAGGCTATTGGACCAAATGGCATACCTGCTGAAATCTTCTAAGCCAGCAGTGTGGAACTGATACTGAGATTCCATGAATTTATTCTTCAGATTTGTTAAAAGTTATTCTTTGACCATGAGGATCTGTATATGACCTTTGTTGACCTTTGAGTCTATTAATTATAAAACCTTGTGGAAAGTACTGGCCAGACTTAAATACATCAAGGTCCTGAGGCTTCTCCATGACCAAATGACTGACCATTCTTTGTAGTGGCTCAGAGGTAGATCCATCTGTTATCCAAATTGGAGTCATGCAAGGATGAATTATCAGCCCAGCTCTGTTTTCCATTACTTTTACTGTCATCTTAGGTCTCAGCAAGGACTCTCCTGGAATCAACATTGAATACTGAATGGATAGAGAGCTCTTCCATCTGGGATGTTTTGAGTCAAAGAACAAAGCATTCAAAATAATCATTCTTGACCTTCAATATCCCAATGAATGTGCCATCCTTGCACAAATGGAGAAAAACCTCCAGAGTGCACCAACTTTTGTCATAGGAGCCTACTGAACTTTGGTCCTCTCTCTCAACGTTGAGAATTTTAAAGTGCTCTATCAACCTGTTCCAGACCACAGTGATATGTATGCATTTTTATTTTAGTCAGGGAAGCCTATGTTTCTTAAAAAAAGACCATGACCCCTTCCTCAAATTACCATCTGGGTTTGAAGACCAGCATTTCTTTAATTAGAAACAGGATTTCGTTAGTAACAGGAGAATTTTTCATTCTGCAAACAGTGGCCAAAAGAGAATGCAATATTCTTGGCAATATACTAGATCAATTCATATCTAGTACTTCCAGTCTCGTCAAAGAAAAAGAAATGTTTCTTTTAAAACATGAGCTAATATTACCACTGTTGCAAACCCAAAATCTGAATAGCTAGTGAACTATATGGTATAATCCATTAGAAACAAAATAAGCAGAAATAGGTGTGACATTTTCCAGAAGAAAAGGGTAGGAAAAATGTAGCAAGGTAATGGAAAAGACTAATTTAATCCATGGTCTTTTATAACAGTTTAAAGCAGGGGAGCTCAGTTACCAGCCCATGGGCCACATTCAGCCATCAGAAATGTATTCGCCAGGCCACAGAGCTCCCCACCAATCCTATGGGTATCTCCACGGCCCATGGCCCTGTGTTCTTGATTGGGCTCTGGGGGCCCTGCACCACCCCCACCTAGCCTCTATATGCTAGGATTAGCCCCTAGGGAATTGACTGCTCCCATCTGGCTGGGACCAGGGACCCACACCACTCCTGCCTGGCAAGTACCAGAACCCTGTATTGCTGCTACTGTGCCAGGATCAGACTCCAGGCAGTTGGAGGAGGCATGGAGCCCCAGGATCCAATCTGGCCCTACATCATTCACCTAGCCCATAGGGCCAAAACTGTGAGCTCCACTGCCTTAAGGTAAACTTCATGTGCACATCTGTTCTTATAAGATTGAGTTATACAACCGAAATCACAAAGAGAGAAAGTATGAACCTTGGATTTGAATATCATGCTGCATTCAGACTTCATGTAACCTACCTGTACACCAAGAAGTCAGTGAAATAAGTTTAATTCAAGTTTAACATTTCAGCCTATGTTCAAGTTGCTGCAGTATATTATCTATAAACAAGATTAAAGAGAGAACTGTTGATTTTTCTACCTCACACATACCAACAGTCTAATGTTTCTAGTAGCTCTTCAAGCAGGTAGTGCATATTATTAAGTGATAAAATCGTATCTGTAAAGCATATCAAATATACAACTCCCTTTTGATATTCTTTGACCTTTTCTCTTAATCTTGTCCTATCTTCAGTTTTTCCTGCCTGGCTAAGGTGTTATTTTATGTTTACCATTTACTTCACCAGAAGTTAAAATAAAATGAAACTACTGGTGATATACTATATTGAATGTTTTAATGGACCTGTCCTGCATAGCATTCTTGCAGGTATGGAATGAATCAACTGCAATGTTAGGATCAGAATAAATAACTAAGAGCTGGCAGTGTTATAGTTTAATATGCTTCCACATTATCAGTTAAACAACTAAGACAAGATATCGAATGTTACAGCAGATTTAACAAAAAACAAGGAAGGGAGATGTCCTATTATTGATAGTTTTGCTAAATAACAAAGACTTGGTATTTCAAAACTTCTTACTACATTTCAACAAGTAGCTCATTGATCAATCAGAGATCACCAAAATATCTTAATTTTTATGTATGTGGGTGAACTGAGTCTTTAGTAGATAGAAGATCAATAAGTGTTATTTGCGTTACAGTATCATAAGGTAAAATATTACGTCAATATATGATGCAAATGCCATCATTTATTGTAAAGGGCTTCAATTCATCTTTAAACTATCACTGACTTCATACTTTCTGTAAAAGAAAATAATTTTCTGATTATTAGGTTCTTCTTATACAATTATAATCTGGACCAGACTCATTTGTGTTATGATTCATGAAGGACAAAGGAGGACCTTGATGTTGGGGCAGTACCACTAAGAAGCCATTGAGAGCTCATGGAAATGCCCCTTTTTAGAGCTTATTTAGACCTCTAGGGCTGCCCCATTAGAACAGAGGAGCTGCTCTAATTATTGGTGATTGCATGTGACCCCTAAGGGCATGTAGAGACATTACATTTAGATGGACCAAACCAGGATATGGTTGATCTAAATGCCTAATTGTACATGTGTGCAGGGGGCTTAAATCGCACAAAAATGACACATCCAATGGAAGTTAATTCACCTGTGTAGAGGTCACCTTTAGATACAGATCAGATTAACCTGGTCTAAGAATGGGTTAACCCAATCTCTGGAATACCTCTACAGGTTTCCTTGGGCTTGACAATTGCTGCAACCTGAAGGCTGTCCTGTTCCCACCCCAACCATAACAGGGCCCCTAGTGGGGTACTTCACAGAATTCCCCAGTATGACTCCCCCTCCCCCCTCCCATACACACAAATAGGGAAACCCTCCCCTGCATGCCTACCAAACCTCCTCTACGCTTCCTGTCCCTCCCCTCAATCCTGAGTTACTTACACTGAGCTCCCAGCACAGATCCTGGGAGCTGTGAACAGCTGCACATGCTGATTCCAGCACTGGCAAACTCCTGCATGAGGCCACTTCCATTCTAGGTGTAGATGATTAAAGTAATCTGTCTGCACCTAGACTGGGTGCAGCAAATGTTTGTTTGCACCTAACAAATCTTAAACCAGCTGAGAATTGACAGAGCAGTGCTCCACTCTATTTGTAATTATACACTGTATGGCTTTATTGTCTTCATAACTGAGAGACAGAAGAAGTTTTAGAACTAGTTCCTCAATTGGTTTGGTTCGTCAAAGCTTCTCTGCCTTCAGTCAAGCTGCATCGGCTGGTTCTAGCTAAGCGTCTGTCCTTTAGAACACAGGAGGTTCCTACACAAGACACTTTACTGTGCAAAGCGTAGTTTACTGCACAATAAGCATGTGTATCTACATATGCACACACTTATTGCAAAGTAAACCTCACTAATCATGAGTCAATTTGCTATCTGCAAATGCCAGCAGCAAATTTACTTGTTATCACAAACTGCACAGTAGTGCATATATAAATGCCTGACCAGGAACAAATCTGTTTCCGATCAGCCAGCCATCAGGGAGAGGGAGGTAGGTCCCTGCTTCCAGGAGCTGTCTGCTAATGGGGTGGGCTGTGCCAGTGGAGCCCAGGTGGGATATTGCAGTCAGGAAGTGAGAGCTGGGAGATCCTTGTCTGGGAGATAAGGACCTCTCAGCATCAGTTCCATGGTCCCAGGGCTTGGGCTGAGAGGACCTTATCTCCTTGCCTGAGCCCCACAGTCATGGGGCTCAGGTGGGGAGATAAGGATCTCCCAGCACTGGCCCCATGCTCATGGAGCTGGTGCAGGGAACTCCCTCCTTGCTTTCTCCTCAGTGTGCTGGCAGGGGCTAGAGAGTCTGTTACCTGCTCAGCTCCATGATCCCAGAATTGGGTGAGAATCAGGTTACCCAGCCTGTTCCCCACCCAGATCCATGAACACAGAGCTGAGAAGAAAACAGGCTTCCCAGCCTCCAACCCAGAGTGGGAGTTACAAACTGCCATGGTCAGAGGAAAGGTCCCAGGCCCATACCCTGATCAGGTGATCAAGGCATGGGGCTTGGAAATAGCTGTACGTATGAGGTAGGTCCCAGCATCCTACCCTGATCTACCAGCTTGGCAGCTATCAACGAGGTAGCTTCTAGCTACCCCACTGGTGGATCAGGGTCCTCCCCTAGAGCTTTTTTCAAGTCCCCTGCTCCTGAACAGGGAGCCAAGCCAAGGAGCTCCCTGCTGCGAAGGCAGGGGTACATGGTCCCTGACCCAGCAGCAGGCAGCCCACCATAGACAGAGTGCAGTTTCCCAGCCCTGGCAAGGAGACAGCTGTCTCCTGGCCCAGTGCTCCCTGCCAGCTTCTGGGCTAGCACCCTGGGGGACCCCACTGCAGGGTCTCCAGAAGTGGGAGCAGTTTGCAAATCTGCTCTTGCTTCCCTGCATGTACAGATGTGAATGGATGCAAACCTGGGAGATTTTACTCCTGAGTAGTTTACTCATGAGTAAACTGCTCCCAGTTTTCATGCACATGTAGACATGCCCAGTTAAAGCCAAATTCTGCTTCACCTTTATGGAAGTACTAACGTGTAACACAATAACTTCCCATACTGTGTCTTATATATGGCACATGGTTATTTTTAGCACCTACTTTGCTATAGTGGTGCGCTAGAATGGGGGAATTCACCACTATGGTGTAGTAGCTGCTGGTCATGTGTAGACACCTGTGGATGCTATGTTGTTGTAGAGCATCACTGTGGTGATGTAGTGTCACATGTAGAAATGTCCTAAGTTACCCAACTAAGTAGGAAGAATTTTACTACCTACTTGTAGTACATAAGTGTCCACATTATAGGAATAAGGAAATTCCTGTCCATCTCCAGAGGGTAATCCTATTTCCTACATTGAAGCACCTACACTCCCAGATACTGTAGCAGAACTGTTCCTTATGGTTTTCCTGGATAACTCATAATTGATTGCAGGTTGCATGTTGATCATCCAGTAGGTGAAATTGAATTAAGCTAATACCACTATCCAGTGATTTCAAGACATGAGACCCATTTCTTCCTTTAATCCCCTTATTTATATGGATGCTGCTTCTACTAATTACAGCTCTGGTTCTCTGGTCTCAGGCTAAATTTTCAAAGCTGGTATTTACAGAAGGCTATATATAGCCCAGACCCTTAGCTATTATAAATTCATATTGCTTCATTGACTTCAATGAAGCTATGCTAATTTATGCCAATTCCGGATCTGGCCCATATTTGAAATTTCTGGCTGGCATTTTTTAATAATTCTAAGGCATACAAATTCCATTGGTTTTCAATAAGACTTGGGTTCCTTACTCTTTGAAATACTTTAAAAATCCCAGGCTCAGGTTACTTCTATTACTAAGGATAAACAACAAGCAGGATAAAAAATAAATGAGGTAAAGGTATAGAGGTTGCAGCAGGACATTACTTAAAATGTAAGACTATACCAAAAAAGAAAGAAACCTGATCAAAGAATTCTGTGAAGTGAAGGAATGAAATTGGACAATAATAAAACTGTTTCAAAATTGCATTTATACACATAGTTCCGAGACATGAATTTGGTTATTAGAAAGCATGGCTTGAGTGCATAGTTTCTTTCTTATATTGACTTGATATTATTCATGACTCAACCATTTTTACCACCATATTTACCATTCTATATGCAAGCAATAGCAATAATTAATTCTGGGCAAACAGGTACTATCAGAGAAAGAAAAACCAAAGGATCTTGGTAGATACAAAATGGAGGGACATGAGTGGTCTGGGGGTGTAGCAATATAGGCATTTATTGTTAAACTAACCCTACCACCACCATATTTTCACAAGATTGGGAAGCCTTTGCATTCATTTTAAAATCTGATTGTATTCTTCCCCTTATTCATGTTTAAGACTTGTAGAGTTGAAATGACAGGATTGCTTTCTCATCAGTATGAAAAAAGGTTTCACATTCAAACTTTATAGTTTTCTTTGTGATCGTTATGCAAATAGCATTGTGATTTACCTTGCTTCCCAGTAGTTTTGCTCTAGCAATAGGTAACTCCTTTTTATGTATATCTGGCATGAATAACCAAAGACATTAAAATTAATAGATTCACATTTTTATTTTGCTGAATAAAAACCAATTACTTCTGTTCTTTCCTGTTCACTTTCCCTTAATGGTTACAGTTTTGTAGTATCATCCCTTCAGGCAATAATTTGCGCAACAGAAATACTGGAATTCTAAATCTATTACTATTTTTCTTTTTTCACTCATCTGTGGAATAATGCCTGGTCCTTCAGTTTTCTATTCAGCCAAACTACTTGCATGCATCAAGGAAGACATGCTTCTAAATGTTTGAAGGATTGAGTCCATGATCTATGTCATTCTATCTAAAATGGGGACCTCAGTCCACCTTCTAATAGCATCCAAGCTCAATTACTGCAACTTACTTTTCTTGACTTATAACAAAATCAGTTTTTAGGATTTTCCACGGTGAAAATGACATTATAAGATTTATTACTGAAACTGCTAAAGTTGCTCCAGAACTAGAGTTTCTACAGTGCCTGCCTGTAGAATTCCATATGTATTTAACTTTTCACTTGTGTTGTTTAAAACCTTTCCTGTATCTCTATCTGACAATGCCTCACTATCCTTTCCAGCACCTACAGTATGAAGAGTATGAAGAGTTGTGAAATCTTCAACCTCTTTTTTAAAGTTAATTGAAGGAAAGGGATTTTTCTTCCCAGTATGTACCTCCACAATTGTCGAATCAGAGTCTTTCATCATCAGCATCTCTTGCTCTCTGTCTCTTGCTCTGGATAGATTGAAATCCAATATTTTCAGACTGACTTTTGGTGGAGTGTTTGCTTAGCCTCCTGCTTCATCTACTTTATTTCCTATTATAAAGCACTTTGAGACAACCAGTATAAATCACACTGTATAAATATTACTGCCACTCATGAACCAGCATTAGACTTCATGGGTGCCCAGCCATGGAAACACAAGAAACTTTCACAGTTCAGTACCTGCAGAGTCATATTTCTGTACTAGAAATCTCCAAATGATGCATAGTTACTCATTAAACTGAAAAACCAACTAGTTGTCAAGGAAATACTAAAAAAATCCATGTATGCATGGACTTTTTTTCTTTTCTTCTTAAACTTCTTGTATTATGAATAGTTCAATTTGATTTCAATATTTTGAACTTATTTTTTAAGGAATAGTATATTAAATCAAACACAGCTATTTTTTTCCTTACTATAATTTTAACTTTTTATATCCCACATATGAATTCAAATTTGGGGTTTAAAATCCAACTTCAAGAGCAAACAAAACAAATCTAAACAACTGCTAGCATTTCAAAATAATTCGTTTTACCAGTAGTGTTGGTAAAGCATGTGGTAGATGTATGGTGATGCTATCTCACTATGGCTTAATAGCTGTGAATGTAAGCTTTGTTCTAGATTCATGCCAAACACCACCTTCATCTGAGACAACAATAAATGGATACCTGATCATTTGGACTGGGTAGTCAAAGCAGCTGGATGTCATTATTACAATCATACTCTTTATGTGCTGTATGTTCCTGAAACTGTGGTTTTAATCATGCTATTTCTCTTGGCTGCAAGGGTCAGAAGGCCTCAGTGTCATATTTGTATTAATTTTCAATAAAAAAGGGGGTGATGAATTTGAATGTTACTAACACATATATTTGTACACGTCAAGCCTTAATATCACTTGCATGAGAATTCAGAGGAATTAAATTTAAATTTGAAAGTATGAATATTCACTTAGACTCGCATACAATCAAGTATCTGTTTGTAATAAGTGATTTTATCTGACCAGTCACAACCAACTTACAAAGCTTGAATCTCAAATGCTAACAGTCAAGTACAGACAGAACCTGAAAGCGTGCTTGTGGAGTGTTCACTGTAATATCTTGTAGTAGATAAACCTCAGTTGCCTAGATTAGGTACCAAAAAGCCTGATTATTCCTTGTTTCCTTCTTTCAGTGGTGACCCCAAGTCCTGCCTGCCATGTCTTGTTGTTAAGAAAAAGGTTTGTTCAGGAGGTTGTAACCTAAACACCACTGAGCAGTGAATATCTATAATATTGAGGTTTTGACTTTTTCTCATAAAAAGGAAATATTTATTTATTTATTTTTATTTTCCTTCAAACAAAAATGAAAACTCACAGGGTGTTCTTTGAACTAAGATTCTTTTATTAGGTATCTTTCTCATTTTTATACCTTGATTTTTTTTAGGTCTCAGCGTCTACAGAGCTTGATGGATTGACCAAAGCCTGTTTCCCAAGCAGCTGCTTGAAGTCTTCTCCAGTAGAGGTAACTATTACATCTCTTATACTCTTTAGCTATCAAGCATCAATTCAAACAGTATAAACACAAATAAGGTTTTGTCTTTTCTTCTAAAATATGAGTGTCTCAAAAAAAATAGGTTGACTTCACCTTTAAGTACTTTAAATTGGATCCAGGCTTGTTTTGTCTTTTAGGATTTTTCTTTTACAAGGGAGCTTTCATTCAACCTAATTCTTTTGTAAATCAAGGATTCAAGAAAAGTTTACTTGTTAGTATATGTCTCCGCTGCTTCACTCCTCCTGATCCTTGGCTCCTCAATGTCGAACCAACTTCAGCAGACCTTCTCTTTTTGTTTTTTTGTTTTTTTCTTTTCTATTCTATCTCATCCAGATAGGCGCTGTCTCTTGTCCTCTCAGACAAGCTGACAGATGATCCCTCCCTGCAGCCGATGGCCTATTCCTCTTTGCTCTCCATCTTCCTATCTGCCTCCTCCTTGTCTCTGTCCACCATGCTTCCACTGGTCTTGTTATCTGGGTATTTCCTACCCTACTGCCACTTTTGATGACGTTCCAGCTACACCGAGCAGCTGGTCTGGAAGCATAACTTCTTCTTTTCCTTTCCCAGTTCCTGCATGTTCTCAGATTGCTCCACTGCCAGCTCTCTATTTTCGTGACAGTGCTCATCACTTCTGTAATATACATTGAAAATACAGTCTCATTAAACACCTCTAACATATATATATATATATATATATATATATATATACACACTAGATGCCCCATGCAACATTGCTTCTATGAAAATCCAGTGAGCCAATTTTTTCTTGAGATTACATTTTATTGCACTTCAACAGCTTCACAACAATTCTGCATACACAAAATCCTGAAACATATCACACTTCCATACTGTAAGAGCTTTACAACACTTCTGTATACACAGCATTCCTGGTTTTGTTACTCAAGTCAGCAGACGTTTGGAATTGGATGTTTTCTAGGTGGGAGATTCTGGAAACAGCTACATATAGTTGTCCATGGGTGAAGACAGGATCCCAAAAGGAACACATTTTTTAATGTTTGGCTCTTGGCTTTATTGATGGTCATGTGGAATTCCAGCTGCAAAGGGAACTGTCGACTAGTCCACGTGAAAGAAAATGTGTGTCAGACAGCTTCAGTGATGTCTGAGGAATTAGCACTGTTCTTTCTGATCCAACAATTTTTTCCTCAAGTACTCCGCTGTTGATGACGGATTGCACTAATAGCCATGTTCCATCAGATATGCCATCCTTAGGGGCAAGATTTTGCAGAAGTATGATGAGCATCCCAGGCTTAAGGTGGAGCTGATGTAGAGGCAAACCTGACACCTCCATGGAATTCAAGTAGTCATTTGGCACAGCTATAACACTTTCACCCTCTGAAACATGATCTGTGCTTGTACAAATCCATTCTTGCCCTGGAAATTTTGAATTTTGTCACAATAGCATTGTTGACCTCCTGCACACCGAAGTAATGTGGTGCCAAAATAGCCATTTCAGATGCCCATCCTGGATTTTGATAATTATCCCATAAATATGGAAATCTCTCTCTCTCTCTCTCTCTCTCCATATATATATGTATGTGTGTTTGTGTATATATATCTATCTATGTCATGCTAGAATGTTTGGTACTGTAATGGCCTGAGGGGTAATGCTGTATGTAAGCCTGGCCAGGAGACAGCAATTTGCCCCAATCTGTGAACTCAGTTCTCTCACCCAACTCCTTCTCTAAACAATTTTATCTATTGCAGTGAGGCTTACTACATCCTAATGAGATGGCACACAGTATGCATAATAGTATAGATTAGGGGTGTTTAATGAGATGATAGATAGATAGATAGATAGATAGATAGATAGATAGATAGATAGATAGATAGATAGATAGATAGATAGAACTATTGGGGGGGTGCAAAGCTCCAGTTCATGATTCGATTCAGAGAAGATTCAGCCCAATGCAGAGGCTGAATTACCAAATCCGAATCAAATCAGGACAAGGAAAAAGCTCTGAATTGATTTGGAGCCTCTGAATCAGTTTGGAAAATATTCAGAAAAGATTCAGAGATTTGGAAGGCAATCTTTCAGGGGATCAGAGACTGAGAAGAGGGAGGGAAAGCAAGGGGGAAAAGACTGACATCTCTATCTGGCCAGTGACTGTGATCTTTTCTTGAGTCCCCTTCCAATTACACTGTTCTGGGGGAAGGATGTAGAAACATCATATAAGCCTCTGTCTGCAGGCTTTCTGTGCCTTTTGTGAGCTATTTCTGTCTGAGCAACAGCATCTGAAAGGTACTGGACTGGTTTTGGTTACTACCTAGTCAGTCTCCTGCTACTTTCTGTTATTGGAAAGGATTGGATATAGCTTAGTAACTAGAATCTCTCTACTTATCGCTATACAATCAATTTCTTCCAATTTATATTTGTTCTTAGGGGTTTCCCCCCACCCTTGTTTAAAAGAAAGCTGTGTTTTCCCTTGCAGTGAAACCCCTGCACCTATCTCCTTGAAATTTGGCAGGCTTCATGCCCTCAGAAGTGGCTATCATCCCTGCAATTTTTTATCCAAATCAGCCAAAAAATGACAAAGTTATAAATCTATGGCCAAATCTCAGAAGGTCACTGAATCAGTACTGAATCTTCTGAATCAATTTGGGACAGTGATCCAAATCTCTGAATAAAATCACTGCCCTCTGATTTGGAAAAATGTGTATTTTTTTTTTTTAATTAGAGAAAACCAGGATCCCTACTCATGATTTAGGGGCCAGTTCTTTTCCCTAACTGATGAGTCTTTAGCATGACTGTGATAGCCAAAACTCTGGAAAGTGGACTATTTCTGCAGATAAATTTTTTTGGTTGTAGGAAAGTCCCCCATTATATACAGCTGACATTGCTAGCACCGATGTAATTCCTCCTTGGTATAGTAAATTGCGATTATCTATTATTACCATAGCTGTGAAATGGCCCCTTGAGGAATAGAATGATTTAAAATAGATAAGGATTAAAACAACCTTGATCTACAAAGAAAGATCTAGAACAGCTGTTACTTGGTGATCAGTGTGTTGGTGGAGGGGGGAGGGACTGTGTTTCAATTTAACTAAAATGAAAGGAACAGGTGATAAAGAATGTGGATTTATGTAGAAGTGTTTTATGCTAAAAGCTTACTTTTTATAGCAATGTAGTAAAAAAATGGGTGCAATTATAGAGGTAAGAGGAACTTATAGTTGTTCCAAGCAATATAACAGAATGGATGGACAACTTCAGGGGCAGATCCACCAGGTGTGTGGTGGTGCAGTTGGAATCCCTTTTGATTCCTGCTCCATCCAAGTTTGAAAATGAAAGGCCAGCATTTCTATTCAAGCAGTGTTGACAGAATCAATTGATTTCATGGTTCATTATAATGTACCTGATTCCTGCTAATCTTTTTACTCCATGGGTATTAATGACCCTTCTCCTTTTTAATGATCTTCATGTTCCATTAATCATGTTATCCTTTCTTCTGCAATGTTGTTGTCTGTTAGCTATTCCTGGTAACTAATATCTCTGTTCCACAGACCTTCAGACTGCTTTTAGTTCTAGCTAAAAACTTTAACTCGTGTGTGGTAATCTAGAATAGAACAGAATAGATACAATACAATAGAAACAACTGATAGTGAAATACTGAAGGCACTGTCGATATGCAAACAAGGCTTGAATTTGTTTTATAAATCTGAATAAAATACATTCATTTGTTTGACTCTGGATTATATTATATTAGATTATCTATTGTTGTAGCAATCTTGTATTGCTCCTTTGTCATCAGTGGACTCACCCAAAATCACATCAACTGAGCACCTGAGTTATGTGCATCTTTAAAAGGAAAATTAGGTTCAGTTCATGTTTTATGCAGTTTGGTTTCTTATTTGACTTGAACAAGTTAAGATGAGAGAAGATTGTTTTCATTAATTATTTTTCCAAATCTGTTTTGGAATTTCAACACTATTTCAGTGTTTTGGCCATAGGCTATAATGGGGAACCACTAAAATATCTATATCTTTGTCATTTCTTTCCTGATTCAGATAAAAATCACAGGGATAGCAGCCTCTTCTGAGGGCATGGAGTCTGCCATTTTTTTAAGGAGATAGGCATAGGATTTTTTATGAAACTTAACTTCAAACTATTCAGAGCAAAACTTGTATCACTTGCTGGCAGCATGCTGCCATCCCACACACAGAACCAGGGGCCTGTGCCTCCTAGGAGGGTTATGAGGCTGTGACAGACTCCTCCTAGGGGGCCCCTTGATCTGTGTGCAGGATGGCAGCATGCTGCCACTGGCAGCTGGGGCCAGTGCCAGCACCTATGTCTGCTTGGCGCACCCTGCATCAAGCACTGCAAAGAACCCAGTGCTGGTGCTGGCCCCAGCTGGCCCAGGCCCCCAGGAAGACTCCAGCACAGCCCCAGAGCCCTTCTGTGGGATGCAGGTCCCTACATCTGTGTATGGGGCTGGAGCCAGTGCCAGCACCCAAGTCTGCTCGATGCACTCTGCAGTAGACCAGTCTCTGTACAATGTATGTAACTGTGGAATTTTGACAGTGTAGTCAACAGCAGGTACTTGAAGACAGTCACAGTAACTTCCTTTCCTATTGTGGGGGCCTAGAGTGGTCGGATGGGGCTGCCGTTGGAGTGGAATTAGGCACAGAAAGCTTGTTGGTTGAATTCAAAAAGAATTTTACTTACAAACTGGAGTACAGTATAGACATGCTGCGTAAAGTTGCAGAAACAAGTAGAAAACAGAAACCAGGTGGCTCATCGATGTTGTTCGAGCATGCAGGGCACGGGGTACGTCAGGATAAAGGTGATGGGGTGTCGTTGGTGGTTGATCAGGCCTCCAAGTCCGCTCCAAGAAGCATGTGAAAGTTGCTTCCGATGTGCATGCGGAGTTCTCTCCAACTTAGGCGGAAACTTCCCAAGTCTTTTCTACGGATAGCGAGTCAATTGCCAGCCGCCACGTATGAATAATTTACATTAAGCCAATCAAAAGCATGCTTGCAAACAGTGCAGATGCAAGCTTTGGTGGGACTGATCATTGCACCAAGTGTTTTTCCCGCCTTACGGGGGAATCCCTTGCAATCGAACACTTGCATTGTGCTGAGAACTCGGCTGTGCCGAGGCACTTTTAATCACTCAGCACAGGCACCTATGTGAAATTGTTTCAGGGTTAGTGTGCATTCTTTGTGTGGTGCCCTTATCAGCTGGTTCTTCCCATCTTCTTCTAAATAGTCCACATTTAATTGTGCTCACAGTAAGATGCAAATTTTAGCTTTTCTTCCAAAACATTCAGAAAAGGGGGGAAAATAATGAGGATGGTAAGTGGTTAGAAAAGACAATTGTTTCCACTTCTAATTTATATAGTCTGCCATTTGGAGTTTACATGGAGTTACATGGGTTAGAAAACCTGTAGTATAGTTGTAATGAAGAGAATTGTTAGCATTTGCATTATCATTTTAACTTATTTCAGGGGTTCCTAGAGCAAATGGATGGGTACATAATCTAAGTTAATTGATTAAATTAAAGTTCCTTCAGGAAAAAAGCTTTGTATTTATCTTGAGAGACATTTCCATAGTTTAATAGAAGTATGATAGAGTAGTAAAAAAAAATCTGTAGTGATTTAAAATGTTAATAGCATGTATCCAAAGTAAGCACTCTCCTGGAAAACAATACACATTTACAAAATATATGACTAGGTTTGTCATGTGTTAATTTGTAAAATCCTCACTCTGGGATACAGTTCCGTTCAGTATATGGTAAATTAACAGACCAGTAATTGGCATTGTGCACCTCATTATGATACAGAACGTTAACAATTTTCCTGAATACCTGCAGGTCAGGAGACTGTCACTGTACAACAATAACCACATCATAGTAAAGTTTTTTTTCAGAAAATATATGCACCCTTGCAATAACTTTCACCTCTCTTTTTGCATACATAAGGTTGCTTCCCAAGAGCACCTTCATCTAAGCAGAGCATAAACCTATCTTTTGTGCATGTGAAAATGATAATGACTGTATTGAAGAGACTCCTACGAGAAATACTGCACAATTTTGCTTCAGACTAATTCAAAGAACCTCCAAGCTGCATAATGAGGAGATGTTAAAAGGGGGAAAAGAAAAAAAAAGAAAAAAAAGGTAGGTTACCCAATGCTCCAGGGTGTTTGGATTTCAGGATGAACTGTTTTCCTCTTGCTGCTACTCATAAAAGGAAAATGTGGCTACTGCATTATATAATTATGCCACGGAGATTCATACAAATGAGTCTTTTTCTTTTTTAGAAGTAAGTTATTTTTATTACTGAAGTTCATAACAAATAGACTCTGGCCACCAAAAGACACTACGAAATCATACTAAGCTGATTCAGGACAGTCATAAAATAAATAAATAACTAAATGAGACACCTTGTAATGACATGCCAAGTCTTATGTGTATTCAGTGCTCATAAATACACATTTGGCTGTAACTGGTTCCAGGCTAAATTCCTAGTGACACCAATTATATTCACATTGAGCAAAATAAGGAGAGTTTTGGTTTAAGAAACTAGAGCCTGATTCTTAGAAGTCCTGGACATCTAACAGTTCTCACCAAAGACAATGGAATTTACAAGAATTGTCCTGTGAGAATTGAAAGATTTATCTCACATGGTATAAATAAAACTACTAAGTAATATTACACATTTTGGAAGGGAAAAAAAGACTGTTGAGAATGTCCTAACACAGACATATTTGTAGCAAAAATGCAATTTCCTTTAAAAAAACCCAAAAACATATAATCTGTGTGTGCAAAAGTAATTAAAACAATTGGAAACATTTAAGAAAAAAATGCCCTCAATAATCTATATATATATTATCTTTTGTTACAAAAATCTTTTGATTTAAAAGGGAAAATTAATCTTTACAATACTGAGCACTGCAGTGCCTATTAGGACTTCTGCCACAGGGATTCACAGCCAATAGCTAGAAGCCCAAGCTCCACACTTAGTATGTAGGATAGTTAGCTACCTAAGAACTTCGATAACAGCATAACATGAGAGAAACCTAAACTAACCAATATCCCTGTCCCACAGGAAACTAAAGAGGGTGCAGTCTATTCTTTCTTTAAAATGATGAATAGATGAGGTGACTCTCCTTTCTCTTTTCTCCCGAAGTCCAGCAGATAAAATATTAGGGTTAGACTATTATGAGGTAAAGGTGCCTCTCTAAATTCATTTGAATATTTCAACTTTGGAGAAAATTCTTAAATATTCATGGACTGAGGGGGCAAGAGTAATCTAGTGCTTATCAGGGATCATGATTTTCTCTGATAAGAAAAAAACAAACTTTTTTTATATAACCCCCCTCCAAACTCACGTTTCTGTGATTAAAATGAAATACCATTATATATATATAAAGAAACAACCCCAAATCCACACTTTTCTATGATTAAAATGGAACTCCAGTAATATATATGTGTGTGTGTATAAATACACACAGAGACACACACACACACATATATATATTACTGGAGTTCCATTTTAATCATAGAAAAGTGTGGATTTCGAGTTGTTTCTTTATATCTGAAAATTAGGGATTGTTTTGTATCAGAGAAACCCAGGATCCCTGGTGATTATGGTACTCAGCTGTGGGGGGGTACTCAGCTTACTGGGCTGGAAATAGGATTTATGTGACCGGGTAAGTGCTTTTTGGGCATGTGAAGTGAAATAATATTCTGTCCCTAACCACTTGGTACATGAGCTATTCTGTGTATGCTCAGCAGCAGAAAGGAAGCAACAAAGAGACTCCATCCACAGCAAATTCATCTCCTAGACTTCTTAGCCCCCCTACCTACTGGGAACATTTGCAGAGCAGGGGTCTTGCCCAGAATTATCTCCTTTGTGTTTGAAGCTATGCAAGATAATTCTACAGCAGGAGATTTTCCCATGTAGGCCTGCAACTGTGGGGTAGGGGAAACTCTCATTGGGAAAGAAAATGCATGGTATGCAAGATGCATGTCTACAAGTGGAAACCCTGGAGGGATGCATCTGGGTAAGTGAGAAAGAGAGGCAGATTCTGCCAAGGCTTGAGGGGCCCAATCCTGACCCTCAAGACCATATAGCCCCTGCTCCAAGGAAGCTGGAGAAGCCAGGCACTTCCTACTGCCCAAGCTTTTCTGCCATAAGCAAACAGAAGTGAGCTTAAATAAAATGGCCCAATTTAATACTGCCTTCTATTGGGCACAAATTTGGGCATTTGTGCCATGACACAAGGTATGGTACTTTGTGTCATCTGTTTCCACCTGTAGAGTCTTTAGATTTCTATAGTGTCAGACAGAACTTGAACAGGATAGTCAACACCAGAGCCACCCAAATGGAGGAGTCAAACATCAAGACTAGGTACAGACTTTGCACCTATCATATAATAAGTACATAGAAAGTGCTCTATAGCCATAACAGAACAGACATTCATGGCTCATAGAACACTTTAAAAATGGCAGATTGGACTCCAAGTTAACCTTCGATGGATGTGCTATAGCACTTTGGGTTAGAATACTTTTTTGAATATCTGTGCTAAATCCCATTGGGCTTTAAGCAAAGGTCACATTTTCTGGCACTGGGGGCCTCTTGCAGGGCAGAGTGCTTACCTCAGACAGCTCATCTACTCTTCCTGAGAATAGGCTGGCTTCACCTCCCTGGCTGTCCCTCAGCCGAGTCAGTGACAGCCTCTGATCCTAGCCCTGTGTCCTCCCTCCAGCTAGCTCTAAACCACAGCCTAGCAGAGGGAAGGGTGTTTCTGTCCTCACAGCTGTCCTGGTCCTGAAGCACACTGCAACCCAGCCAGGGAGGCTCCTTTTCTAACTAGGGGGAGGGAGGTGGGGGGACCCAGTAGGAAAGGAGTCCTCCCCCCCCACCAGAGTTCCCAGCACAATGAAAAGTGACACAGTCCTATGCTGATACTTCTGGCTGCAACTGAGGCAAAGGGAGTCCTCCCAGATGGGCTGTGGTGTGCTGGTTTGCATCTTGGTGGGGGCCATGTTGGGTCCCATCATGGAAGAGGAGCTCCTTTTCCACACACTCACCCCGAGGCCCAGAGCTCTTGACACAAAGAAAAGCTTCATAGGTCCACACAGCCACTCTGGCTGGCTCTCTGCAAGGAGCAGAACATAGGAAGGATGTGTGAGGCTGTCTGTGTATGTGTGTGTTTGCATGCATCCACGTGTGCAAGTGTTCAGCCTGGCCTCGAGGAGGCCTATAGTATGGCATGGGAGGGCAGGATTTTGCTCTGCTTCTGCTTTCCCAGCACTTCCCAGCTTGCCTCAGCAAGGACCTGTTTGGGGCTGGAGGGAGTGCAGAGCGAGGGGGCTGGGGGGAAGAGGGGCAACTGGAGGCAGGCCATCACATGGGTCTGTGTGAGGACCCTGACAACTGCAGGCAGATAAGTCTGTGCAGAGTTGGGAATGGAGGGCAAGGGCTGGGGACTGTTGGGTGTACACACACATGTGCACACGTGTGTGTGTGTGTACACATGTGTGTGTGTGTATGGGTATGCATGTGTGTGCACATGTGCATGCCTGTTGGCACTGGGGCTGCAGAAGGGTTGGGGAGGTGGGGGAGGTGCCTGCCCCTCCAGTAGGGGAAGAGGGTGGGGAGTTCTTTGCATGCAGCAGGGAGCTGCGTGGGTATTTGGGCTCAGGGGCAGGGGCTGTGGGTTGGGAATGTGGAGCACCAGCAGAGCTGGGGGGTCAGGGGGATGCAGGGCTGAAGCTAGAGGCACTGGCAGGGCTGGAGTGGGAGGGTATGGCTTGGGAGTGAGGGGCACCAAGGGGGCAGGGGACTGTGGGTTGGGAGCACAGAGCACAGGCAGGGCCAGAAGGCTATGGGTTCAGAGTGGGAATATAAACAGGGATGGGGGGCTGCAGCTTGGAGCGAGGAACACAAGCATGGTCTGGCAGGACAGGGTACTGTGGTTAAGGAATGAGAGGCAGCAGCAGGGCTGGGGGTGCTGTGACTTGGGAGTGAGGGGCAGGGGCAGGGTACAATGCATATCAATGCCCCCTGCCCCCCCCAACAATCATATACCTACTCCCTCCCTCCCCTCTACAGGTGTCGTCTTTTTTGAAACTGCAATTTTGGTAACATTGTGTAATTAAGCTTTGAAACAATGTACTTGGGAATGTAAAGGACTCTCCATCACTTTATTAAATGCTAAATCGTATATGGGTGTTTTAAAAAGATGCTATGGCTCAAGCAGATGTAGTGGGCTTCATCAGTTATTACAGGACAGAGTCTGAAGGAGACAGGACTGGAAGGTCATTGTAATTCTTTCTGGCTTTAAACTCTATGAATCTATACATTTAAAAAAAGACACATTATTTTATATAACCTCTAAATGTACCTCTTCTTTTTAAGAGTATTTCTAAATGTTTCCTGTTATTGTGACATTAGACATTTTCACTATTTCACAGTAGCATTAAAATAGGGGCAGAAATACTTCTAAGCTCTTGAGAGAGAGGGAAACACTCTTTACTTATTGATTCCTTTCTTCTTTCTTTCCCATTCTGTACTGATTACAGCAGCCTTATGCCTGACAAAAAGTAAATGTTCTTCCCAGTTCTCCACTTACGATATGAATTTTTTATAACCTTAATTTTAAAATGAAAATATTTCCTGTTTGAGATTCTTTCATATTTTCTATGTATTCAGTGTGTCAGCCTAAAAGATCAATAGTATCTTTTTATGTCACAAACCCACAATATTTTGAGATGACTGTGAGAAGTATAAATCATAATCCATAAGGAGTATCATAAATGCTGCTGGTGAGGGTTTTTTTAATTCATTTTACTAATATGTTGCAAGTGGTCTCTGTGTATAGGTAGTGTCAAGCTATAGCTAGCCTTATCATTATTCTATCTGTATGAATATTGATATTTTATATGAATGTAACATCTATACATTTTTTATATTTTGGCCAAGAGTGCTTAGTAAGGAAATGGTTTATTTTAAGTGTTATTTCCTTATTTACACATGAGAGAAGTCATGGCTTAGAATTAGCATCTGACATAGCCAGTCAAACACACCCTGAGGCACGTGAGCCAAGACCTTCCAGACAATGACAAATATATATTTTAGAATGAGAGACCTGTAGCAAGAATAACACCTGGCTATTGAAGTTATTCTGGGAAATTGAAACCTTAGGATAGCCTTAGGATATGTCTGAAAGGATGTAAATATCCTTCTAGTCATAATTGGAGCAGGAAAGACTTCTGGTTTGGTAAACAAATACAACCTTGGGAGGCAAGAAGTCCTATGCATAGTTTGGGTTCCCCAAGAATCCAGGAGATAATGCATATAAGAAACCATACTGAAGTCTTGTCATAAAAGCAAGTATTTGTTTTTAGTATTCCTGGGCATGGAGAATGACTTTAGACCCTCAGGCAGCAGAGTGAGTATTTCAGCCAATCAGGGAAGTTGAAGGAGCCCAGACAGGGTGGTCAGAGGTAGCAGCTGCTTTCTAACCTGATGAGCAGAGAAGTGGAAACTTCATTCTTAGAGCTTAGGGCTAAGACGCAGGGATGAAAATCTTTGTTCTGATGTTTGCTTTTGTTTGACTGTTCCTATAGCCCTGTCTGTATCTCCACGTAGGGTTACTGCTTTCTAAAACTTTGTTCTCATTTTTTAAATAAATATTTTTGTTATAAATTATGATCAAGAATGACTGCAATTTCAGGTGTCCAGGTTGTAGCCATATTGGTCTAGAGGCAAAAGGAATCAGAACTCATGGTAGAGGTCATATCTTTTACTAGATCAACTAGATTTTTGCAAAAAAAATCTTTAATTGGCAGCTTTCAGGCACAAGCACCCTTCTTCAGGGCATAAAAGAAAAGATTGTAAAAGTTCTCCTAGGTAGAAATAAAAGTTTATATTTCATAGGGGAGTTAAAGGTGTAATAAAAAGGTGTGCTTTCAGAGTATTTGTCCATACAGACCAAACTCTACCAGGAACAGGGAATCTAACATTTCTGAGCTCATCATTGAAGAAGGGTGTTATTCTTCTATCTGGCAAGACCTGAGTGAGGCAAGCAAAGCTGAGGTGCCATAGGTCAGGGAGGAGACCTTTGAAGCGTCTCAGTCTGTTCTCATGGGTCAAACAGCAGATAGCAGAGAGAGGTTTGGGGATGAAGGACACCCCTAAAGATGTGAGAACACCCTGGATGTGTGTCTCAAAAGTGAAGCTTACTGAATCTGGGGCCAGGGTATGTCACAAATGGAACAAGAAACAATATTTAGAATTATGTTCACGTTTTCCAAGTTTCCCCTTCTTAGCAATAACCATCCTTCTAAGAACCCTCTAGTAACCGTCTAATCAACCTTCTAAGCCATAACCATCATGTTCACTGTCCAATGAAAAGCAGACAAATCAGATAGCAGGGTTGAAGTCCTGGACTTCAAAAATGCAAATGTCAACAAGCTTAGGTCACTAGTAGGGCAAGTGTTGCAGGACCAGGGGCTGAAGACAAAAGATGCTTACAAAGAGTGGTTGTTCCTTAAAGACATGATCCTTGAAGCAGAAAGGAAATCCATTCCCATACAGAGAAAAGGTAGCAGGAAGACTGGGAAGCCCTTTTGGTTAAACATGCCTCTTAAGAAAGAAGAAAGAGGCTTATACACAATGGAAGCTCAGGGCGGGCCCCAAGAAGGACTACTCTACAACAGACTATATTTTCAGGGAACAGATAAGACAGGCTAAAGTGGTGAACTTAAATTAGGAATGGGAATCAAGGACAATGTGAAATCTTTCTTTAAGTAGATAGGGAACAGCAGAAAAACAAATGGGAGTGTGGGGCCATTGTTCAACAACTCAGGAGAGCTGGTTACTGGCATCCAGGAGAAAGCTGAACTCTGAATGACTACTTTGCCTCAGTCTTTCACTGGACCAAGGGGAAAACCATGCCAGGTAGGGTAGAGGATGAGCACAGAAGGAATAATCACCTTCCTACTATTGCCATAGAATTGGTGTATGACTAATTAAAAAAATTAGACATATACAAGTCAGTAGAACCAGATGATCTTCATCCAAGAGCGCTGAAGGAGCTAGCTGAAGTCATTACGGAACCTCTGGTAAAACTCTTCCACAACTCATAGCACTCTGGAGAAGTCCCTGAGGACTGGAAGAGGGCCAGTGTTGTGCCCATCAACAAGAAAGGCAGAGGTGAGGACCCAGCTAACTATAGGCCAATCAGCCTAACTTCCATCCTAGAGAAAATCCTAGAAAGTTCATCAAGGACTCTATCTGTGATAAGCTTGCAGAAAGTAAGATTTTAAATGACAACCAGCAACAGAATGACAGTTATTGTGGGCAGGTCTTGCCTTACCAACTTCATCTCTTTCTATTACCAGTTAACTCATCACCTGGACATGAGAGATCAGGTAGACATTGTATTCCTTTACCACCAAAAGGTTTTTGATCTTGTATCCCACAATGTCCTTGTGAGAAAATTGGAGGATTGTGGGTAACAGAATCCAAGATGAACATATGCAAAAAGGTGAATGGTGATTGATGAAGAAACCTCCAAAAGCTTCTAGCTTTTAGTTAAAGTCTGTTCATTGACCAAAGAAAAGGAGTCAAGGTCTTAGGTATACGCTTATAGCAAAATGCCGTGTAAATGAATGAAATGTATAGTCAATTCCATGCTAATGAAGAAAACAGTAAACAGAGGTGGAGCTTGACATGGGAGGAGAAATGGGTGGAACAGAAGGTGAGACGGAAATAGAATTAATGTTAATGAGTATAAACCAAAATGTATAAATGTGGGGAAAAAAAAAACTATTGTTTGTTGCTGCTCCTCATATTCTGTCAGTGTGGGAGCTCACCCAAAATTGTCTCCATTCTGAATAAAGCTGTTGCAACAATGTGTGCTGGTGTTTGCTCCCTGATCTGATCTGGCTAATGAGTAACAGGATCCACGGGTAATTGGACTATCGTCTCCCTAGTCATTGGGTGCCACATGGAGTCAGGGTCTAACAAGACAGGTGGACTTAGACAGGTTA
The DNA here is from genome assembly GCA_030014935.1 of Caiman crocodilus. Classification (NCBI taxonomy): domain Eukaryota; kingdom Metazoa; phylum Chordata; order Crocodylia; family Alligatoridae; genus Caiman; species Caiman crocodilus. The sequence continues at coordinate 141,586,721 of JAGPOW010003316.1, forward strand.
GCAAGTTGGGTGGATCAGAACCTGATGAAGTTCAACGTCGAGAAATATAAAGTAATCCACCTCAGGATGAGCAACCCCCAACACATGTATAGGTTTGGTAGCACCAAACTGACTAACACCACAAATGAAAGGGACCTGGGGCCAATAATAGACCACAGTATAAATATGAGCTGACAGTGTGATGTTATAGCCACCAGGGCAAATAATACTCTGGCATGCATCATTTGATGTATCTCCAACAAAACCAAGGAGGTGATTCTTCCACTCTACTCAGCACTGGTGAGACCACAGCTGGAGTACTGCATCCAGTTCTGGGCACCACACTTTAATAAGCATGTGGACAAGTCTGAGACACTACAAAGAAGAGCCACCCATATGATCAGTCTTAAAAGGCAAGCCATACTAGGAAAGGCTGAGGGATCTGGTACTCTTCAGCCTGAGGAAAAGAAGGCTGAGAGGGGAACTGGTAGCAGCTTATTGCTATACTGGCGGAGTACATCAAGAGCTTGGTGAGCAACTGTTCACCAGGGCACCCAAGGGAAAAACCAGGAGAAATGACCACAAACTCCTGGAAGATCAATTCAGGCTCGAAATTAGGAAAAAAATACTTCTTTCACAGTCAAGATGTCCAGACTGTGAAATAAACTGCCTCCAGGGGTGGTACAATCATCTGCCCTGGAAATCTTCAAGAGGAGACTAGAGAGGCTGGGGTTACCTGATTCTGAGTTATCTTTCCTGCCTGGTGCGGGGGGTTGGACCCGATGGTCTTGTGAGGTCCCATCCGGCCTTACAATCTATAAATCCTCCAGTGAATACAAATAGAATGGCTGAAAACTCTGAAAAATATGACACAGGGATAAGTACATGTATAACGTGACATGTGACATGCAAATGTTTTGCAGGATAGGCATCAATGATTGAGAACTTTTTTCTGGAGTAGGATCTTCCCTTCAGAAATCTTTGTAAATTGTCTAATAAGTTGGTAGCACTATAGAAATGTTACTACTGCAGTACCAATGCTACATATCACCCTCATTCACCAGTGCACTGGAAACAACAGATGAAGAGAGCTATAGATGCAGTGAAAATATGGCACGAAGGTCTTAGAAACCTCAAAATAAGCTTGTGTGCTTCTTTTTACTGATATTAAATATTCTAAACATGCATTTCAAAATATATTTCCCCAGCATGGAAAATTATATTTAAGCTTAAGATCCTGTACCTGTGAAAGTCTTTATGATGACTCTTACAATAACAAAAACTGCAGGTCCTTTTTGCATTGTTTTCAATTGAATGCTTCATATTGGGGAAAGAATAAAACAGTTTTGGTAATTGTTTCCTTTGGCTGAATATGGAAGTAAGTGCAAATGGAAGGTTTGAGGGAGTTTTGGTTTTTGTTATTGGTTTGTTTTACGGAGCTATTTTCTCTGCCGTATCTGCATCAACATCTCACAAGCATTCTTGTGGAAAGTTAGCATTTCAGGAAGAATATAGCAAGAACATGCATTAGCTGGAGATGACTGTTGGCACTGAAATAGTTAAATTCTAACAATGCTCACATTCCAGCGCAAGTATAGCTGGCATGTGCAATTGTGTTAAATAAATACTTATCTGGGAGAATACCACTGTTAATTTTCAGATAAAGGCAAGGAAATGTGTGCCCACAAAACCTCTTGTTTTCCAATTGAATTCCATTGATTAATAGATTTCTCTACTTTCTCTACTATTACCTGAAGTTAATAGACAATATCTATTTAAAGGTACAGATTAGATTGGGAGAATCCCTGTTTATCCACCTACTGTGTTCTTTTTTGTGTCTTTGGGGCAGACTATGCTAGGATCAATGCAGAGCGCACCACCACAGAGAGCTCCAGGATTCATTGTCACTGATTTAGCCTTTTGATCTAGGGAGCAGAAGAGAAGTGCAGATACCTTCTGAGAATCATTTAATCATGTTGAGCATAGACATGTTGGAAGTCTCTGAGCTTTGCCCATTTTAAATAAGCTACTGATAATATCAGCACTTGTTTGGAGTGGCCTTCATTCCAGGAGAGCTGCAAAAAACACTTCAACTGTCCTATGGTTGCGTATAAAATAGGTGTGGAAACATCCTTGCATGCCCTGGGCAAGGTTAAATATTATCCTGTCCTGCATGTGAAACTCTAAACTACATAACAGCTCCTGTCAGGAGTTGTCACTTCAGGTGTTGCATAATGTCAGATTTTTAAAACAAACTCTCTTAATTTCTACTCACAGTTAAATGAACCACAGGAAATAACTGAGCTGAAAACAAAACAAAACAATAATGCAGAATGCCCTTTGCCTGCAGGTAACATGCAGCTCATTCTCCATTTGAGATTCTGCCTGAAAAAGAAATTAGTCATCTCCACACTCAAAATCCATGACAGCAGCCTCACTGTTATTTTTTACTAATGTCATTGCCTGTCTCTGTTAATTATTTGTGACAATATTAATCCAAAGGGGTAATTTGGACCCCAGAATTTCTTCCAGGTTAATGACTGCAAGCATGGGCAGATCCAGGATTTATTAATTTGCAGTGCGGTCCCCACACCATGAGGAAGTGGGACCCCAGCAGTCAGCTCCTGGTGTCCTCCTGCTGACACCAGGGGTACCATTCCCAACTAATCTGGGGGAGCTGAGAGCCACTCCTGCCTGCTCCACATGCAGCAGGCAGGGGGCAGCTGTGTGGGGTGCCAGACTTGATTGGGGATAGCAACATGCAATTTCCTACTTCCAGTGTCTGTTTCCTGCCTCACTCAGCTCCCATTTCCTACTGGCTGGAAGCTGTCCCTGGCTGAGCCATCCTCCACTTAGAGCTGCTCCATTCAGTATGGGGCAAGAGTGGGGCAAGGAAAGCTCTGGGGCTCCCCTTGTCCCTGTGTCAAGCAGGCACAGTGGTGGCAGCTCATAGTTTCTTCCTTTCAGATCCTACTGCTGAACAGTGGGGGACACCGGAGGGGAAGGGGCAGGCAGGGAGCATGGGCTAGAAGAATCTGTATAGCACTGTCACCCTCACATGAAGAGCCGGACACCCTGCACAGCCATATTCCATGGCTCGGGTAAGGCAAGAGCAGCTCTGGGGATGCCCCAATACCCAGATAACTAGGAACTGCCAGCAGCAGCAGCCGAACTTCTTTTGATCCTACTACTGACTCCAAACAGCAAAGGATTTAAGTCCATAAGCTCTATGATTAAGAGATGTGATGAGGAGGACAATATGAATTCTGAATTCAACAGCCAGCGCACTGAGGAAGAAAGGGATCTGCAGGACTTGAACTAGCTAAAAGGAAACACTAATGGCAGACATTTGAAATCCTACACATCCCCAAAACTTATTCCTATGAATTTCTATCCTGTACATAGGCACCTAAGGCATTTGTTTGGGTACAGACAACCCACTCAGCCTCTCCTTTTATGACACATCATTGTGGTAATGCCTGTGCTACCTGCTTTATATATAATAATCGTGGAAGTCAGAGAAGTCATCCAAAAAGTAGAGGAACCAAGTTCAGTGTCCTCATCAGCCTGATGGGTTTTAAAGCCAAATCTCCCATTTCCCAAGAGAGTGCTCTAACCAGCAAGCCACAGGCTAGGTTGTGAAACATGAATGAAAGGTGGATCATTCTATTTCTTCTGTCAAATGTACAATAAAGGATGTAGGATTCATGGGACCTAATGAGAAAAAGCAAAAGAAACATGAGTGTTGCCCAGTGATAAGGCATTCATGTTGAAGGGGTTTTCATGGGTTCTCATTCTGCTAGGGCAGTTATTTTTTTGCATTAAAAAAATGAATAAAATGCATAAACAAGTCTGAGAGTAGGTACCAGAATGAAGGAAAATGCCAATATGGTCTCATGATCCTTTACGCTTACAGTTTTAATCTGGCCCCATGAATCTTGCTGCTCAGCACCAATAGGACAACTCTTATCCGCCCATACAGCAGCCTAGGTTACCCATTACTTCACTCTTCTTTGTGGATGGGGGAACATAGGTTTGACCTTCCTTGGGCTGTGAGGGGTGTTAAATCTATTTCTCTTATTTCTTGAGTAACAGTACTAATCACTAAGTTATAGCATAGAGATTGGCACTACCATCACAAAAACATCTTATTTTATGATTAATTCAATATTGTCAGTGTACACTAAGCATGCTGTGAACATGTTTACAGGATTGTGAAATGCAAAAATTTAGGACTTCAAATACAAGTACTTCAGTTTGGGAAAACCATATCCAACAATTGGTCCCCTTGAGTCACTGACTTTTTTGAGGGTACTAAGATAAGTAAAACACTCCTTTGGCCCAGCAGCCTATCTGTCTGAACAACAAGATGTCATTACTAGATTCAGATTCATGATAATGAGATCTGCAGTTGTCATGGGCAGGTGGTGTCAGATTCCATATTCAGATAGAATATGTTATTGTGGGAAGAATGAAATTGATAACTTAAATCACTATTTGTGGTCTTGTACTGTAAAAGCTGTGAAATAGTACTGCCCAACACAAGTACTCCCCTACAGTAGTGTTACTTAGTGCACAATGCATGTATAAATGCTGATGGGGTTGGCTGTGACATGAGAATATAGGAGGGGCTGCCTGCCAGACAGCCCCACACTGTAGCACCCTCATGCCCCAGCCATCTCCTTTGCAGTACATTGAGCCAGGTCAAACCAGGCCTGGGCTGGCAGGCTGGCTCCTTGGGTCCCTGCTTATCTGGGCTGTGCTGCCCGACCTCAACATACTGCAGTCCTATTAGCACATGTAAACACTACACCCAGAAGCAAAAAACTCCAGCATGAACTCTACTGGAGTTTATTCCGATGCACTAATTTCATGTGTTGATGTCGCCACACAGTCTCAAATTTTTAGATACGTGCAACTTATTGGCAGTTCAGGTTTACAAACATCTTGATGTTCATGCCAGGTCATGTACATATGTAGGTAAACAGACATAAAATAGATTCACAAACATTACAAAGGACATTCGTATGCTTAAATCATTTATCTATATCTATATCTATATCTATATGTATCTCACAGATTTAACCCTATATATATATAGGATTATATAAATTATATATATTAGTAATCCTAATATATATAAGATTAAATCTGTGATATTAGGCTTTACAATATTAGGGCTCTCAAGAACATTAACAAAACTGCATCCAACAGTCCTAATGCAGTTTCATTTTTAGATACACATGCACACGTGCACGCATATACAAGCATGCATATACAAGCAAAGAAAAATATGTTATTACCATCAAAGACTAATTAGCTGGGAAACTGGCATTAACAGCCCCCTAAGTAGTAGTAAGTCCATGAATAATGACTTGTCAGCTAGTGGAAGCCAGCAGTTATACAGTTAGGAATGACCTTAACATGTTAATCCATTTTCAGGGAGAACAGAACAATCACCTATCCAGATTGTCTCTAAGGATGACCCATTTAATTTTTTTGCCTGGGAGGCATCTCAGCATTCTGCCTTCCCTTTATAACAAAGTGAATAGTTACTTGCCTGGGAGGCACTTTACCAAGTTTGATGAATTGCCTCATAGGCTGATCCAAACCGGTACCTGTCTGGAAAGAACTATCTTGATGCTGACCTAATTATTAAGCAGACTGTAACAGCTACTTATCCTAGGATGTTTAATATGCATCATATCTGAAAGTGACTGCCTGTAGATTTTGATTAATAATTCATACTTAAGGTTATCTTCATTTTTAAAAAAGGGACAGGAGCCTTTCTTTTAGCAACAACAAAAACAACAACAAAATGTTGGTCCTAGGCATACAGATTTAGGAAGAATCACTAAAAATCTAGATTCTCTTTTACTTATTAGTTTGATACGGGTCTAATAACCTCTAATGCAGAATGTCTAAAAGAAAAGACTTCAGATTTCAGGCTTTATGGATACTGTGAGGCTTAAATCAAGAATATTAAGTTATTTATGACACTCAAATGAAATGTATTACTGATACACATAATATTATTATTGTTGTTGTTAAATGTATTCCTGGAATTCTTATCTTCACTCAGATCTTTTAATATAAAAAGTTATTGACCTGGCATCTGTGATTTCCAAGAGACTGAATATTACAAGTTTGAAGACAACATTAAGTAGTATTTGATGGTATTAATGGTACATAAGTATTTAGCAATGAAAAACAAACATATTTAAGTGGGTAAGAATCTGAAAGTAAAGTTAGGTTTGGGAACCAAAATAGGATGGAGGAGTGAACATCCAAAGATAGGCATAAAAAATCTCATCAAAATCTTCCATAGAAGAAAATAATAATTAAGAGGGAATAAGTGTTTTCATAACAGATTTAATACTTTATTAGTAAGCAATATATATAGTTATTTAAATGTAGTCTAAATTACAAAAAACTAGAACTTTTAATTCCAAACTGATACCTTTTATTAGACCAACTGGAAAATCGGAGGAAAATTGTCCTTTTCTGCAAGATTTTGGAATCAAAGTCCTGAAAGTTATTTATATGTATCTGAAGTTATTTAAATGTATCACTTTGGCAATCCTTCATAGTCAAGGATGTTTTTCTTCCATGATTGTCTTCCATGATTGTCTTATCTGTGTCTCAAGATGCCTGATGATAAATTACTGGACAAATCTTGAAAGCATACTTTCTCAACATAATTTTTTGTAGAACAGCACAAAAAATGGTAATAAGAAACAGAAAAACACTGATCAGCTCAAACAGAATACCAGATCCATGACAAAGACAGCAGAATTCCTTCCTGACCTTGGTCATGTCATTAATGACCTCCCACCTCTCTGGGAAAATGGTGACCATCTCAAGTTATCCATTGGGGACAAGTCTATCCTGACATACAGGCAGCTGCCTCAAATTCAAAAGATGTGTCTCTAGCAACAGACTAGCTAACCGTTAGTCTCACCAAGGCACCAGGTTTTTCAGTAGAGCCAGATGCCAGCTGTGCCCCTCATTAACACAGACCACATCACCACTGGATCAAACAATATAGATTATAACATCCAGTGTTAACTTACTTGCTCCTTTCCCAGCATCATATACACCATCACCTGCTTATAGTACTCCTTGGTTGTCTAAATTGGACAGATAGGAAAATCCCTATGTGAAATAAGGAATGGACACTAATCTGACATCAATTCTAGAAAGACACACACGCCTGTGGCAGAATACTTTAGTTTCCCTAACCTTTGCATCACTGACCCCAAGTAGCTGTTCTTAAACAACAAAACTTTAAAAACCAACATGCACATGAAAATATGGAACACAACCTGGTTTGTGTTAGGTACAGTCTAATCAGAGGCTGTTAATTCTTAACCTATTACCTGAAGTTGCTTTTATAAACCTTATGTCTGTCTGTCAACTGGTTAACTGCTTTGTTTATCCCTCTTGATCTTTTCAACTTTCTTTCACTTCTCTCAGCAGTGCTTGTTCCTTTCCTTTCTTTATTTTTTGTATTTAAATAACCTTTTTCATTTCTATTCAGTAGCCCTGCTCTCTGCAAGTCCATTCATAGCATCCCACAAAGCAGGCTATGGCCTTTAAAAGCTCATGCCTTTCTGAACAAGTTTGTCTATGAGGTGCCATCCCACCCTGTCTCCTGCCTATGTCTTTAAGGCACAACTGGAAGTGCAGTGGTGGCTTTAGACTTATTATACTTAGCACAAGGCAAGATTTATTTAAAGGCAGTTTCCTCCCTAGAGTTTTTGGGGGGTCTTGTCTACGGTAGATGTGCACCAGAGGGAATATATAGAAAAAAAATTAAATAGAACATCTCAAAAGTTTGAAATATATGCTGACATTTTTGTGTGTTTGACAATCTTATTTTTTTTTCCTAGCAACATTTGGGGACCTCTGCCTCGCTACTTTACTTTATTTTCCATATAGAAACAATAGAGTATTAAAACTAAATTGTCAAGATAAACTGATATAATTCTCATTTACGATGCATCAGACACTAAAATATCTGGGCATATGTACTAGAATGTGTAGTAGAGGGCATGTTACACATGATAACACATCCAACCTTAAGAATAAATAATGTATTTTCAAGGTTATGGACATGAATATCATTATGGCATAACAACAGGCAGCTAAGAAATTGCATATGGAATCTGAAAAAAAGATCAGAGGGTCTGGACCATGGTAGAGAAGAATGAACAAGGAGAGCTGAGCATAAAACCATATCAGAGAAGAACTGCAAAGAATTAAAGCAATTGTAAAAAATGTAAAGAATTAAAGTTATAAAAAGCACCACATCTGATTTGCAATTAATTTTACCAGCTGTTGCGTAGAAGAACTCTAATCACTGCATCTCTTTTACAAGTTAATTTTCAACAGAAGAAATGGAATGTAAGGTTGTCTAATAATGATATTATACACTAATGTTGGGGTATTTTGTATAAGAATTCTACTGATCTCCATACTGTTGATTGTAATATACAGTAGTAATAGTTGATGACATGTTACTGATACACTATGCATTTCTCTTTCTTCCCTAAACCCAACACTACTGGATCTATTTTATTTTTCAGTCAATTGTTGCAGGAGTGAACCTAATCTAGATGGAAAGATTTGCTGTATCCTTGTAGATAATGTGCAGATAATGTAGTGAGGCTGCATACATGCATTCTAATAACCTCGGACAATTGTCCTGGGTTTGTTCTCTTGGTAGAAAAGCTCACCACAGATGCTTGAATAGATATTAAAATGCTGAACCCCTGAAGACTAGACAGCTTTCACTGATGATGCTGCATAGTCAAGGGGGCCTTGTGTACATATCTCAGCAGTGGGTAGTGGTGGTTGGAGACTCCCTCTGTGGGGGACAGAGGCAGCCATCTGCCAGCCTCATCTGGAGGTGTCTCAGGAGGTCTGCTGCTTGCCTAGAGTCTGGATCTGAGATGTCACAGAGGGATTACTGAGTCTTATTCGGCCTTCTGACTACTACCCCATACTGTTCATTCATGGGGAGACCATGAGCAGATAAAAAAATTACCATAGGACTCTGGGTACAAGGTGAAAGGGATGGAGGCTCAGGTGGTATTGTCCTTGGTCCATTTGGTCAAGGGAAAGGAGCTGGGCAGAAGTGGGCACATTCTGCAGATCAGCGCATGGCTGCGCAGGTGGTGTCACCAGCAGTGATTCGGCTTCTTTGACTTGATGTTCCAAGAAGAAGGATTGCTAGGAAGAGATAGGATCCACCTGACAGTGAGAGAGAAGAGCATCTTCAGAGACAGGCTCACTAACCTAGTGAGGAGGGCTTTAATTATGTTCTCTGGGGGATGGAAACCAAAGCCCTGAGGTAAGCGGGGAAGTGGGTGACCTGGAGAAAATCAAACAGGAGCAGGCAACAGAGGAGGCCTTCCCATTCTTCCTGAGAAATCAGGGCAATTGGCTATGTACCTTAGGTGCCTGTCTATGAATGCACAGAGCCTGGAAAACATATGGGAAGAATTGGAAGTCCTTGCACAGTAACAGAATTATGACATTTTTTGGAATAACAGAGACTTGATGGGAGAGCTCACATAACTAGGGCACTGTCCTGGATTGGTATAAATTGTTCAGGAAGGCCAGGCAGGGGGGGAAGAGGAAGGAGTTGTATTTTAGGTAGAAGAGCCACATGATTGCTCAGAGCTCCATTATGAAACTGGAGACAGACCTGTTGAAAATCTCTGGGTTAGGGTCAGGGGGGAGAGCAACAAAAGTGCTGTCATGGTCAGAGTCACCAGACCAGGAGGAAGATCACCAGACCAGGAGGAAGTGGTGAATAAGACTTTCTTCATACAGCTAGCAGAAGTTTCCTCAGTCACAGACTGCAGTTCTCATGGGGGACTTCAATCACCCTGACATTTGTTGGAAGGATAAAACAGCAATGTGCAGGCACTCTGGGACATTTTTAGTAAGTGTAGGGAACAAATTCTTGGTGCAAGTGCTGGAACAGCCAACTAGGGACCATACAATTCTTGACCTGGTGCTCAAAAACAGGGAAGAATTGGGGAAGAATATAGTTGTGGATGGAAACTTGGACAGCAGCAACCATAAGAAGATTGAGTTCAGGATCCTGAGGAAAAGAAGGAAGGATAGCAGCAGAGTATGGACCTAGGTCTTCAGAAAAGCAGTCTTTGACTCAGGAAACTCATGGGCAGGAGCCCTGGAAAACCAGTTGGAGGGGCAAAGGAGCCCAGGATTCCTGGCTATATTTTCAAGAAAACCTCTATTCATTAGTGGTGGGTCCACATCTGGAATACTGCATCCAGGTTTGGGCCCCTCGACTACAGAAAGGACATGGACAAATTGGAAAGAGGCCAGCAGAGAGCAGCGAAAATGGTTAGCGGGTTGGGGCACATGGCTTATGAGGAAATGCTGAGGGAACTAAGCTCATTTCAACTAGAAAAGAGAAGACTGAGAAGGAATTTAATAGCAGCCTTCAACTACTAAAAGGGTAGTTCCAAAACAGATTTCAACTGGATGGAACTAGATTTTTCTCAGTGGTGACAAATGACAGAACAAGTAGCAATGGTTTTAATTGCACTGAAGGAAGTTTAGGTGAGATATTAGATACAACTTTCTCATTAGGAAGGTAGTAAAACACTGGAACAGGTTACCCAGAGAGACTGTAGAAACTCCATCCTTGGAGGGTTTTAAGACCCAGCTAGACAAGTCTTAGCTTGGATGATCTAATTGGGAACAGTGCTTCTTTGAATGTGGGTTCAGACTAGATGACCTCCTGAGGTCAAAAATGCACAAAAGTTGAGCCAGACCACCCAGAACCCCATTGTGGCTGCTAGTCAGGCTCTGCATGGCAGAATTGTCACTGCTGCAGCCTTAGGAGGCCCCTAGGATCCCCAGAACCCCTGAGTCCTCTACCCCCCAAGGGTAACTTGCCATGCATCAAAGCACGCATAGCACAGGCATTCCCCAGGTAAAAGTAGTAGTGGCACAAGGTGAGCTTCTACTACTTGGCCCTGGGGAACCAAACATTGAGGGTCATCTGGATGTGCCTGCTGATTCAGGCAAGCAACGTGGGCAGGGGTTGAAGCAAAGCATCCTGGGATGCTGGAGGACTGGTTTCTCCTGGAATAATAATAACTCTCCCAGGAGAAATTGAATAGCTGTACATAGCTTTGACTACATGTGAATCCAAACAAGTTGTGGGTAATATCATCTTGACTTCAGCCTGCTAAATGTGTGTGATGCCATTATGCTGCAGCTTCTAATTGTATAATTAAACTTTCGTCTGCCAAAAACTCTGTAGAAAGATGTTTAGCGTTAATAAAATGATTATTTGGTTTCTGTGGGGGGCATATGCCAAAATGCTCATCTTTTCCTGACTTGCCAACATACAATGACCACAGAAACCCTGTAGATACACCATATATTGGTGTACATGTTCATTTCTAACCATGCCTACTTGACAAGCACCCAAATTTTTGGTTTAAGGCAATTATTATGGAAAACTATCTATTGGAAGTGGTGATGCATGATAATGATTATGATGACAGCATGGGGGTCTATAATGAAAGTATTAGGACCTTTACTAGATTTCTGAATTTTCTAAAAATAATCCTGTAAATGCAATAATAGCTATAACAACAATAGTATGATAACATCTTCATTAAACTGAAGAACAGCAAATGAAACTAGAAGGCTATAGGCTAAGTTAGTGTAGGACAAAGACTTTATCATAAACAGGGATCTGTGTTTTTTATGATAAAAAAAAAATCCCCAATTCTTATTTAAAAAAAAGAAATGTTTTTTTTTTTAGTCAGAGAAAACCAGGATCCATGATCATGAAGCACTTAGTGTTAGGCTAAGGTGAACCTCACTGGGCTGGGACTCCTTAATAGACTGTAGAAGACTGCGGCTTTTGAGGCTGGATTCCAGCTGGCGAGCGGAAGCCTCGAGCCAAACTGCACACCAAGTGAGATGGACCGAGCGCCAGTGTCCACTCAGGTGTGCTGTGGATCCTGGGTAAGACTTCGCGAAGAGGGGGAGAGGAGTGAGAGCCCGGAAACAGGGTTGAGTTAAATAAAAGAAAATTTACTTACAACTGTGGTGAATCAACTATATACAGCATTAACTATATACGGTTTGGAAAGGCGTGGATACAAGATGTCCGGGAGGAGTTGCTGACACAGCAATCAACGTAAAACCAGTCACGATGCGGTTGATCAATGTGGAAATCGGTTGCGATGTGCACAAAAATCGATCACGATACAATTATCTCGCGGCGGCTGCAGCCAGTTCTCAGAGTACTGCAGTGCTTCTAAACAAGTAGTTCTTGACTCGAGCTAGGCCTTCTCCCTACCCAGCTCAAGTACCTTATGAGGGGCGATCTCCTTCCCCTTACAAGATGCATAGGTATCCTAATTTCCCAGGAATACCCAGTAATCGTCAATACCGTCTCTCTGCTCTCCTTTCACTCTTCTTCTGCACCCACACCCACACTCTGAGGAGAATTTCACTCCTATTTATTAACTCCTCATCGTAGCTTCTAGAACTCCTCTAAGGACCCATCAATCATCCTTAGGTAGGTCAACTTAACCCTTTCTTTTCATATATCAAATATCTCATATGAAGAACAACAAATTAACCCTAGAATAGCTCATCAAAACCACTCTGCTACGTGCTTACTCTAAATCCTTGAGCATATCACTTAACTCTCATTAATATGAACATATGTCAACTCTTCAAACACAACAGGTGTTAAAACATCAATCTCTACTTATGGGCAACAATCTGGGAGCGGTCACATTTTTCTACTGAGACAAAGACAACGATTTAAAAAAGTACATTTTAATTCACTAAGAAAATTCCACCTCCCAGATGCACTTATGCACCAGTCTGATTTGAGAGTGTTGAGTATCCAATAGCTCCCCTTGAGATCACACAAAAATCGTTGACATTCCCTATTCATACAGTTCTTAGACAAACTGCAGGATTCTATAATTACAGGTATCAGAACCTTCACTTGCTTTTTGCACTCTCTAAAAATGCCTTATGAAGTTATTTAATTTAAAAACATATTGATAGAAATTTAAAAAAAAAATCTTCAAGTCTGGTCTTTCTTTTGTAGAAGACCACTTTTGGAGAATTTCAAAATGTGGATGATAAGATTTTTCAGCTTTTCAAAGAGGGGTGAAAGATAATATAACTTTTTCAGAAAAGGAGCTTTTCTTTTGTTACAGATATTTACCCAGAATAAAATCACTAAAATCTGAATTAGCCCAGATTGTGTTTGGTTTTGTTTTCTTGGCTTGTTTCTCAGTTTCCCTACCCCCATCCCTGTGCTATGTCATACATTTACTATTTCTCTAGCTATCTATAAAGTATTCTAGAGAAAAATACACTATACAATACCAAAATTTCTAATTTAACAAATAAGGAGGTCATGTGTGCATTCATGTCCTTCTATATTGAAAAATTCTTTTAGGGCTTTGTAGTCTATCACAATTAATATATACATAGTAACCTTAGTACAACAGACACAAAACTCCTAAAAAGCAGGCCCCCTTGTGACAAATATAGGGTGCTCAGTGGGTGAGCTAAAAGAAAATAGAAAATCTGAGGAGTTAGAAGAAATCAGCTTTACTTTGTGCTTAAAAGCCCTAAGGATTGCATTTACAATATGTCACCTTATCACTCACCCTTGAAGTGGTTTATTGCTTAATCACATAATAGTCTCAGTCTGAACAATATCCAAGATGATGAAGAAACTCAGTCTCCCTCAATTCTCTCTAGATCACCGTGTACTAAAACAGGAGGCATGGTCAATATGCACTTTTTTTACTGCTTGTTAAAATTCTTTAAAAGTGAAAAATTCTGGAAGTGGTAGTGTGAAAACTCTCCTCCACAAGGATTTCTCACAACCCACTTTTAAACATGATCCATAATTTGATCAAATGCTCTTGGGCACTATTAAATAGTAATAATGAACTTCACCTAAAGCCCTTAGTAATTTTGTTCCACATTTCCTTCGCTAATTATCCACTATTCCCGATTTATTATTGCTTCATTCCCTGCCTTGAGGCCTTCTAAAAATACTAAGAATGATAAATTAAACAATACGTTTTGGCATCAAGTTAACCAGTAGGGAGGGTTCTAATTTAATGGGTTGTCTTCTGAATTAATTATTTCTGAATTATTTAATTGCAGCTTCTAAACAAAATGTCTTGCTAGAAATATGACACCATAAGCCAAATTACTGTCCTCTGTTCTCTCTTAAAATAAAAATAAAAATATTAATAACATATAGGTTTAAATTAAATTCACAGTCACCTTCTATGATGAACAATTGGAGCCTTCTATTTGCATTTGTATTTATATTTTTGCTAATGAGCACTGCCGGCTCTAGAGAGCCATAACAGTATTTTTCAGGGTAATCTCACAAGTGTAATCACTAGGCAATTGGCACTCTGGAGTTAATGTCCTTTTTTTTTTTTTTTTTAAGTAACAGTAGTCATTGACTTTTACATGATGCTGTTATGGGCTTCACTCAGAATCAGTTATTTTAAATTAAGCCTTGACATATTTGAATATTAGAAGAAAGTTGCTTTGTCTTTCTTTCACATTAAATCCTAGGATAAATGGACTTTTTGTGTTATGATACTTCCTATCAATTGCCGTTCTTCTTTTCTTTTAAAAATGTGACATTTTGCTCAATGATGAATACAGATTCCATGAATGTGCTGTTTACAAATATGAGCCTTGTCCCATGAAAATTTGTAGAGATATGACATGCTTCATTCTGCAAGTTTGAGAATAGTTTTGTGTATATCCCCAACATACCCATATTTATAAATGCATATGTATTTTATTGGTATTTTTTCAATAAATATGATATGAAATCTGAGTGATGATAAAGAGTGAAAATGTAGATTACGTAGCCATCCACTTTTATGCTTTGTATTTTCTAGGATTATAAATACTTGTGTGAAGGATGTTCTTGTAATTAATACAAACACACAGGCATAAGAAGACTGGGATTATTCCTGGATGTATTTACTAACCCAAACCTGTCTGGCTTTGAATAAATTCCTCTGCAGCATTCTGTTCTTCAGTATCTGTTTGGAAAACTAGAGCTGCTCATTAAGCTCTTAGACCTTTTAATGTTAGTAATGTGCCTGGATACTGTGGTAATGAGTGCTCTAGAAATGTCTATAATAAATAAGATTGTTTACAACAATAGCATGTAATGATGCAGATATTTGGCTACTAAAAATTGGGAAAAAGATTTTTGTAAATCCTAACTTCCCAAAAATGCATGATCCAAAATGGATGATCCAAAAGGAGCATGGTTAACTACTGTGGATTAGCATGATATAATTCTGCTGTTCATACTGAACCAGGATTATTTTTACTTTGAAATCATATTCTATTTATTATTTCCATTAAAAAGAAGAGTAAATCAATACATCACTAGTAAAATATTATACATATTTAAGATACAAACCCTCAGACAGGGAGACACTGTCTTGCTAGAATGAGGAATACGTGAAAAATTATAGATTCAGCCCTTTTATTTATTTGCTTGTTTTAAATAAAAGTTACATTTAATAGTTTAAACCAGTCATCAACAAAAGTGAAAAAAAAACAAAATAGACCAACAAAACAAAATAAAATGGAATGTCTTTTGACCTAGATTTATGGAATTAAACACTGCATTATAAAATATGCATTCAATGTTTAATGCTATAAATCTTATATTTATGTCAACAGGTGGTGCATCTACGTGAGACACTAATTGTGCAGTAGACTAATACTACTGAGAATTAGTGTGTCACAGGAAAAGCCATACTAATGTGATAATGCACAGAATTAGTCTACTACACATTAAGTGTCACAAAAAGACCATCACCTTTGCTACTGCTCAGTAGCACCAGCTACTACTAATTTATTTAGTATTTCATATTAGAGGTACTAAGCTTAAGGTGCAGAAACAAAGGTGAATTAATGAATGTGTAGATACTCTTAGGAATACATACTTTTTGTATACTGAGTGAGAGAACATTGCTTCAGTACATAGTGGCTATAAAATTGAAGTTCGTGTATTGTAAAGTTTTAGGACATAAGCACTGACTTGGGCAATAGTTCAGGGGTAAACTTCACCCAAAGAAAAGTCACCTAAATAGTATGAGCAGTAATGGGAGTCATAGGGATAAACTTCCCACATTTTTGAAACATCAAGATGCTATCTGACAGCTCCAAGTGGCTCCCCAGTACATGAATATTCCCCTAATATATGGGAATTCTCAGCTAATAGAAAACCACCCCAGTATTCTAACCTCCTCCTTACAAATGGTGCAATCAGAATTTCAAAAATATTCCCAACTTCTGGGAATCTTATCTTCAAATATACTCACATTCTTCAGGAATAACTTATTTGGAAAAAGACAGAATAGATGATGTCTTATTAAAACACCAGTTGACATTTTTCCTAACTCATTGTACCTAAGAAAGCTCCAAATCCATTATACAGTCATATAACCCAGACCATGCTAAATTAAGGGGAGTAGTACATGTGCAGACTCATTCTATCATGTTTCCCCTTAACTGAGAAGTGTAAATATTCTGATTTTTCCAAGTCATTTCAACCCTATTTATATAGAGTATAAAGATACACAGTATCTTTTGAGAACATTCATTTTGAGAAGCACTTATAGGCTTAGCAGTGCTATGCTTGTTAGCACCACAACTGAAAGAGACTTGGGGGTCATGACTGACCACATGAACACAAGCCACCAATGAGGTGCTGCAGCCAGAAAAGCAAACAAAAATCTGGCTTGTATGTACAAATTTTTCTCAAGAAAGACCCAGGAAGTCATCATCCCACTTTACTCAGCCTTGATGAGGCTACAGCTGGAATATTATATCCAATTCTGGGCTCTGCAATTCAAAAAGGATGTGGAGAAGCTTGAGAGGGTCCAGAGGAGAGCCATGCACTTGATTAAAGGACAATAGAACAGGCCTTATGAAAAGAGGCTAAGAGCCATGGGACTCTTCACCCTGGAAAAGCGTAGGCTCAGGGGTGACTTGGTGGCAGCCTATAAGTACATGAGAGGTGTGCATCAGGAACGGGAGAATATCTGTTCAACAGGGTACCCGAAGGGAAGACAAGGTTCAATAGTCACAAATTCCTGGAAGACCATTTTAGGCTGGACATAAGGAAAAACTTCTTTACTGTCTGAGTCCCCAGGACCTGGAATAGACTCCCCACAGTGGTGGTACAAGCACCTACTTGTAGAAGGACCAAAACCTGATGGCATTCAATGCAGTGAAGTGCAGGGTGCTCCACCTTGGGAGGAAAAAACAGCATCATACTTAAAGGCTTGGCAGTGCTACTCTGACTAGCACCAGGACTGAAAGAGACTCGGGGGTCTTGATTGACCACAAAATGGAAATGAGCCACCAATGCAACGCATCAGCCAGCAAAGCAAATCAAAGCAAACTCTGGCATGCATCCACCAATGCATCTCAAGCAAAGCCACAGACATCATCCTCCCACTTTACTCAGCCTTAGTGAGGCTGCAGCTGGAGTACTGCATCCAGTTTTGGGCCCCCTGCTTCAGGAGGGACATGGATCAGCTTGAGAGGGTCCAAAGGAGAGCCACCCACGTGATCAAAAGGCAAGAGAGTAAGCCTTATGAGGAGAGGCTGAGGGACATGGGACTCTTCAGGCTGGAGAAGAGAAGGCTCAGGGGTGACTTGGTGGCAGTTTATAAGTATATAAACCAGGATCTGGGAGAACAGTAATTCACCAGGGCTCCCCAAGGGATAACAAGGATTAATGACCACAAACTTCTGGAAGGCCAATTTAGACTATAAAATGTCTTTATAGTCTGAGTGTCCAGGGTCTGGAACAGAGTTCCCCCAGAGGTGGTACAAGCACCTACTCTGATCTCATTAAAAAAAAAAACCCAAAAAATCAACATTTTGATGCTTATCTTGCTGGGATCATTTGACCCCAACAAACTTCCTGCTTATGGGAGAGGGGCTGGACTCGATGATCTTGCAAGGTTCCTTCCAGCCCCTAATGTCTATGAAATCTATGAAGACCTACCCACAGCAGATTAACAGGTAATATTTTTCCCATTAGAAAGACAATGTTTAGAATAATGTATAGTTATCTATTTTGTAATATTTTTAGTAGATACATTCGTACAGAGCTATATCACTTAATCATATTCCTATTTCACATCTGAAAACAGTGTACAAGAAAAGCCAGACATACCCAGGTTAGGTTATGTAAGGTTCAAAATATCCCATGTAATTTTTGAACATCAAACTATAAATTGCCTTTAAATAGCAACACAGAAGAATCACCATGTGGCATTTTCAGATAACTATGCCTAAATGATTATGTTCATTTTGAAAAGATATTTATAATTGTTCTATGTTAATTCTTTTTGAAATGCTATCCACCAAAAAACGGGGTTCTATTTATTATACAAGTATCCAAAATTATTTTTATTAAATTCATCTAGCATATAATATAGAAATAATCTTCTAAAATTTAAATAGATAGCAATAAATAATCTCTCAATGTATTTTATTTACTCCTAAGCAGCTTTGTAGCTGAATAAATAAAAATGCTTCCTGTTGCTTCAACTAAAGCTTTAATACACTTGATTAACTATATAAATATGGGGTGTTTTTAGGTATCCTTTCAATGCAATGTTTTGCATACTGATCTAGGCTTTTACAAGTACTGCATATTACTTTGGCTAATGCCCCATGCTGACATGGGATTTGCACCATTAAAATAAGTTGTACTGTTAGCTTTAAGAAAGGAAAAAAATCATAGCCAGGTTTGGAAATATGGAAAAGAGAGTACTGTGGTCAATATACAGTATTCATAAAAGAAAAGATCGTCCTATACTTTGCACACTGTCATACAACTAGAGTTTTCAGAACATGTTAGAGTTCTTTTCTTTATTTTCATTGAAAGATTCATGAGCCAAAGCCTTCTATATTTCATGTTCTATTTCTGCATTTTTTTCATTATCTCACTGTCGTATATTTGACATCCTCATGCAAATATATGAAATGACCTGTTCTATTCACAGTCATTCAGAGATAAGTACAGAGCTATAGAGGGGAAAATGTAGAAATTGTAGCATTTGTAGTTTTAACTTTTTATTTTCAAATCAAATTTCACAATTACTTCAAACATATCCACATGTTCTACAATATTGATTAATATAAAATTAGTACTAAAGTATTAACCTAGGCCAAGTACAGATATTCAAAAAGTCTCTGGCAGAAGCACTCTAACATCATACATTACTGAAAGCATGATGAGACAGAGCAGGAGCCAATGAAACAGATGTTTTCTGTTCAGCGGGGGCACTTGCAGCCTGTCTACACTGCCCACTGGGGCACTCTGGCATATTCCCCAGGCAGCTGTGAAAGCAGCCTCTCTCTCCATCTCTGGCCCTTTGACAGCTGTCACACAGGGCAAACCTGCAAGACCCCCCTGACAACTTGCTGGCTGGGGACCTGGGTGCAAAGGGAGGAGGATCATCCAGGTCCATGTGAGCAGGCTCCCTTCCTGCCCCAGTTTCTTGACACTCATCGCATAGTGCAGCCTAGCTAGGCCCTCTTCAGGGGAAGGGCTCTAGGGTCTGTGTCCCCACAGCAGCCTCAGTCAGGCAGCAGCATGTCACTGTTGTGGGAGGGGAAACCCCCACAGCCCTCCCTCCACAGCTCCCTCTCCCCGCCAGGCTGGAGTGCACTGCTGGGTGAGGGGGGGCTGTAAGAACAGAAACACCTCTTCCCCCACCCAACCTGCCTCCCATCAGGCTGTGTCTAGGATTGGGATCAGAAACTGTCACTGACTCAGGTCAATGGCAGCCAAGGAGTCATGGCCAGCCTGACACTTAAGCAGAGCACAGGAGTTCTGCCTGAGGTCAGCCTGCAGCCACCCGGTATGGTGGGAATCGTGCTCTAATTTAACTTTGGATGGGATCTGGCACAGAAAAAGCATGCTAACAGAAAGCAATTTAGGTTAGTAAGTATATATCTAGAGTTAATTTAGAGCAGGAGCCACCATTTTTAAATCATTTTATGGGCCATGTATGTCTGTTCTGTTCTTATTTCAAGCTTAAAAACATTAAGTGAAACATCTGTACCCACCCCACTTCTTTAAGAGGTAAGGTTTTCTTTTGATTTTCTCTTTGATTCAATCAACTGTAGTTGAGAAGAATATAGACAAGCTTTCATGTACCTTGTATCCTTCCTCTGCTCCCTGAAAAAAGTAGTAGACACACAGGGAGATAAAAAGAATCATAGTATCATAGAATTATAGAAAATTAGGACTGGAATGGACCTCAGGACCATTCCCAAATTAGATCATCCCAAACAAGACCTTGTTTAGTTGGGTTTAAAAACCTCCAAGGATGGAGATTCCAGAACCTCTCTGTGTAACCTGTTCCAGTGCTTTACTATCCTCTTCATGACAACGTTGTTCCTAGTATCTAACCTAAACTTCCCTTCCTGCAGCTTGAGACCATTTATCCTTATTCTATCACCTGTCACCACTGAGAACAATCTAGCTCCATCCTATTTAGAACCCCCCTTCAGGTAAGTGAAAGCTTCTATTAAATCCCACCTCAGTACTCCCCTCTTCTCCAGACTAAATAAATCCAATTCCGTCAGCCATCTCTTCATAAATCAAGTGTCCTAGCCCTCTAACCATTTGTTGCCCTCCATTGGACTCTTTCCAATTTGTCTACATCCTTTCTGTAGTGGGAGGACAAAAACTGGGTGCAGTACTTCAGATATGGCCTCACCAGTGCAAAAGAGAGGGGAAGAATCACTTCCCTTGATCTGCTGGCAATGCTCCTCCTAATATAGCCCAGTATGCTGTTAGCCTTTTTCACAACCAGGACAAACTGTTGGCTTGTGTTCAGTTTGTTGTTCACTGTAACCCCCAGGTCATTTCTTTCAGAGCTGTTGCTTAGTCAGTCAGTCTCCAGTCCATATGGGTGCATGGAATTGTTTCATCCTAAGTGCAAAACTTTTCCCTTGTCCTTATTGAATCTCATGAGATTTCTTTTGGTCTAATCTTCTAATTTGTCTAGGTCTGTCTGAATCCTGGCCTTTCTCTCCACCATATCTACTATACCATCCTGCTTGGTGTTATCTACAAACTTGCTGAGGGTGAAATCCATCCCATTTTTCAGGTCATTGATGAAGATATTGAACAAAACTGTCCCTAGGACCGACCCCAGGGCACTCCACTTGATACCAGACGTCAACAAGATACTGGGCATGTCTTCATGAGCTCTTTACTGTGCAGTAGACTCATTTGCTGTTCATTCAAATGTCATTGTCTACATGTTTGTGGCAATTCAGCTGGTATAGACTCATATACTGTGTTATTAGATAGTCCTGTGAGACACAAGTACTATCTGACAGCCAAGTAAATTACTGCACTTGAATATAAATGGTGACTTCCAGAGTAGTTTACTCTGACTCAAATTGCACTGGAGTTTATTCAGTCACATTAATTGTATGTGTAGTTATGACCATAGATGCATTCATTACTACCCTTTGAGCTTAGCAATTCAGCCATTTTTCTATCCACTTTAAGTTCATTCATCCAAGCTTATGTCCTTCCCTATATAATTGGGAAGTTTATCTGTCCTGAGGGCTGGGTAGATTCATAATATAACTTTCATGGTCCTGAGGGCCCATCTACATTAAGATAGTAAAACTCTTTAGGCATTACTTAAGTAGTGTGTTCTGTGGGCCTTTACCTGACTGACCTTTCCTGCCTCTGGCTATTATCTCAATTTGGCTCTCCAAACTGAAGGTAGTACTTGGCAGGAGTTCTGTAAAAGTGTGGATCCTCAGCCTACAGGAATGGAGGCTTTTTAGATACTCTTTTCCACTACTTTGGCTATTTTATATGGCATAAAGTGTCTGGAGTATAGTAGAAGTAATTTAATTGTTCCACAGCTTAATTTCCCCACTTCTAGCATGATAATGAAAGCTTCCTCTCTTTGTACAGTGCTTTAGCCTCTGTGGATGAAAAATAAAGTGGAAAAATTAGAATTAATAATGTTACAGAAAGTTGACTACTTGACACTCATACACATAATAGACGGACATCTCCTTGTACTTTACTTATTTGTAAATGTTATGTTGTGCTATGATTTAAAGAATCATGAGATAAAGTATATTGACATTTTTCTAATTTCTATTATATCATTTGAAAGCATCATTTTATTAAGTTCTGTTATCCCTGAGGGAGGGAAAAATAATGGAATAGGAATGACTGCACTACTGAACACAGAGCTTTATCATTTACAGGGTTCTGTTCTGGGAAGGACTGCAGTGGTATTGTTTTATCTTTGCTTTCAAGATACATTGCTTTGAATACTAATGAAAGGACTACCTTCAGTTTGGAGAGCCAAAGGAGGAAAAAGCATAGTTTTCATACTTAAAAATAACATAGTTTTCATACTAGTCCTTTACTTGGGTCAGAGTAAAGGATTAAGGATCATTTTGTGAGACAATTTTGGTATTTGTTAAGGACAACCAAGGCAAATATATTAAAAACAAAAGAAAGTGTATCTGGGTCTTTGTAAACCATTTCCCTGAAAAGTTTTTTAATTATGACAATTTATTACCTTTATATAAAGTAAAAATTAATCTGTGTGTAGGATGTATATATACGGCTTGATGTGTTGTTTAATCAAAAGGAGTCAGGAAAAGAGATATGCAAAATTCACATCATAATAGTACCTTTAACCATCCATCTGAGGCACTAGTTTAATGCTGTTTCACAAAGTAATTCCAACTACTGAGTCACCAAGTTGTCTACGTCTGTTTTCCCTGGAGGTCTCCTATTCACCAGGTCTAACTATAGCTATGATAGCATAGTTCTGTGTTTTATAATTGCAGGTATTTATTCAGCATGAAAATAAATTATAGCAGGAAAATTTTATACCTCAGTTACTTTGCCTTCAGAGAAGCAAATAGTCTTCTTCCCTCTCCTGTTCTCCACCCATTTAGACTAATCTTAGCATTTTACTTCTGTGACAGTTAACAGATCAACAAATTATTTCAAACTGAATCAAACAAAACTCTATAATGTGCTTTCCTAAGAACAAGTGTATCATTTCTGTATTTGGGCCTGTTTTTATTGGGCACAGACACATAACAATGTTTCTGGGCACCTGGGGAAACAGCCACACACAAGCAGTGGTGACTTTCTGCTGTTTTCACCACTGGTGTGATAATGCAGCTGCTGCAGAAGCTGTTCTTCATTTCCCCGCACTCCTCCATGGTCCCAGGGTCATCTTCCCATTGACTGGGCGTTTCACATATTCATATGATGAACAACACTTATTATATGATAATATCCATATTAGGTCCGAGTTATCAAACACTTTTACTCTTTCCTACATATTTAAGCCCACCTTATGTAAAAAAGGAAACTTGTAAGTGCAAACTAATCTGCCATCTTAACCAAGTAATGTTATTAACTACCTAATTTTGTGGTACATGAGTTTGTGAGCATGTAAAAGTGGCAGCAAATTAAATACACGTGAAAAACTTGTGCACATCAAATCGTGTGTTTAAGGATGAAATGGAGATGCTTGCTTGAAGGAAAAAGGGAAGCTTAGTCTTTCTTTTTTTTCATAATCACTATTGAATCCATATGATGAATTCAAATTTCACAAATTAATACAAAATTAAATATATATTTATGGTTATATAGACACCGTGTATATGTACTGTGAAGGCAGAAACATATGTTAAATATTATAGAAATATACTGTGGGAGTTCAATTAATATTCATGCAATAGGATTCACTCATAGGTAGTGAAATACCACATAAACACAAATAAATCATGATGGCACTGCTATATAGTGCAAATGAATTAATTATCCTCAGTACTTCTATGTCACATTTGATTTACAAGCTCCTTCTATTAGCCTTATACCTAATCCGTTCTCACTTCTATTTAGTTCAAAATGGTGACTTTATTTTTTGAGAATTAATTATAAGTATTTTATAAAACTCCTTCTTTAAAATTACATGGCTTGTAATGCAGAATAGTGAGTGGTTTAGTAAAGAGGTTTCATTGCCCTGATGCGAGCTTTCGTTGAGAGATAATTAACTGGGTTTAGAATACTCTTCAGCTATTCAGATCACAGCCTTGATCCAAGCCATTACATAATTTACTTTTGTCAATTTCAATGTTTCCATTTCATTTATGAAACTGTACAGGCTGCCGCACTTTGTAAATTTAACACATTTACAATCTTTTTCTTTTTTTTTAATAATAATAAAAACCCTTTAGTTAGCCAGCAAAGAAGTTGCTTGAAATGAGGAAGAAAATGATGGAATCAGTGTATCGTGCTTTTTTTGTTGTTGTTAGAAATTCTCAAGCAGACTAACTCAGAAAGTGACAATCTGCTTCTTCGTTCTTCCCAGCCCTGCTGCAGGGAAAATATATTTTACATTAACGCAATACGTGGCATAATGTACCTTCCATGCACTCCTGGTGCATTAAGGAAGTAGACTCAAAGCTTTTTGCTTTCCCTGCATTTCCTTCTCACTCCTTTTACGTTACAGTGGAAAGGGAACTCCAAGATTCTCAGTGCCTGCTCTGCCATCCAGGATGCTGTCTGTGACACACTTGGTTTGTGCATGAGAAGATAAAGCAGGGATGGGCAAAATGTGGCCCATGGGCCTGGTGCGGCGTGCCAAGCCATTCTATCTGGCCCGCAGAGCCCCTAAAAATTTTAGAAAATTAATCTTTATCTGCCCCTGGCTGCCTGGTTTGTGGCCCTTGATGGCTTGTCAAAATTCAGTAAGCAGCCCTCCACCTGAAATAATTGCCTGCACCTAAAATAAGAAATCCTTAGTTTCCTTATTCTTTTTGCAAGTGTACAAGATAGATTACAATTGGATGACTGTTTTTAATATTTGGTAGTGAAGGATGGGGGTTCTCAATGTGCTGTTAATAAATATATTCAGAGAAATGATGGTGGGTATCCCTCACATGTTTTCTTATGAGTCTTATGACGACTGGTGTTTTTTCTTAAAGACAAAGCTTCTGGGGTATCATCATTACATACAATTCCAGATTTCATTGGTTAAAACACTAAATGTGTAGCTAGCATTTTCCTGCAAGAAAAACCCAAGTTGTATTTTTATTTGTTAAAGGGGCTAGTGCCTTTTAAACCAGTCTCTGTATCAGCTGGAACTATTTCTGAAGGCTTGCGACTGCAATACATATGATAAGACTCACAATACATATATAGGCAATTGTATTGTTATTACTGATTTACAAAGCCAGACATTCAAGCTTATGATTTAAGTTCAAGTGATACAAGTCATTAAGGGTGCTTATCTGAGGAAAATGCTCTTTAAAATGTATTAGTCCACTAGCATATGTAAAAGAGATATCAGCTATACAATGATTGTTTTTTTTACAGGGGGGCATTTTTCCATCATGTGCACATCTGTATGAGTCTTACAATGCATCTTCTTGAAATTTATCATTGCAATTTGAGGAAAGTCAAAAGATTCTAGCTCTATAAGCTGCCAGTGTATTCAAGAGGTCACAGCTGGGTAGATGGGGATTCACAAAGGCCTTTCCAAATTTTAAGGAAAGAACAGAGAGAAGAGTCTCTAACACGTTTTACACAGCTGTGATAAGCATTACTGTATAGATTGCTCCTCTTTTCACTTGTGAAGGTACTATATGCTAGCTCCAGTTAGAGATTCAGCATTTTTTGTAGGCATTTCTATTTACATGTTACAATACCCTAAAATTAGGTGCCTTACTCTAGGAATATTTTCCAAATAGACGTGGACTGAGAAGGAAAATGCCTAGAATGAATCATTAGAAAATCCCAGGTACTGGGTGGTATCTAAACTCCCACCTTCTGGACAGCTCTACATGTGACACTAAGTATGAAGTAGCCTAATAACACTGTACATTAGTCTGCTGGGCAAAAAAAATATACTAATACACTACTGCACAGTACTATTAGGCTATTGTGCACTAAGCATCACCAAAAACCTGTGCATTGGTGCTAATGTTTAGTAGCTCAAGTTACTGCACATTGATTTAGTATTTGGTTAACCAAGTATTAAATTTAATTTGCATTAACTATGGCACAATAATGAACATGTAGATTCACCCACTGAGCAGCGTACTGCCTAACTCAGTGCTGTACATCGTAAGTGTAAAACTAACTTTCTGTGGCCAGTAATATGTGCATAGCAGCACTCATGCTAACAATCATGATCTATTATATATATGAGAGGTTCAAGTGGTGGAAGCAAAGTTGTGCTCAGAAGCCACCAAAATATGCATAAAGTAGTAGAACTTATTCATTTCTTTTTAGTACAAAATTTTTCAGAGAATGTAGAAATTTATATTTTTTTTCAGGGAAAATTTCCTTTTTTCTCCAGGTATTCTTTTTTTAATGAAATATTCTGAAGAGACCTCTACAGCTAAGCTCTTTTAGGTTTTGTGCAGAGGCAATTACTGTACTTACGTTTAATTTGCCCTATTTTTGCAGGTTATATCTATAAGAATATCTGCTTTTCTAAAGGCCATCTATTTAATCCATCTATTTGAGGACTGAGGGGCCTTAAAAATGACTAGCAGGGATTATAACACAGGACATAGCTTCAGAGCCACCTAACTACATGGACACTCTCCCATTTGATCTCTCTGATGTCCCATGCATTTGGGGGTATCATATGACTAAGATTTAACAAGAAGAATGCATAGCCTGATGACAGGGTCCTGGTCACATGGTCCTTACTAAGATATAGATTTATATCCCTTCAGAATAAGGACCCAGAATTCACATCTCCCAACTTCTGAACAAGTGGTCTGAGCTTCAGGGCAAAAGATGAACACTATTATATGCAATTTCCAGATAGCTATCATTATAGCAGGGCTAGAAAAATTGGATTACAAGTGATCAGTTATGCCTAATATTCAGCCTAAGTCAGGTGACTGTGTTCCAGAAAAAGTTGCAAGTTCAGGCATATCTCTGTGCCTTAGTGCTTTCTACTGACCTCTCTGGTTGCCTCTGGCATTTCTGAATTACACTTGGTGAAGTACTTAATTCAATTCCCTGTATAACCACCTAAGTATGGGCAAATTTTATTGTGTTTGGAGGGGTTTACAATCCCTCACAGACTGTGGAGGAAAACTAGATATGTAAATCTTGTTAAATTGGATTGCTCTCTCAAGCAGAAGTGCCTGGGAGTTGGGTGCTGGGTTGATTAAATATAGGTACCTCTGAGACCAACCTAGATCTGACCTTTAACCTTTAACTCCATATTCCATATTATCATCAGTCACATTAACATGCTTAAATTGTATCCTGTGAATTTTAGATATGTGCTTAAGTCCCTTGATTGTTTGGAAATTAAGCAAGTATTAAATACTGCATCCAACAGGTATGGGCTTCACCATATACTGGATATTAATGGTTCTATATTAAGGTCTTTCTTCCAACATTAATTTCCTAAAAATCCCTATTAGTAAAATAGTAATAAAGATGTTTATCCACTTTTCTGAAGTAATTTAAAACATCTGGATAAAAATGCTGGTATATTGAATTAGGCTGTTATAAAGTTCTGTTTTCCCCCTAGACTATCCTTTTACATCTATTCAGTATTTCTAATCAGATAGACATTTTACAGCAACATGAAAGATAACGTTTTTCATTCCTGTTAAAAGTGAGCAAACTGATATCACAGCATGAAGTGGTTCATTAATGGAAGAGAAATTGCAGTAGAAGAGGTTTGAATCAACTCCCATAGGAGAAGGAACTAAACCTCAACACTTAAGAAGAATGTTCAGTTTCAGTTTTATGAAAAATAATACCATTATTTGTTCTCACAGGATAGATGTCCTGAAATTAGACATATTTGGGGGGGAGGGGGTCATTCTTTTTCTCTTTTTGTTTTTTTGTTTTGTTTTTTTGTTTTGACAAACCAAGAAACACAGTCCTTGCTTTGGTTTATGCCGCTGTTTGAATCTCTCACTTCATTCTTCCCCTGTATTTCTACAGGATAGTAAAGCAGCAGCTAGCATCTTAGATTAGAAAAAAGAAAACAAAAAGCATCAGAAATCCTTTAGGTAGAGATGTCACAGTGTGATAACCATAAGAAAGAATAACATGGATTCATATTACTTTGCCATACCTTCCTCTGCAGCATATTTTATACAACTGCTCTCACACTGAGAAGATCCAAGAGTGTGTGATGGCAGTTGGGAGGGGAGTTAACACTAGGGTTTCTGATGCTGTTGAAAGATACAGTGACATACAGGAGTTAACTTGTAAGTTGCAACCTAACTGATAAGTGTGCTCCCTTAAGAAAAAGCTTGTCATGCTAGAAGTATTTTTCATCTGAATCTTTGACAACACTATTTACTTGTACACTAATACAAGTTTAAACACTACTTAATGCCCCTTCAATGCTTACCTTAGAACTTCTTTAAATATTTCTTTAAATATTCTTTAAATATTTTGAAATCAGGAGATAGCTATGTAGCTGTTTTTTAAAAATGTCAGACATTTAAAATATGGCATATTTTGGTGCAATAGATTTTCACAAACAAATTGAACTTAAGATCAGATCATGAAATACAAGAAAGCCAGTGTTCACACCTATATGTCATATATTATTGTTCATTTAGTTCTCAACCTAGAATCTAAAATAAGTATATATTTACCATAGCTGTAAGTATTATCTTTTGAGAGGATGGGTATCCCACTAGATAGGTTGCTGGGACCTACAAGGTTTACTTCTCTAGTATGCTGAAGACTTCTATAACTTTGGACAAGATATTGGACTAATTCTGAAAAGGGATTTAGGTGCCACAATGTCTGGCATTACTGGGCACCTATGCCCATGCTCGATACCTGTTCTGATGTGTTCTAATAAAAATGTGTTAAAGTAGACTCGATTACTGTATGGCATCTTGATGGCTGCCCTCTCAGCACACCATTTATTTTGGATCCCATTCTGTGGCATCTAAACTACCTCAGGAACTGAGGCGAGAAAGATACTTCTTATTAGCGTGTTCTGGATTCCACTCTATGTTCCAGGCGCCTAAAAGATGGGCATACTGGGTGACTTGATGTGCTCCGGATGTTGGGGTGGGTGCTGGGGGTGGCATTTTAGTGAGAGAGACTCTCTAAAGCTTCTCTATTAAAACACTTGCAGTGTCTTATATTATCAGTGTCCCACTCATAGCACGAGCTTTAGTTAAAATGCTCTGTTGCCATTTTGAAGCGTGTTGTAGAATACATGAGAAGCTATGGACATTTTAACTAGAGCATCTCCTAAGAGGTCTAGAGCACATGTAAGGATACACACTATGACCATCTTTTAGGTGCCTGGAACATAAAATGGAATCCAGATTACTTTAATAAGAAGTATTATTCTCTCCTCAGTTCCTGAAAAAGATGCCTTAGAATGGGATCCAAAATGGGAATTGAGTGGATTCAGTGGGGGGGTGCAGGCATGGCCATATCCCCTTTTCTGAACATACAGCAGGAGCAGGAGTCAGGGGCTTTAAGACCTAAAGAAGATAACAATTCCAACACTATCTTTCCCCACTGTGCTCCTAGGCATGCCTCTCCTCTCCCCATCTCCTCCCTTCTCATTTACAGATTTATAAAAAAATAGGGTTTGAAGGACCTCAGGAGGACATATAGTCCAACCCCCTGCTCAAAGCAGGACCATCCACAAATAGATCATCCCAGCCAAGGCTTTGTTTAGCCAGGTCTTAATAACCTCCAAGGATGAAAATTTCACAACCTCGCTAGGTGACCTATTCCAAGGCAGAACATTTTTCTTAATATCTAACCTACACTTCCCTTGTTGCAATTTGGACCATTGTTCCTTGCTCTGTCATGTGCCACCACTGAGAAGAGCCTAACTCCATCCTCTTTAGAACCTCCCTTCAGGTAGTTGTCACAGGCCAGCTGGGCGCTGTGAGTATATTCATTTGGATCAAGGAGGCAAGTAGGGAGTGGAATAAAGGCAAATTTACTATAGCTTACACACATACAACAGTTAACAGAAAGATAA
>JAGPOW010003316.1:141616945-141645507 GCA_030014935.1 Caiman crocodilus
CTAATATTAACTAATATTATCTATTTAGGCAGAATACCAAATGCCTCCAAGAAGCACACATCATTGCTTATTAAACCCTCTGGTTCTGGCTGTCACAGTAGTTGAAAGATGCTATTAAATCCTGCCCCCCCCCCATGCACACTCACCTCCCACAAGCCCACAAATCTTCTCTTCATTAGACTAAATAACTCTAGTAGTTCCTTCACCCATTTCTCATAAATCATGTGCCCCAGACTCCTAACCATTTTTGTTGCTCTCTGCTGGACTCTTTCCAGTTTGTCCACATCTTTTCTTTAGCAGGGGCCTAGAACTGGGTAGAGTATTCCAGATGTGACCTCTCTAGTGATGAATGGAAGGGAAGAATCAGTTCTCTTGAACTGCCAGCAACCCTTCCCGCTAATACAGCCCAGCATGCTGTTAGCCTTCTTGGCAACAAGGGACACTGTTTGCTCATATTCATCTTATTGTCCATTGTAAACCCCAGGTCTTTTTCTGCAGAGATGCTGTTTAGCCAAACAGTCTCCAGCCTGTACAGGGGCATGGGATTTTTTTGTCCTATGTTCAGGACTTTGCACTTTTCCTTTTTGAAATTCATGAGGTTTTTTTTAGTACAATCCTCCAATTCCAGCCTCCCCTGCTTAAGCATGCTGCTATGTCCCCACTGTTCAAAGGACAAGGGAAGCTTCCACAGCTCCTTCAGCGAGGCTGTGCAAGGGCTGGGCTCATCCCTAGACAGCAGCAGTGGCAGCGGCAGTGGCAGCATATGGGCATGTTCCCACTCCTCGCTCTTGTTCCCATCCTCAGAGAACAACAAAGGAATTGGGCAGTGACAGAAACCAATGCACCTGCCTGCTACCTCCACAACTGGAATCCCAAGTTGAGTACAGTCCCTCAGCAGCACAGTTGAAGCAGTGGGAGTCAGGGTAGGGGAGTGAAGGAAATGACAGGGAACATACCTCTGATGAAGAAGGGGAAGTGGGGGTGGACTTTTTACCTTCTTCATGTCTTATAATTTAAAAAGATTAAAGCTATTCCCATGGCGCAGTCACTCCACCCCAGTGGGTGTGGGGAGGAGGCTGGGAATGAGGGATCCAGTGACCTCTGCGGAACTACGTTCCCCTTTGTAAAACCATGGATCAGGCCTTCATGCAAACTATCTGTTTGAATCCTCTCAGATGGAGAAAAAATTTAAACCCAACTATCTAAATCCTAGTGTATAACCACTAGACTAGTGTTTTAAAAGGGGGAACAGTGTTTTAAAAGAAGGTATGTGGCTGCCATGGCTCTGAGAACATCTACCAAGCCAAGTTTCTCAGTAGGCTAGGGAATGCTTTGTTACTGGATCACAGAAAGGCTTAGATGTCAGTTAGGTGCTGATCTAGCTAAGCAACTGAGATGATTCTTCTTATATAGAGAAAGAAAAAAGATTTCTGGGGAAGATAAAAAAAATAAATAAAAATCAAGGTGTGATGATATTTAGGCATTGCAGAGTTAGCCTCTAGAC
Source organism: Caiman crocodilus (assembly GCA_030014935.1). Classification (NCBI taxonomy): domain Eukaryota; kingdom Metazoa; phylum Chordata; order Crocodylia; family Alligatoridae; genus Caiman; species Caiman crocodilus. Next base: position 141,618,450 of record JAGPOW010003316.1, read on the forward strand.
AACAGGTATTTTCAAGATTTTGATTTCTAAATCTCTTTTTTTTTCTATCAGAACTATTGCTGCCTTTCTGTCTTGACCTAGTAGAATTGTCAGTTTGAAGGTCAGTAACCAAACCCGCAAAACAATGAATAGGAAAAATGTTAGGCACTCAAATATTATAATGATGCGGGATATGTAAGTTTCTTAGTTAGAAAGAGTGTGCATGCTCTGTCAAGGTAGCCATAAATGGAGCCTTCACAGCTTAATTTAGTGAGCTATTGCTTTAGGCCCTGATTCAGTAAAAGATATACATTTAAATTGTTCACATTACTGATTCCCCTGATGTAAAATGAAGTATTCAGGAGTCTAAGGCATAACTTTGCTGAATCTGGGCCTTAAACAGGAAATGTTATCACATAAGTGGTAATTGGTAGCATGCATCAAGACATGATAATTGTTCATCAGGTCTTATGATTGTCCTGTCAGTGAAGACTGTCATCCTTAAATGTTAGGGCATTCATCATCATTTCACCAGCAATTTCAAAAGTACTGTTATTTAGTGTATTCATAATAGGAAAAGTATTCCTTATTTTCTTTAAAAGAGAGGTCCAAATTAAGACCACTACTTTCCTCCTGGAAAACTGAATATTTCCTAAGCAGAATTATGTATTTTAGCAGGCTTCATAAGAAACCTAATAATTGATGTGGTACGCATAAAAGAGAAACCTCTACAGAATTATTATGAAGAAGTAAAGCTTTCCAGCAGGGCTGGTATTTGAAAAGGTTTAACGGAGATGACCTAAAGCAGAATGTCCTCTGGCTAAGTATCGACAGTCAAAAGGCCCAAGGCTGAATTGATTCAATCTTTGCAGTTAATCTAAGCTGCGTAGAATGATCTGATAAGGCAAGTAAACAGGCATTCACTTTTCTTTCCAGAAATAAAACTACATACCTGCAGTGGCCTATGCCAGGAGGCAGGGAGGAGCGGGTACTAGAGCACATCACCTTTCTTGGCTGGAGCAAGCCAAGGCTAGCCCACCTATCCTGCAAGTAGGGTTTGTGGAGCAGGTGCAAAGCATCCTGGGATGCTGGGGGACTGTGAGTGAACTTGAATCTGGAGGGGATCTGGGACAGAAGTTTAATAAGCCAATTTAATCTAAATCAGTTAAGTCTGATGCTGAAATCCATCCAAGTTTATCTTAAATCAGTTTTGACCATTTTGAAAGTGGTTTATGTGCACTGAACTTCTGTTGTGTTACAGATTTAAACCTGTTTCTGATCACTTGCATTGGTTTATGTGTAATTTCTGTCCTTAGACCCCGAGAGAAACAGTAGATGGCAGGCCTCTAGAAAAAAAACCCCTAATATATACTATTTCACAAATTAAATACTACATTCTAAATTTAATATAAAACAGTTATAATTATTTTTCCAGCTTTCTAGTCTGGATAACTTAATCCTCATTTCATAGTAGCTGACAATGCTGAATGAAAAACTAAGTATAATGATGACAGTTGCTGAAGCAGATAATATATCTCAGAAATGCAATGTATACTTTCAAGGCTTTTTGACAATGATATGTATTCCTTTGATTCACTGATTTGCATGGAAAAAATCAATTCTTCATATAAATGCTGCAAAATATGATGCCTGATATGTAGAGGTCTGCAAATTTGATTCAGCTGGCATTATAATTATAAATATATAATTTGGACCCAGAAATTCATGCAAATAGAAGGATATAGAATGCAAATATAGCCACGATAGATTTTTCAAGATAGAAAATGATGAAATAATCAGGAACCTTTTAGATAGTATCACTACTGAATTGCATTTTTGTCATGAAATTAACAAAATATTTTGTTTATATTAGAATAATTAATTTGCATTAATTTTCAGCATGAAAATGATAGCCCAACAACTGCATACTAAACCAGACTCTGATATCTTAAAAAAAAAAAAAATCAGTGGTACAACTAAAAGATTAGCGTGCTGCTTACTGTTACTAAGGGTGGCAGAAACTACAAAATGCATGTATAACATTTATAAAGTTTTCTGTCAATAAAACTGACATAGATTGAACAGTTTACCCATCTAAGCAGTCCTCTTTTCCAATGCTATGAAAGGACTCACAATCTAAGCACAGCATGTTTTATTAATGTATTGAGTGAGATATGAGGTATAGGAATTTCTCATGGACTTGTGTTTTCATTTTACCCATTTTGCAAAACAAAGACATTTTACTGATTGCTCTTTCTGCTTCTTTCTCTGGTTTTCAAGACTAATACAAATAATTCCTTCCAAATGGACACTTTTCTTTTAAAATAAATGGGAGAGTGGAGATCCTGAGTATAGACACAAAACTTTACAAGAGCTGGACTGAAATGTGGACATTTCTTCCATGAAATGTAGCCCTCATAGACACTTGTGTGTCTAAACACAGATAGAGTTATCTTGTGTAGATGCACCCACTGGTCATGGCTATACATGCAATTAATATAACTGAATATACTCTGGCTCAATTTGAAGCACAGTAAACTAATCCCAATGTCACCATCTACACGTGTATTTAAGTGCAGTAATTTACTGCCCTGATAGATACCACTTGTATCTGATGGGACTATCCAATAGCACAGTCAATTAGTCTACTGCACCCTTATTGCCATGTACATATAGGTAGTGATGCTTTATTGAGCAGCAAATTAATCTGCTATGCAGTAAAGCATCTTATGACTACCTTATAGCAGAGTACTTTACGGCACTGAAACGCATGTGTTAGACAGAGGATGGGGTGCAAATTGTACCCAGTCAACCCAGCCAGCCAGGGCCTGCTTTGCTGTGGCTTAAATTGCTGCTGTCCTGGGCTCATGTGTAGATGCTGTTCCCAGGAGCAGTTTACTTTGGCATAAACAGCTCCAGAGTTTATTGAATCACACTAATTTCACATGTAGATGAACCCAATGACAATTACACTTGTTAAGACTGTACACCAGTGGTGCCCAATACATTAATAGGGCTGGATGAGTCTATGAGTCCTGGACAGGAGCTATGCAATTAACACTGCCATTGATTTCCCACCAGGAAATTTATGGACTCACCAGGGTAGATGATACAGCACCATGGACTGGGATGGTATTTCAGTCATTTCTACTCTAGGCAGGACAAGATACAGGACAGAAATTATTAAGTGTCACAGTGATTTAGGTTGTGTGTGAACCCAGGATTACCAGTAAAAAAAATAATCCTTCCCATGAGCTCCTACTTTACAAGAAGCTGAACCTGTCCCTTAAGCAGACCTGAGCATGTGTCCAGGAAAGCCTGAGAGTGGTGACTTGGCTTACACCCATAAGAACACAAGAAATGCCATTTACTGGGTCTGACTACAGGTCTGTCTAAACAGAGCATGTCCAGATGTTCCATCCTCTTCTTCTCTTTAATTGTAGCTTCCAACATTCAGTGTTTTAGAAAGTTCTGATTCAAAGTCTACATCTACTCAGGACCAATCTTGCCTGTTAACATGGTCTAATTACTTCTCTGGAGTGCATCCAGAAGAAGTGATCAGCAAGGCGGATCCTTAGAAGTGCAAGTCTCACTGAAAGACAGTGAAATTCCTGGTCTTAACAAACTTAAGAGATTTCTAGAGCCTCACCTCAGGAAAGGTACATAATACTATTTCCCTAAATGTTTGGGAATTCTGACTGAAAAATTATGTGTATCTACATCCATACTTCCCTTGAAGTAGAAGTTTGCTCATGCATAAGGTTGCATAAACTGGTATTTGTCTATTAAGATAAAATAAATGATAACCAAATATAGTTTAGAAAGCTTTCCTTAGAAACACAGCATATACTGGCAAGTCCCCAAATGATCTTTCTCCTAAGAAGTTAATCTGAAATAGATGGAAATGCTTATTAACAGGATTCTTTGAGTAGATGTGATACCTTTTATTAGACCAACTGAGTAGTTAGTAAAAAAGTTCTTAGCAAGCTTTTGGGTGCATTTACCCTTCTTCAGATATAGGAAGTCTCTGCTGTTCTGAGACTCTGAGGAACGAGAGAAGCTAAAAGTATGACAGGATTTCAGTGAGAATGTAATATGTAGAAATTAGGAAAACAAAAGGTAAATCAGGGAAGAGGTCGGGGAGCATAAAACAGGGGTTTAAAAAAGCCGAAGGTGAATAAGAGAGACTCTACAGCAGGGGTGGGCAATTATTTGAGGCAGAGGGGCGCTTACTGAGTTTTGGCAAGCCATCGAGGACTGTGTGACAGACATCTGGAGCAGATAAATATTAATTTTCTAAATTTTTTAGGGGCCTTGTGGACCAGGTAGAATGGCCTGGTAGGCCGGATCTGGCCTGTGGCCCACATTTTGCCCACCCCTGCTCTACAGTGATAGTAATACAAGGTGGAAAAGTGGCTGTCTGTGAAAAAGGAAATAGCTGGAAACTAGGAAGGCAAAGATCAGAAAAGTAGGGGAAAGAAGGGGAGAAGTGGTGGGGAAGAAATGTGTAAAAGATAAAGTCAGGCAGATATCTGGTGAATCAGATGTCAGTCAGGTTGTAATGTGTCATAAAACCATGCCTATATTGAGTCCATGATTTTCTGTATCCAGTAGATTGCTAAAATGAAGTTCATAGACTCATCTATGAAAGGTGTTTTGTAAGTTCACTTTGAGGATTACAACTGCAAAAATCACTTGTTTTAAACAAACTGATTGTTTTATGAGAAGTGTGCTCCCACAGGTAGTTGGGTATTCTTGTCTTATATATGGTGGTTTGAAATTTACCATCTTAAATATTGATCATTGATATTGATCCAAAAAGGAAATGCTGGTGTTAGAGTATTCAAGCATAATAGGACAAAGGGGTGATGATTGCTGAATTTTTGGTGGAAATCAATCAGAGACTGGAGGGTTTCCATCCAAATGACGAAGATGTCATCTATCTATCTCAGGTATAGTAAGGGTTTCATGGTACAGTTTTTGAATAAGTCCTCTAGGTGGGCCATAGAAAGGTTGGCATTTTGTGGAGCCATTTTGGTGTCCATAGCTGTGTCCATGATCTGGAGGAAGTGTTGGTTGTTGAAACAGAAGTTGAAGTTGTTGAGTATGAGGATGAGTATATGAGTTAAATGATATCCTGAGGCCTGTATTCTGACTTGTAATCTTGTTCTCGTAGATACTTAAGGCCAGGGAAGATGCAAAGACCATATATGTGACCCTGGTTTCTACTTGCTATCCTGCTTGTACAATGTTGTACTTTTTTTGTTTCTTTTTCACATTTTTGAGGAGATAGATTTCTGTCTATTCAACTATTTAGGAAAGAACTTTAAATTCATATATATTTACTAAAACTCAGGAATGTTCTCATATTTGCTTATTATAGATTATTATTATAGATATTATTATTATTATTATTATTATTATTATAGATTTCAGTGCTGTTTTGGAGTATATCCCAAAAGTGCTTCCCTTCATGCCCATCCCTTACTATATAATAATATCCACTGGTACTACTAACATTTTACTCCTGAGTAGATTAACCAGCCATAGGGTTTTGTTTGTTTGTTTGCTCTGTTATATTTTTAGTATCTTACCAAACATTGTTACCCCTTTTTTCTTTCTCTCCCCATATAGAACCGGACCCCATCACTGGAATCAAATAAAGAAACTGAAATGTTCTCAGGTTTTGTTACAAGCTGAAATCTCAGCCCAGACTTACTGAAGTATATGCTGTAGCTCATAAACTTTCTGGTAAGCTTGGGTTTGCATTTTAGGTGCAGCTCTTGCTTTTTCATAAATGTATTGGGCAGGGACAATAGAAACAAGGCAAAAGGAGATATCTAAAACTTAAACCAAGTGAAAATTAGCTGAACTACATACATACCTGACTTATAGGTTTTATCATGTTTCAACAGCATTCTAAAGTATGATGCAACAGATCAAGATAACTTCAAACACAGATTGCAATCTATATTTTCTCTGGCATCAATTTAATTTTTAGACCAGTGGTTTTCAGACTTTTTAGATTCAAGGCACCCCTCCAAAATTTTTCAAAATTTAGCAATACCTTATTTAATATATGCTTGCCAGTTCAGAAGGGCTCCAATTGATTAGTGACACGTTCCCACCAGTCAGGTTATGGCAGGAGAGAGGCTTGCACCATCCCTACCCAGGGGTGAGGTGAAGAGCTGGACCTGAATGGCAACTAATTCTCTATCTTTCCAATTGGTCCATTTGCAATCTGGGGACAGACCCCTCCCCCGCAAGGAAATAAAAGAGCAGCATGCCCAGCACATGGGAAGCTGCACCAATGGACAGAGAAGAGGGTAAAAAATTGCTGGTAGAGTTGGCCAGTAGGCTGGAGCTGTTGCCCTGGAAGAACCTGAAGCCTCCTTGTTGGGTAGGGAGTGCCAAAGTGAACATATCCCCTAGCCCCTTTATGAGGGAGTGCAGCGAAGGGACTGAGACCCTGGAAACTGCATGAGGTGGCTCAGGCCTCCAACTCTGGCATAGGCCAGGAAGTTGGTACACAGCCGGTGCACGGAGGGTCTGAGATGGTCCAAGACCCTAGGAGCTGTGCGAAGCAGCTCAAGTCTCCAACCCCCTGGCATGAGGCAGGCATCACATGAGGTGGTCCTGGCACCACATGAGGCAGCTTGGGTCCGCAACTTTGGTGCAAGCCAGGCACAGTGCACAGCCAGGGGTTGGAGGCTCAAGCTGCCTCGCACAGTCCCCAGGGTCTTTGCCCCTCTCAGACCCTCTGTGCACCAGCTGTGCACCATACAAGGCGGCTTGGGTCCCCAACCCCTGGCACAAGGCAAGGCCAACAGTGCATACAGTGGTGCACAGGGCAATGAGCAGGCCAGAGGCCAGGAGATCCCTTGAGCAACTAAGGACGCCCCTTTTGATGGAGGAGGCACCCCACTGTAGGAATGAGCGTCACAGTGACAGGCCTCAAAGACTTGTGAATTGCCTGGGAAGGGGATTCCAACACAGGAGGAGGGTCTTTCCCCCATGATGAGCAATATTTAAGTTGGTTAAAGGGGCAACTGGGGTATCTGTGGCCTCCTTATTCCCCTCCTTTCATCCAGGACCACTCCTTCTTCTGTGGCATTGTTATTGTGTATTTATTTTCCTGACCTTTGCAACTCATATTTTGTGAACCCTGTGCCTTGTATTTTGTGAGCTTGTGCCTCATGTTTGGTAATTTGGTAATCTATTAGAGTATAAATTTGTATGCTTTAATGAGACAAATGTTTGTCCCTTTGGATTCCTCTCCTGTTCATACAGTTTGCATAGATATGTAAATATTATGAATGTAGTTCCTGTATGAGATATATATATATATAGTTGTATACATTAATTTTATAACTTTTTATATCTCATTACATTTTTATATAGTTAAAGCAATCCTGTTTCCCTCCTTCCCGTAGAAGGAGGAAAACTGCATGCAGCCAGCAGTTTCAACTCCTATAGCACACCTGCCCTGCAACCCTTCCCTTCATTTGGAGAAGAGGACACAAACTTGGGTATCACCCAGGTTAAAAACTGAAGGAATAATTATAATGATATTCAACTGATAGCCACCATTGCTGTGTCATCATGCCACATACCTCCTCTAGAACTGGATTGGGAAGTGGCTATGGCAGGAATGTGTGCTCTTGTTGCAGCCCTTCCTGGTTCAACTCTCCACAATGTCTCCTGGAAACAGAGGCATATGGGTCAGATGGAACAGAGATGCACAGAGTAATTTTGCTGCATAGCAGCAGCCTGGAGATAAATGATGCTGTCACCAGGTAGACTTGACCTGCATGTCTCCATTTTTAGGAGGATTGGAGCCAGACTGGGAAGACCTATAGCAGAAGCAATGCACCTGTCCTAAATGTCATACCTTTCTCCTGCCATGACTTTCTCCTGCAGCTGCTTCTCAGGTCAGGTTTGACGTACCTCCTGAGGACAGAGGCATACATGGTAGTTTCACCCTGTGGATGTGGTGGCACCAGTGTCTCAGTCCCTGGATAGGTTGTCACTATATCCTGGGGTATCATGGCACTCCAGTTAAGAACCGCTGCTTTAGATGTTATGCAGACAATTTATTAGTCAACATGTATCTCTTACAGTGTAAGATTAATGTTACTAAGGGCCAGAATAACAAATGAAAGAGGTTTATTCCCCACACGTTTCCAGAGCACACCATATATTAAAATTTCCTCAGTCGAGAAAGCAGAAAATTGCTGAGTTGCTGGTCTGACCTGAGAGGTTAGAATGAGATACAACTCTTACTGTTTTTAATTCTCCTAAGTTAGTGAGCTGCTGTTCTTGATCTGAGAATATTAAAATATGTGACTGTAGGATGGGAATCATGAAATCTTTCTGAAACAAAAGAAAAGTAGTAATACATTCAGAATAGATAGGTGAACCTATGACTTTGCTTTAATGACTTTCCATGGATTTAAATGACAATTTTCAATATATGCCATTCAAATAAGTTGCCTGTGGAATCTCCAAGGAACTTTGTTTACCCTTGCACTTATTTTTTATTTTATTTTTAGATGGATTTTTTTAGAGGAAACACAATTTAAGACCCTTGATGAGCAATATTTTATATTGCACATTGAATAGCTTGGGATTCACTGGTGAAAGGAACTAATACAGTAAACAGTTTTCACCCCAGTCCTTGAATTTATGTATCTGCTCTACTGATCACAAGAAGGGAGGAGCTGAAACCACATTTTTATCTGTTGGCTTTAACATAGCAATATGCAGAGAAGTTACCAACCCATCACACGGAAAAGGACATTAAACATATTTCTTGTACAGATAGCGAAGAAGGCTTTCGGTTTTATGACCAATACAGGTGTTTTGTTGAATTGCTTCAGAACATTCTCAGCTGAAAATGGAATTAGACTCCATAGTCTCTGATTTATGGTATTCTGGTGCCTAATTTAACTGTCATGCATTTTCCCCTTTGTAATTTCTTCCAATCGCAAAGAATTATCATCTCTGCTTGAAAAGTAAGAGACTTCTGACACAACAGTAATTTTTGCCATCATGAAATAAAATGTGCCCACAAATTAATCTTTCTTGATCTCTGAGGAATGCCCAGCTCAGGCTTCATTAGTCCCTGAGTTTTTGCTATATGTTCTAAACAAATGACAGCCAAATGCTAACTTTTTGTCATTAAATCTAGTGTTCTTTCCTGATTAGCAATCCTGGATGTATGGTGGATAACTGTAAAATAGCTCAGCATTATCTTGAAAGCATTAATAACATCTTGAATTTGTTCTTACCCTTTGGAACCTGATAGTAAAAATTAAAAAAAAATATACAGTTTGAAGTCAATTCCAACTTTTTTATAGCAGCAAAAATCCTCACTCTCGCATTTAAAATAGCAAGCTCCATATTATTGTCTATTGTTGTAGAGTTGGAGTGTTGTTTTAACTGTTATGAAATATCTCTATTATTGGAAAGTCACTTGTGGCTATAAAACCCTCACCAACATTTTCAGGAAAAAAAAAACATTTTAAATGTAAAATATTGATGTTTTGTTAATCCAAATAATTGTAGTGGACATTATCAAAGTTTTCTCCCCCCCACCTTTTTGCTTAACACTAGTAGTAATTCAGTACTTGTGATAAAGGAAATGTAAGACAATAATCTTATAAAATCAAATAGCAGAGACCAAGTCCAACAGTTTTTATTCAAGTTTCAGTAGGACTTGTGACTAAGAAGATTGTTTTGCTTTTTCTTCAAAGTTTGCCTTAATTCTGTGAGTTTCTTCAGAACTCTGCAATAGTTCACACCTGCCATGCTGTCACTTAAAAACACTCACACAGAAAGAAAGACAATGATCCAAAATGGGTTCTGCATAGATGAGATCTATTCAGCAATGGGGACAGGGTGGGACTTAAGTATATAGTTTATAATTCGCTGTAGGTGTGCCATGAACCAACCTGGTGTAGTTTATATAAGCACTTGAACTCAGGTGGCTATAGTGCTCAGAGGAAGAAAACTGAGCTGAGGACCATGGCAGTATATTCCTCTTTAGATATATATTCTTTGCCCCGAACATATCTGTGTTCACTGAGTGCTGCAGAAAGGCTCAGATAGATCCCTCAACTGGGGAAACAAAAGAATTTTAAACTTCATTGGTGCCTTGAGAAAGGTGCAAAGGATTAGATTCAGATCATAAAAGCTGTCACGTTAAGAATTTATTCAAGAAAATCACAGGTGCCCTTTATATATTAAATGTTTATGCTCCCAAGCATTCAAAATTATGAACCTTATTTTCCTACAGTTTATGAGGTTGCTGTGAGGTTAAAGAGAACAAAGCTGACATGTCTGTAATCTCCAGTGGGTCTGTAATCCTTCCCCTCTATGCTGTCCAAACATTAGCCTGTGACATGACTTGAGATGCAGCTCTCAATGCCATATGTCTGGCAGGTACAGTACATCTATTCTTTACAGCTGAATAGATGCTCAGGGCTTTTTAAATGTTTAATACAAATCCTGCAGCATTTGTATTTATATTCCTTATGTTAATGTGGACAATCTTTTGACTCACAATGTTGAGCTCAAATACATTTCCTCCTGAGCTCCTAAATTCAAAGAGGTTTGGATTAAACCAAAAAGGATTTGTCCATAACCACAAATTACATATTTAATATGATAGACAAAGGGAATTTACTTGGATGTATTGATTTTTAAAAGCTTTTGACTTTGTAAATCAGGTTTTCTGTTTTTGAGACTACTGTAATATGGGATAACAGATAAAGTATTACCATTTTTTCATTCCTATTAGAATATGAAAGCAAAATGTAATTGCCATACGCCACACAAATACAATAGAAATTCTAAATCCATAGGGATTTTTCTTTCCTTTCACCACTCCCTTGATTTTTTAAAATTATTATTTAACAAAGTTTAGAGTAGAATTGCAGTGAACTTTGTGCCAAGTGACTGTATACAACAAACGTGCCCCTTTCAGTGTCCCTGAGAAAGCAAGAAAGAAAGAAGAAAAAAAAAAGACATAGGCCAGCAGACCTCCTTCAGTCTGATAGATTCATGTTTTGCTCTCAAAGACCTGAAGTCAAAAGAAAAAAAATTATACACACACACACACACACACACACTCCCAAGGGCATGACTCCTTGTAGTGGGCTCAGTAAACCAATAAAATAAAAAGGAAACCTGAGTCTATGTATACAAACACTGGGGAAGCACAGATTCATTGAGGAGAGGAATACTACTGAGGGTAATGTGGGAGCAGAATGCCAGGGAACTGAAGATCAAAAATATGTTAGCTGCATTGACTCCTTTGGCAGAGACAGGAATTTTGGCAATCAAGCCCCTCTAGGATTGCATAGAAAAGTCTATGAACTCACTGTTCTTCAAGCCACCTGTCATGGCTTTGCATGTGAAACAATCATGAAAGCTGCCAATATTTATATCTTTGTATTTGGACATTCAACTCTTTTTATTATTGGTGAGTGGAACTAATCAGGAGGAAAAAATGTGAGTCCAGAACAATGACAGCATAATTGAGTTTTACTCTTCTCCCTGGCGATTTCACCATTGACTTTATAATTAAAGCCTGAAGAGTTTCTTGCCTTGTTTCCTCAGATTCTCTTAAAGGAGTGTGAGAGAGACACAGAAAAAGACATACAGAGAAAGAGAGGGGAAAGTAGAGATGGACTTACAAACTTTGTAGCCTATTCAGCTTAGATTTAGCACCAGAATTCTACTTTGTGATGAAACAAAGCTTTCACTGAGCTCTCTCTCTCACTCTCACCCTCCAAAATACTTCAGATTTGGCAAACATCTGCTGAATCTAAGACAGTATTTCAAGAAAGTCCAGTATGGATTTCTGGCAGGTCAGATCTGACTGGCCACTGCAGAAGTCCGCCACAGTTGTTCAGTGAAAATGTCAATTGTTGGTATGGGGCTAAAACTGACTATAATTTTAATCCCATAGAGTCACAGCAAACACCCTTTTCCAGTTCAGAAGAAATTCAGACAGAAAGAAATTTTCAAAAGAAAAGAAAAAGAAAGGAAAAGAAAAATATTCTTAAAAATGGAAATTCCTCTCTATGACCAGGTCTACTACTAGTCCTACTAGTTACTATTAGTTAGGTTTTGAAAGAATTCAGCAGAGGTGACTAAGCCATCAATTCCTCTGTTTAAAGATGGACACACCTTCATGCAGAGACAAGAAGGAACCTACTCAAGGTAACATTGCAATTCACTGGTAGTGGAAATACAAGTTAGAGCTTTGTTACATGGTAACTTTAGATGGCTCCTAGAGCTCATAACCCATGGATGACTGTACGTTAACACCTTTTAAGAGTCTTAAAGCATTCTTTATTCAATGTAATGTTACACCACTCCAGGGCAGGATTATTTCTAACACACCTAATTTTCTTTCTATTCCATTAATTTGTGGCCACCGTCCACAGCTTTTGTGCCCAAGCTGAAGCCTTCCAGCATCCCAAGATGCCATGGTGCCTCCCACCACCATTTGGACATGAATTTTGGCACTCAAGCTCCTCTAGGACTGCATAGAAAAGTCTATGAACTCACTGTTCTTCAAGCCACCCATCATGGCTCTGCATATGAAACAGTCATGAAAGCTGCCAATCTTTGTATTTGGACATTCAATTGTTTTTATTATTGGAGAGTGCCACCATGCAAATGGTAGCAGAAGAGTTCACCTTTCAACCCCACATGGACCAGCCTTCTCCGCTTCCACAAGGATCAAGATGACTTCTTTGCTAGCACACGGAAGTTACCAGAAAGACCATATCGATGTGCCCACACTTTCTGCCACAGTCTCCCAGTGCACTTTGCTTGCACAAATGCTATAGTGGGTCTGGCAGAAGTCACACAGGTGAAAGCTATGTTCTGAGCGTGCTTCTAAGCTAGACAAGCCTCAATCCCAAAAGCTTCCAAACCTGGCTCCACACAGAAGCAGCAGGAACAGTGAGTCTGTCCTTTCTCTAGCTCCTAGTCCCACCTCTGCTCACAAAACTTCTAGTGGCAAGTCACAGTTGTGGAGGTCAGGGACAGTCAGAGACTAGATTTTTGTTTGACCTGGAGTGTGACTGCTGCACTAAGCTAAACAACAGTAAAGATGATTAACATTTGTTCAGCTTACAGTATAAGACCTGACAAGGCCCTTAAAGTAATGATTCATAGTGCTATCTATTTAATGACTTTTCTATGCCACTGTAAGTTAGTACCTGAAGACCTTCAATGTTAGATCAATAGCACTAATAAAGTCCATAGTAGAATTCATAGAGTACATGGTGCTTCTTCAGTGTAAAAAATCTTCTCAGACTGGTAGGCTGGGTATATTCTTGTTCTTTTCATAATTAGTTTGGGTCACGCAGTCCTGGTAGAGTTGTCACTGCTCAACACTCATTACACTGCTGCATTTAGATCCAAATGTACACATCTGTGTTCTTAAGTCTACCTTGGTCTTAGTGAGAAGCCACACCAGTACTTGGCTGGCACAGAATCTCTATTACACCTCCACAGGAACAGGGTCTTACAACTGTTGGCACTGGATTTGGACACAGTCCCTACACCCTTGTTCCTGGCAAGCACAACCCTCAGACTGAATACAACACCTGCCAGTTGATAATAGGAGAGTTTATTGATGCAGAGTGATAACAAAAATGCAACAATACAAACAGTGAAATAATTCTATATCTACCAATCCTAGGGCTGTCATCAGAGTCAAAGTACATCTGATCAGGATGCAGGCTCCCCTCTGAGGTTCTTCTCTTAGGTGTCAGCAGTCTGGAGGTGGGATGCCAAGGCCCATAGTACCCCTCCAGCGAGGTGCATGAGACAAGCTGCTGGTATGCCCTTGGTCCATGGTGACCCCCCTCAAGGAAGAAAAGGAAGGACAGGATGTGATGCTTTGTTAATCTCAAGTCTCTGCTTTGTATTCTCCTTCTCCCTTGACTCCTGATGACTCTTCATCCATGGCTGTCCATGACTGGTAGTCTCTCTGTCATCATATGTCCATGTAGCCTCCTGGGCCCTCACCTAATGTGGTCTGTTCCCACTCAGCTGGACTCAGTTCCCCACCAGGAGCTCCCCACTTCTTTGGGGCCTTGTAGCTGGTATCACTTATCTAATGTTATGGAACAATAAGGTGCTTACTTCCTCAGTTCTCAGGCTGTGACCTTTTTGTGTTAGACAACCTGTCTGACTTGAAGGCTCTGATCTCATGTCATGGGATACCCCCCTCAATTCTCAGGCTGTGTCCATCCATTGGCCTTGTTGTGCTAGACAGCCTGTCTGCTTCCAGGACTATATAGAACTCTGTGTGTGAGACCCAGGATCTTTAGAAATCCAATTAACCCCCACTGCCCATCTTGAACCCTTATAATACATATATATCTATATCTATAAGCCAATTCCCCCCAAAACAAGCCTTTAAATACTGTTTCTAAAGCAACACCAACTTGTAAGCATTATGTCCTTTGTACCACTGCTGAGTCCCTAGAATCTCAGCACACCATTTCTCTAACCTTTTGGGCATTCCTGTTTACTGCTCACAATTTAGGAACACACAACAATTGAAACAAAAAGACATACAGACTCCATAGGGGCTCATCCCTTTTGCCTCCAAATTACATTTTACTTAGCTAGCATAAGGAATACATAAAAATATGTATATTGAGACAAAACAGTAGCTACCTACATGCATTTCCCCAACACTACCCTCATTTCTTCCACTCCCCTCATTTCACCACTATTGAGGACTCGTTGGTCAAAAATCTTTAGGGGCACTAGGATCCTTCCTCTTTCCCATCCTAGATTTAGCTTCTTTTCTGCTAAAAGCCAGTGGGTGCATATACAAATTCATTAATGTCCTGTAATTATACCCTTTTAAGTTTAGTACTTTTAATGACAGGTACTAACTTAATGCACCATAATAAGTACTACTGTACCTTAGTGCAGGTGCACCTTAGTGCAGCAGCGGCAGCCTCCACCCCCTCCCCACAACTCCCAGAGAGCAAAACCAACTCTGGGCAGGGTGGGTGTAGGGGCTCTGGGGGCTCTATCCCCTCTGGCACAGTGACACAACTAAAGCTGACCCTGCTCCAGCGGCCATCTCTGGGCTCCCTGGGTGGTGTGGGGCTGGGGCCAGCGCAGGGCTGGTGTGGGGAGCGGGAGCAGTGGATTATTTGGGATGGGGGGCACCTGCACTGGGCAACAACCCTGGGCATGGGGGAAGGGGTGGCCCCACAAGTGCAGTGGGCCCTGGCCCAATCCCAATCCTGGGCATGAATCAGATTGCTTCCTCCCCCTTGCCACAGCCCTTTCCACTCCTGCTGCCCCTTCCCAGCAGGAGACTTTCTTGCCAGACTTTCTTGCCAGAGGGTATGCCCACGTGCTCAGCCCCACCCTACCCCCATTTTTTTTCTCCTTCTGCCTGTGCCTGGAACCCTACAGACAGAAAATCCCACTGTCCTAATTTAAGTACCTGTAAATTATTCAAATTAACATTTTGGTCTAGGACAACCGTGACCTATTTGAGTTAATTTCCATTTAAGCTTCCTGTGCAAACAACTCTTCCTGAACCTGTTTTGATGGAAGTCACAGCCTGGGACAATTAATCCCCAGTGAAACCCATCTCTATTTTTAGCTTTCCAGAATATGAAGTCTTTCTTTCTCTGTCACTGTCAGCCCCAGGAGGGCTAAACATTCTTGTGCTTTTTGTCTTTTGTTTTTAATATTTTTTATAATAAATTTGTAAAAAGAAGCAAGCAACACTTTTTAAACTTTTTATAAAAATGTATTAGGGGGAAAAGGGGGTGACAATATAACAAAGGATGGCCCACACAGGTTCCCAGGTAGAGAAGACACAGCCTGGGACATCACACTTTAAAACAAAAACATCCATTACTACATCAAGTTGCTAAGGCACTTGCTAGTTTCCCAGGAAGGTGTATGTGTGTGTGTGTGTGTGTGTGGGAGGGGAGCAGTGTCACAGTGTGAGAATGAAATGTCTACTCTCAATGGTGCAGAACAGCCCCTGAATGGCCCAGAATGCCTGGAAGGTGGATACTGTCTACTGGAGGACCACATGTTCAAATTCCAGTGACAGATGCACATGGACTAAGAATGAAAGAATCACAGGGCATCACCAGAACTGTCCCCAGTAAGATAATTCTTTCAGCACTTGAGGGTTACCATCTTGGCCTGACCAAACAGAAAGTTGGCAAGGTAGATGCCCCCTCAGTCACCCAGCATGGAAAAGAAAACAAATAGGTAGTCTCTAAGATTGTCCAAGTCCAGTTCCTCAAACAAGGTGCCAGGGGCAGCAAAGGACAATAGCAGCTGGGGGGCACCAAAAAAAGCATGGAATAAATCCTCATTTACCTCCTTTAGGCAAAAGGGACAGGTTGCCAATGCAGCCAGATTCATGTAGCAGATGAGAGTGCTGGTGGGCTGTATCCCATGCAGCAACCACTACTGGAGATCTCTGGTCTGTTTGGCAATGGATAGTTTAAAAATGTGCACAACACGGGGCAAGCTGGCACAAATGCTGTTGCCACTAGATGCCACCCTTATATCATGTCAGGACAAGTGGCAAGGACACAAACTTTAGCAGGCATGAACCACCCACCTGCACATGGGCTTCTTGGGGAGCTTGTCAAAGCAAACCCCAGCATCACTGTCAGGAGGCATGGGAAGAGTCAATAAAATGCTAGGCCTATTACTCAAGTTGCTGTCCATGGACTGTGATCTAAGAGTTTGGACAGAATAATGCAGCTACCATGCAGGACTGGCAGGAAAAACTTGGTGATGTACAAGCAGTCAAGACGTGCCAGGGCAATCCTACCAGTGGTCATTTTCAGCCAAGTGTACTGCCTCATGTCAGTGTAGAAATGGTGCCAGATGTCAACAAGACCTGCTGACTCCAAAGCTGTCCACAGCTGCTGAGCTGAGGATGGATGGGGTTCTGGCCTGTTCCAGTCAAGCCACTCATTGACTGCAAAATTAAAGTCCCCACCCAGGAAAAAGACTTAATCATCAGTTACACTCTTCATAAAATCATCCAGGTCTCAAAGTCAGCCAGGGTCGCATTCATGCCCAACAGTAGGCACATAGATGTGAATTAGAAGAAGATAATGTGGCCCAAAAAAGATATGAACAGTTAGCAAGCATCCAGGCACAATCTTTTGGGCTACCGTCAAGTCAAGCATCAGCTGTGGAGACAAGAGGATCACAACCTAAGTGCTCAGGGAGGTGCCATGACTCAGAAACATATGGCCCCTCCAGGTGGCTTGCCAGTCAGCTTAATTAGCTGTGTCAATGTGTGTCTCTTACAGAAAGACAACATCTAGCTTTTTCTGGAGCAGGAAATCAGAGAGACCTTACTGTTTCACAAGGTCTCTGCATCCATTGGCATTGACAGAACCAAAGGTCATAACAGCCATGTATGAAGTGTGTAGGAAGGGGGGCAGGTAAAGACAAAAGAACAGAGAAAAACAGAGGAGCTGAGAAAAATGATGATGGTTTGAATTCATCCAGGCAGCATAAAGAAAGTTTTTGCAGCCTGCAAGTACCCCCACAGCAGTGACACGCTCCTGTACTCTGATGGAGGGAGGGACATGAAGCCAGAGACCAAAACTCTGGCTCAAAGGGCAGAAGCCGAAGCAGTGGGCCACTGAGAGCAGTCTTCAGCCATTCCAGCAAAAAAGGGAACCAGAGGGGTGGAGGATGAGCACTCCTCTGGCCAGCAGCTTTCTTTATGCTGCCTGGGTAAATTCAAACCCTCATCATTTTTCTCAGCTCTCCTGTTTTTCTCTGTTCTTTTGTCTTTACCTGTCCCCCTTCCTACACACTTCACACTTGGCTGTTATGACCTTTGCTGGCCAGAAGCTGGAAAACACATGCAAACCAGCACCACAGCAGAAAACAAAAGTAAGCAAAATAGCAGGAAAGAGATGGGAAAAGAAGCAGCAACAGATCAGCGGGGAGAGGGGACAAAATAAAACCAGAGGAAGGAGTAGGGAAGGGATAGTGAGGGGTGGGTTACTGTAGGAGAATGGGGCTTGGAAAAGGCGAAAAGAGGTAATAAAATGAATGCACAATGGTGGACTACAATAAAAAAGGGATCAGACTGTCTGGGGGAGGAAAAACAAAGGAAAAGAAGGAGAAGAGGCTCACAGAACAGGCACAAGCTACCTGAGCTAAGAGGGAATACACCTGTCATTTTGAAAGACAGACAGATAGACTTTTTAAACTTTTTATAAAAGTTTATTAAGGGGGAAAGGGGGTAACAATCCAACAAAAAGTAAAAAAAAACACTGCCCACTCAGGGAACCAAGTAAAACAGACAATGCCTAAAGCTATGGCCTGTAAGCCCTTCTCTCACAACCTAAAAAACAAAAACAGCTAGTACAACAGCCCACTCAGACCCCTGCCAGTACCCTGGGGGGAAAGGAAAAGCATTATTACAATTCAAGGACTAAACACATGCCCTTAGTGCTGCAGAGCAGTCCCTGAATGCTACAACATGCCTGGAAGGTGGCTACTGTCCACTGGAGAACTGTATGTTCAAATTCCAGTGTCAGGTGTGCCCAAACCAAGAATTGAAACAGTGTGAGGGCATCATCAGAGCCAACTCCAGTGAGCCAGTTCGTGTGGCTCTTGAAGATGGACATCTTAAACTGACCAATAAAAAAAAAAAATGTCCAGGCAGATGACACCCTGCTCTGCTGCCCAGTATTGGAAAGAAAGCAAATATGTGGTCTCTGAGAGGTGCAAGTCTAGCAGCTCAAACAAGGTCCCGTGGGCAGCAAAGAGCAGCAGCAGCTGGAGACACTTGAGGAAGGCATGAAATCAGACCTCTTCTACCTTTCCTGGACAAAAGGGAGAGGCTGCTGATGCAATCAGGTCCTTGTGGTGGATGAGAGTGCTGGTGGCCAGTATCCTATGCAGCAACTGCTACTGGTGGTCTCTGGTTTGTTTGGCAATGAGTAATTTATAAAGCATGCACCATGCAGATTGAGCTGATGTGAGCACCAGGGCTACTAGGTGCCACCTCTACATCATATCAGGTTGACTGGTAAGGACGCAAGTATGGCGGACACAAACCACCCATGTGTACAGGGCTTTCTGGGGAAGCACATCAAGATGAACCCCAGCATTGCTACCAGGAGGCACAGGAAGAGTCAATAAGGTGCCAGGCCCACCACCCAGATTGTTATCCATGGCCAGGACAATAGGCAGTGGTGGAAAGGGCTCTCTGGAGATATCTCCAGCTGGAATGTCCCACCACACTCAGAGGTAGTCCTCAATGGCAGCTGCTGCTTCCACTGGTAGGGTGGCCCGCATGACCCTCAAGAGACAGGTGGTGCAGTGGTCCGAATGTATGCCCAAGTGGGCAGCCAGAGCCTCATCTGACAACCAGTCCAACTGGGCCATATTGAGAAGGTGGCCTAGCTGGACCGTACGCAACTGGATGAGAGAGTCAGTGAGGCTATCAGACCTATGGCTCAACAACCTGTGCTGCAGGGCTGGGTTGTAGACCAGTGGTGCCTGCGGCAACTGTGGAAATTGCAGATGTCCGGCCTGGGGTTGGAGGTGGAAGACATCCACCAGGCCCATGCCAGGGTGTGGTAAAAAGGCGGGATGGTGCCACAGTCCAGGAGGGCAGGATCCAGGAGAAAGAGTTCTTGGTCAAAACCAAGGTTTACTACCTAGTGCAAAAACACTCAGGCCAGCTGATGCCAGGGAGGGCTGTCTTTACAATAAAGGAGTCTCTGGATAGGCTGTAGGTGGAAAGCAGCCACTCTACTTGGTAGGTCAACCAAGCCTTGGCCTCCCTTAGCCATAGGCAAATAGAGAACAGTTCAAGGGAGTCAACAGTGTCCATCAAAGAAAAAATTCCACCAGCAGTCTTTGAAGCTGTTTAAGTAAATCCAGTGAGGGATCCAACATGGCACACTGGTGGCATAATTTTTCAGCTGCCAAATTGTTCACAATGAGGATCCGTCCATGG
This sequence comes from Caiman crocodilus, assembly GCA_030014935.1. Classification (NCBI taxonomy): domain Eukaryota; kingdom Metazoa; phylum Chordata; order Crocodylia; family Alligatoridae; genus Caiman; species Caiman crocodilus. The sequence goes on from JAGPOW010003316.1 coordinate 141,638,458, forward strand.
TAACAGAGGTTGGGCAAGTGCCAGCGCCACAGGCATGCCTCCATCTCCTCACTGAGGCCTTCCAAATTCTGGGCTGGCAAGACTGATGGGCTGAGGAACACCCCCAGATCTTTAAGGCCCTTGTGCTGCCAGGCAAGACCCCCGTGCAGATCTTGGGGTGGGTGGAGGGATGATTAGGCCTCACACTGAGGACTAGGGCATTGCTCTTAGGCCAGTTAACGTGAGCTGAGGATGCACACTCATAAGCACACTGACAGTTAACCAACAACTGGACATTACTCTGGGTGCTGAGGATAACGGTCACATTGTCTGCATATGCTGTCAGCCTAACCAGCAAGCCACCAACCAAATTGGAGGTCAATGGAAGAACAAAGCCCATCAGGCACCGTCACAGCATGTAAAGGAGGGAATGTACAGCATTCCTAAGAGAGGTCAGCCCTAGGAGATGCCCTTGTGTGCCAGGAATGGAGCACAGAGCACGCAGTTCACTTTCAAAATATTGGAAACATCTCAGTACAGTACCTGGAGGGTGGAGATGAAGACTGGTCTGAAGCCAAAGGCCTCTAGGGTCCGAAAAAGGTTTGTCCAAAGAGGTCTGTGGCTGTCACCAGGTCACAAAGCAGGAACAGATGGTCCTGCTGGTCCTGGATGGTCCTACCCAGCACACAGTAGTTTTGTTTGGGACTTATGACTAAGGTTATGACAGTATGCAGTCAATTGGCTAAGGCTTTGGTCAGAATCTTGTAGTCAGCACACAGAAAGGATACTGGCTACCAGTTCTTAGTGCAGCCGAGGTCCCCTATCTTTGGTTGCAAGTTCTGCCCAGGGACAGCTGACTGGCAGGATTTTATCACTGAGGCTTAGCTCTCTCACTGAGCTGAGGATGGATGGGGTTCTGGCCCATTCCAGTCATGCCATTCATTGACTGTGTAATTAAAGTCACTGCTCAGGAGAAGATCATCACGATCAGCTGCACTCCTCAAAAAGTCAGCCAGAGTCTCAAAGAAGGCTGTCCGTTCTCACCCAACAGTGGGTGCATAGATGTTAATTAGGAGGAGGTGATGTTGTACTAAAGTGATATGGGCACAGTTAGCAGGTGGCCAGAGACAACCTCTTGGGTTACCACCAAGTCAGTCATTAGCTGTGGTGATAAGAAAATTGTGACTCCTGCACTGAGAGAGGTACCATGGCTCAGGAACATATGATCCTTCCAGGCCTCATGCCAGTAGGCTTGATTACCTGCATCAGTATGAGTTTCTTGCAGAAAGGTGGCATCCAGCTTTTTTGGGTGCAGAAAATCAAAGAGGGTTATTCATTTCAGAGGGTCTCTACAGCCACTGGCACTGAGTGAACCAAATGTTGTGGCAGCTATGCATGAAAAGTGTAAAAAAGGGGGATGAGCAAAGCCAAGAGAACAGAGTGGAACAGTGAGAGGAGCAAGCATGCAGGACAGGGATAAAACCAGGCCTACAGCTTGCCATCCAGCACAGCTCTCAACAAGTGCCCAACATCGCTGGCAAACTATATAGCTACATCCCCACAGGGGAGTGCAGCACCACTGCCGCAGCCTTAGCAAATACCACAAATGTCTCAGGTTCTTGGTACTATTTATGTATATGCTGTGCAACCCTTTGGTGGTGCTTTGTCTGGTCAAGCAACTCAATAAGGCTTTCAACCAAGTAACTGACACAAGGAGGTTCCTCAGAATCAGGAACAGGTTCCACCTCCAGGGTGGGGATGCTTCCTAATGAGGGGCCTACCTTAACTAAACTGGAGGACACCACCTGAGGCAGGACTTCTGTTAACTTGTCCTCAGAAGCAGAATCAAAATCAGACCCCAAGGAAGAGGAGCTGTACACATCAGGCACTGAGAGCCACTGAGCCCCAGGAGGAGCACTTGTTCCTTCACCAGGATCCTCAGCAGATGGTCCTGTGGGAGCAATATCCTCCAAGGGGGCTGGAGGGGGGGGATCAATCCCTGATCTCTTGGATGGGGTGCTCTCATGGGCCTGGCACTCTTGTTCCTGGAGCTGCTTGAGGCTCCCAGAGAGTCCAATCTCCATGTCAACCCCATCATCCTCAAGGAGCTGAGGGGTGAGGGGATGTCCACTGGACTCCACCACCACCTCCTCTGCCCCCAGGCCACCCCTGAGTACTATAGGTTCTGGGGGAGATGCCAAAGAGGCCGGAAGGGGTGGGGGAAGGACTGCTTACTAACCTCAGCTCCCCTTGAAGTTTTGGGGAGGTCTTGATGGGATAATAAGGCCTTTTTAGAATACTCCTTTTAGGGGGGACCCGCCCTTCCCAGCTGGGAGGGCCAAATCCTTCCCTGAGGGGGAAGGAGGGGGGAGCGGGTCCACCACCATCACAAAGCTAGGTGACTCCAATGAAATGGGGAGAGACTGAGAGGAAGGCCCTTCCCCACCACCCAACAGGATTCCTGCACCAGAATCAGGTGAGCCATCATCGGATGCAGCTGCAGGTGGCTCCGCCATGGTCAGCTTCTTCTTTGGACACTGGGTAGCCAAGTGGGACCTACTACCAGAGCAAAAACATGAGGTGTCCCTAGTGGTGAGGTAGACCTTATAACACTGCCCATCAAACAGAAAAGACATGGAGTGGGGCAAACCTCAACCCTCCCTTTTGAGAAGCATACACAACTGCCTTATAAAGTATAGGACATGCCAAGCAGCAGTGTAGGGACTGGCCCTGTAACCATGTCACAATGGGCGCAGGCAGTTAGTGAGGTCATTATTCAAGAGAAATAAAAGACATGTTCAGGCTATCACATGAATGGCTGGTGTTTCTAGGGGCGCTGCAAGGCAAAAAACCACCCCCAACAGACACCTGGTACTGCAACCTCAAGGGCTAAAGCAGGGGAGCTGAGGAAGACGATGGGGACTGAACTCATTTGAGCAGCCTATGAGCACCTCCTCCACTCCAATGGAGGGAGGGGCACAAAGCCAGAGACCAAAGCTCTGGTCCAGAGAGGCTGAAGCAGAGGTGAACCACTGGGAGCTGCCTTCAGCCATTCCAGGAAAAAGGGGTTAATCTTGCAAGGTACCAGAGGGGTGGAAGATGATGCAGGGAACAAAGAAGCTGGAAAGAAACAAACCAATCAATTCCAGGGGAGGGGAGAAAGATAAGCAATGTGGCAGGAAAGGGAAGGGAAAACAATAAACAGCAGAGCAGCTGCAGGGAAAGGGAGGGAAAACAAAAGACAACCTGGGGGAGGGGGAAAGGGAGACATTTCCTCCAGGAGACAGGGCTGAGAAAAGGAGAAAAAAGGCAAGAAAAAAGTAATGAAAAATTACTATAATGGGAACTACAATGGGAAGTGGATCAGGCTGTCTAGGGGAGGGAAACCAGAACAAGAGAAGGCGAAAGGCTTACAAAACAAGGAGAAGCCCTCAGAACTCTGAGCAAACACTTCTGCCAGTGGCCATTTTGAAAGTAAGAGAAAAAGATCTCTCTCTTTCCCCTGCATCCACTTTTCTCACTTTCTATTTCTGTAAAAGTGGTTGTTGACAGACCTTGTCTTCTGAAATCTGAAGTTTCTTGGCTCTGGATCATCTTTTGCAGGTGATCAAAATTTCCTACCAGGCGATAATCTAATTTCTCACCACTTAGCCAGATCAGTTTTATTAGATTGTCACATTACATACAATCCATGAATTATGTTTCCTTTTTCAAATATAAACTGTCATAGTGTACTCACCCTCTTCAGACATGGCTATATTACACATAGTCCGCTGAATGCCTGTTTTCCATTGAGTTATATATTTCAGAAAAAAATATATATTATGGGTATTCTCCATGTTTTGTTTTGTTTTTCCGTAGATTTGAATTTACCCATAAATCAAAGTTTTCTATGTCAGTATTAAGATTTAAGTTCCTATGTAGAAATAAATACATACTGGAAGGTAGGAATGAAGTCAGGCAAAGACAGAAAGGAATGAACATAGAGGCAGAAAAAGAATGCCAGATAGTCTCCTAGCTTGGCTGTATCAACTGAGGTTGTAACAAGGACAGAGAAAGAACAGGTAGTCAAATAACAATCAAAGATAACCAGCATGAAAGCTATTTCCTGTCCTACCAAAACCACTCTTCCTCTTCCCCTCATTCTCAACACAAAGTACTAGCATAATTATTAACATAATGAATAGAAAAATGTTACAAATCTTTTGTGGTCTTGTCCATTTAGGGGAGGTTGAGTAATTATTGGTTAAATAGTTTGACCAGTTATTCAAAATGAAAAAAAAAAATAGCCAAAAGTATACTCTACTTTCTTTAGACTTTTGCAGAATAGAAGCCATTCATATTATTTATTCATTACAGTGCTAGGTAATAGAAGATGATGCTTAAATTTGCAAACTAAGAAAGGTTGGTCGGTACTCTGTGCAGATATCAAAGGAATATCCAGACACTGCAAAAAGTGATATTTCACAAAGTTGGCATATTTCTAAGTCCTTCTGGGCAAAGTGAAGCTAAACTGGCACCTCTCAACCCTATATATAATAAACACATTTTTTTTAAAGAGAAAATATTTCTTCCAGTTCATTCCAGCTACCTTCATACTTTATAAATGAGGAAAGTTTTGATTTCCTTAAGGGTTACCTTGTGGTCTCCAGCTCCTCCTTATATGTTAGGAAATGTAATCACTTGTGTCTAGAATTTTTTGACCTAACTTGTATTTGTGAAGTTTCCATGAGTATCACTCTTATCCAACTTTATTTTTCAAGTTTTTTCTGACAGCTCAGGGGAAGCTTCAGCATATCCTAGAGGTTTGATACTCGTTATTGGTGCTAATTTATTTATTACCTCTGTCTCCTAGACCCTACAGATATCCAGGCTCATAGGTATGTTGAAAATGTCAGTGAATCCACCATGAATGGCCTCAAAGGATGTGGAAACAGAAAAGCATTGCTGTTCATGGATTGCCATGGATACCCACAAGGACCTGCTGTTCACAAATATCCAGTCTTCAAAAGCTCAGCAAATCAGATCAGATACCCACAGTTGAAATTGATGGTGAGTATCTGATTCAAAGTAGGTTTCCTTCTAAGTTGTTACTGTCATATTGAATTAAATCACATTATGCTGTGTCACATCAGTATACAAGATGCTACATAAACGACATAACCCAACATAACAGAAAATCTAAGGGACACTATACTGTTTACCAGATCAGATTACCTGTAACACATAGTATTCAAACAAATAATTCTAGTGCTTTTTTGCTACATTTTAAATGCCTGTCATGCTCTTTTATAAGGGACCACTGAGTATTCATAGACATCCTATTTATATGCGTTGTTTGACACATATGCTGTGTCTGATAAATGCATACGTTCTAATGTTTTAGTTCTCTTTTCATCAACATCTTCTCCCTCTCCATCTTTTGTTCTGTGATGTATTCCTTTATGAAGGTGAAATTTTAAAACTATGTTTCATGAATACAGATTGCATCATGAAATTGTATGTAACATGACACTGCATATTTCTAGCTTTCTGTATTTACTGATAAACTCAGCATGCTTTAAAAAGCATGTAAACATGATCTATCAGTCAGTCAGAGATGCTGAGAGCTCAGCAGAGGCAGACAACCAAACTTCTGGGGGAGGCACAGTGTACTATTGCTCAACTGAAATGCTTCTGAGTACAAACTACGAGCACTGATGGACTCAAAAGCAAGCTGTCCACAAGAAAATAATGACAGAATCTTGCAACCCTGAGAGAAGTTGAAAATCAGGGGAAAAAGAAAAAAGACAACTTCACTCCCAAACTTAAGAACACTCAGAAGAATGACAGCATGCAAGAACTAGATTTAAAAAGTAGAAAATGAATAGGGATAAGGTGGTAGGCAAAAAGATGGAAACATATATACTACAATGTTAAAAAGAATTAAGGCAAACTTCAGATTTAAGAATCCTTAGCAAAAGTGCATAGGGTCTTTTCCAAGTCTGACAAACGCTAATTTAACACCAGGCAATAGTATTGAGTTATATACATTTGTAAAAGTTTTGGAGATCAAGGTTTGAGGACATTAGACATTACATGTTAGATTGCTGGGCCCTTACTTCAATAAGTGGGAATCTTCTTTGAAGAAGTTCAAACTGATATGAGTAAGGGATAAACATTTTAGCTTTAGAAATATTTCCAAGGCATTATGGTTAATGCAAAACACTATCTCGCTGTCCATTGATCCTTCCAACCAGGTACTTATGTCTCAACATTACAGTATCATACTGGTGAAATGGTCTGCCTATCATATTATGATACATCTCTCTCTCTCCCACTCCCTTTTCCTTTTTCTTACCTCCAGCAGACTTAGATTTTCAATAGAAGTATTTATTCATTTAGGGTTTTCCTTTAAAATGGGAATATAAAATTAGTATTTGCAGAAGGCCTGGTCAATAAGGTATGCTTTCACTTAGTTTTGTCGCAAGGAGTTGTTCTACTACATTTCTATCTTCCTAGCATGAAACTTCTGAAGGATTGTCTACTCTATCTTACTTTTAACAAAGCCTTGTAGCTGTTGCCTTATAGGGCTAATGTGTTCTTGATTGTTAAACCATCAGGTATCAAACATTAATTGGCACAGAGACTGGTATCCAAAAATTTCCTCCCCCAAGTCAGTACTGCTGGGCTATAAAGTCATGTTGATTCTTTCTGTTTCCAGTGCACAGATATGTAATTATTCTATGCAATATGACCAGCTTCAGTAAGAGGGATCCTTACCTACCCAGCCTAGACAACCAAGCCACCCCACCTTCCCTGGGTAGGTAATTATGGTATTCACTAAGAAGATGTGGGTTCAGTATCCACAGACAGGAGGGAAATTATCCCAGGTCCTTGGTTGGCTATTGGATTAAAGGTGGCTGCATCCTTCCATGCCCCACCTCCCTCCCACCCCACCTGCCCCTTGCCCTTTCTCAAATGGAAGTGCCTACATAGTTTCATAGTAACTAGGGTCAGAAGGGGCCTAGAGCAGGCCATCTAGTCTGACCCCCTGCCAATGGCAGGAACGAGTGCCAGGGTCACAGGACC
>JAGPOW010003316.1:141656126-141677908 GCA_030014935.1 Caiman crocodilus
GAACAGGTTCAGGTCCCTCAGAGGCTCCTCATAAGGCCTATCTTGCTGCCCACATATCATTTTAGTAGCCCTCCTCTGCACCCTCTCGAGGCCGTCCACATGCCTCTTGAAGTGTGGCGCCCAGAACTGGACACAGTACTCCATCTGCGGCCTGACCAACGCCGCATAAAGGGGGAGGATCATCACCCTGGACCGGCTTGAAATGCATAGTTGAATGCACTTTCAATAAGGAAGATGCTTTCGCTTGCTTACACTCTCACAGACAAGGGAGGAAAGAGAAGACAGATGATAGGAATAACATCATTTTACTCTTTGTATATTTTAGGAGGACAGATATTTTTTTTTGAAGGGGCCTCTCTTCAGCCAGAGGAGCATTTGTATGAAGATTGTCTATGTAGGCACTTTACCTAGAATGGAGTAAATTTGCAAGCTAACTAGTAAAGCCAAAAGAGGAATTTAACAAACCAGTAGCCCAGGCAGATTATATAATTCATTCTTCTGCTGTTCAGAGTTGTGTTAAAGGAAAGTTCATGTAACAGCTTCAGGATGGATGAACTTATCAGACAATGAATTTTAAGAATTTTAAGTGAAACTGAGCAGTTTTTCTGCTAGGCAGTGGGTAATTAAAGTTCATTTGTTGGATTATTTTCTTTGGTGTCTTGCAAGACTACTTAATAATATATTTTCTGTCCTGTACTTGGCTCAAAGAATGCCTTCCATTTAATAATTGATGTCCTTTGTGATATGTTGGAGAACCTCTTGGTCATGTCTAAAACCAAACTTACATTGCTGTTTTGCAGATTTTCTACTATCTCCCAACTGCTCTGCTAAGTGTAGATATTTAATGTCTTAGATTCAAGAATGACTCAATATGCATTAATCAGACATAACCACATTTTTGGAAAACTCTCATTCCTGTCCATCTTTATATAGGAACAGCTTAAAAAGTGAGGTCTTTTTACATATCAGCCATCTCTAGACTTTGCAGTGTCATGATGTTTTTCATTTTCTTCTCACTGGGTAGAGATATATAAAACCCACATGTTATCTTTGTCTTCTTTTAAAATCTAGTATGCAACACACTGAGCTCACTATATCTTGGTCCTCAAGAGATGGCAGAGTAAATGAGTGATCTCTGCTTAGATATGGCATGACTCTTAACTGGGACAAAGAATAGTCTCGAATTTCAGAATAAAAATTGACTTTGTTTTACAACTCTGTCTAAAGATCTCAATGTTTTTGCTTCAACTTGCATATATGTCTGGGAATGTTCTCTCTGTTTATAGATCAATAAAACCATGACAAGGAACTATGGCTTTAAAGGATTTTCTTTCTCTTGTTGTTAGGCATGAGCATAAAGAATGAAGAGAAGCTACGGCTATCCTTTTTGAAGCATGTTTAGATGGAAGGGTTATGCATAGTCCAGATAGGGTGTTTTGGCTTTGTATAAATTGACATCACATAATATAAGATACCATGCTTTTTATTAATTTTGTTAAAACTTGTATTTCAGTATGGCCTGTATTTCAACAGAGTTACTTGCAATCACTCTGAGTGTAAATCAGTTGTATATATAGAATATTAGCTATGCTTGTGTATATAGAATATTAGGTATTACTCATGTGCAGAAATTACTTCCTGTTTATTTCAGAGCAAAATAATAAATGGCTTAAATCTATCTAATGATGTACAGATATACAGTTAAACATACGAACTCAGCTGAATAAACCTGAGCCAGAGTAGCAGATTCTTAGACCCTCTATAAATAACCAGTGATGTGAAGATCAGATGCTGTAAGCCTGGAAAAAAGATGTAGAATAATGTTGATTTAATATTTTCTGATGTAACATAACTTCAGCCAGGATATTAGGGTAGCTGCAATGCATCTTTGAGGCAGAAGGAACTAGGTACTGCATTTGTCCTACAAGGTACCTTTATGTATGTTTAAGCTTTAGAGGTGAAAGTTTAAGATTTGACTTAAATTTCAGTTTACTTGAGTCACCAGAGCAAAAGTAAGTTTGGAAATTATCTAATTGAAGTATGGTCTGTTTGGGGTATTTTGGGGATTTTACCTGTTTGCAAAAATTATTGTAAAAATCTGCATCAAGGCCGCTTTAAATGCTAGGCTAATGAAAGACTAGAATAAAAAATATCCCAGAAGCCAAAGCTCTTTGGCTTATTCACTTAAGACTTCCTTAGGGAAGCACAAAGAAATAAGTGAGTCTCCACTCCTTTACATAGATTTCACTACTTTTAAAATCAATAGAATTAGCCAAGCTTAAAATTGATATAATTGAGTGTCAAATAAACTTCTGAGTCTTTAGGGTCTCTCTAAAAGTTTCCTTAAAATGTTGATGAAGACAGTTTGACAATGAAAATTCTCTAGCATAATGGAATTATTCACAGGGAATAAACACCTAATCTTTGCCATTTCTCATGGGATGATCCAAAACTATTGAGTGAATTCCCTCAGTGCAGCTACATGATATGTTTACTGTGGAGCAGACTAATTAGCTCCATAGTAAATGTTTCACCTGTACATGCATGGCCCTCTTAAGCTGAAGTAAACTAACTCCACAGTGCACATGTCTACATGAGACATATTACTGCATATTAGCACAGTATTCAACACAGTAAGCATGTATGTCTACATAAGCATGCTCTTGCTGCACAGTAAAACCCCTTAATCCCACTTTAACTTGCTACTTGCAAATGTAAGTAGCAAATTGAGATTAGGTAATGAGCAGTAGCACACATGTAGACACAAACACTTCTCCTGGCTCAGGGCTCAGCTGCCTCTATGTCAGCCTCTGTTGCTATAAAAGCCTCCAGACATTTTGTGCCCTGGCACACACTTGCCAGGGAGCCTGAGGGTCCTGTGTCTCTCTGAGCAGGCCACAGCCTATCTGTGCCTGCCTGTCAGCACCCCAGTGCTGCTGCTTGGCACTGCACTGCCACATGGCTGCCAAGGCACTGCCATAAGGGCCAGCAGGGTGCTAAAGGGTGCTGCAGGCTGCTGCAGTTCTTGGCCAGTCCTGTCAAGCCCCAGGGCCATCTGAAGGCAACTTCTAGGCAGCAGGGCCGGTACCTTCCACCTGCAGCATGCCCTCATCAGCCTGTCCTGCATCTGCAGGTACTGCAGGGCATTGTCTCTGCCATGTGGCTGCCAGTCACATGACATGCCCCTGCACTGGGCACTGCTGACATCTGCCCATGGTTGGTAACACCAGGACAGGATTGTGGAGGCCCAGAGAGCTGGCACAGGACCCAGCATGGCATCATCCTTCTCACTCAGGCCCAAGACAACATGGATCCACACACCTGTGCTCTCCATCCCAAGCCCCAACTGAAGGCAAGAGGACAATGGTGTCCTTGTGGTGCTGTGGGGTGGGGAAGAGGTGTTTCACCAGTTTCAGTGTGGCAGGTGCTCCAGTGCCCACATTTATAAAGCCCTGTAAAGCCAGATGCAGGAGCTAGGGCATGACCAGTCAGTATAGTAGTGCCATATAAAGGTTGGCCTTTGAGGAATAGTGGGTCTCTATGACTGACCACAATGGTCAGTCCAGCCATGCCCAAAAGGCCATACCCTTTATGTGGCAACTGACCAACATTCTGGTGCCCTAGGATCCAGGTCATACCTATGCAGATTACGCTAGCATGGGCAGCTTACTCAAGCCCCAACCCTGGCCTGGCACCTCTGGTGACACATCACCAGAGGAGGGACTCTCAGGTATGTAGTGGCCCATCCCACCCAGCTCCCCAGCTGTAGATTTCAACAGCAGCTTGGGGAGCCCTGGCCAGTGTCTGCCTCAACAGCTGGGGCCCTACCTGTGAACCTGCACCATACACCCCACAGGCAGAGGACACTGGGTGCAGCCACTGCCAGCTGGGAGGACCGCACTGAGCTGCTAGCTAGGCCAGCCCCAGCCACATGGTAGGCCTACACTGGGGGAAGCTCTGTCCCCTCCCCAGCCCCTGCCCCTGGCCCCAGTCGCAGCCCCTGGCCCTATGTCCCCTCCCTGCCCAGCCCATATGCATTCCCCTGGCCCCAGGTTCTGTTTCACAGCACTCAGGGAAGTGGGAGACAATAAAAAACTTGACAAACCTATGCCCCTGCAGCTAAGTGGCCGCAGGCCTCTCACACACCAAGGAATGTATCAATGCTGGAAGCAATGTCCTCCTCAACTGTGGGGGAACAGGGAGTTATAGCACACCTACATGTAACAATTCAGCTGGCAACAGAGGTTACAGGGCAGCCCAGGCTTGTGTCTCACACCATCAAAACTCATAGTCCCAAACCATGAGTACAAATGCACTCAGGGCACAGTGAGGATCATCATCATCAGGGCATAGTGTGTCTGGCATCCCTTTGGCCACACAAACAGCTCACTGTGCACCGCCCAGGGCATGTGCAACAGGGACATGCTCAGGTCACAGTGGTGGCATGCGGGGGGTTGGGGGGGCAGCCCCAGGTTACCTCTTCAGAGATACCCCCAGCAGGGAAGGTGGGGGCACAGGAAGCTCCTCATCTCAGCTGTCTCAGAACCTCATGCTGTCCAACTGGAAACTGTGGGCTAGGCAGCAGTGCAGCAGAGCAGTTGCCCTGCAGGAGGAGAGGGAGGGCAGCAGAGTCTGGAGTCATAGCAACAGGTGCTAACTGATGTCTGGCCTGTACCACCCTGGAAATGGGCCAGAGGAGGCAGGCTGAATGCAGCCAGCATGCAGCAGCACTCCAGGCCCAAGGGAGCATGCAGGGACTTGGGGCTCATCCAGCAGCCACCTATGCCTGGGCCTGCCAGCTGGTTCCTGGGTACCCATGTACACTTGACCCCCAATCTGAGGTCAGGCAGTGTACAGCCCCTTACAGAGGGGTACAGAGCATCTTATCTCTGATACAATACAGAACATCTTATCTCTGACATGTTGCAAATGCTCACAAAAAGCTTCTGTCTGATGGCTATCCAGTTTCTGTACCTGAACATAGGGGAAAAGCCACACTTGGCAGCAAGAATGCTGGTTCAGGGTCACTGCTACCCAGTGCTGAGGCCCTGCAGATCAGCTGGCCTTGCCTGGGGTACATAATGGACCAAACCCTCCTCCTCCGGTGGTTGGTGGCAGTCACAAAAGTGTGGGAGGAGAACACAAGAGCCAGGTGGGTGGATGCTGTTGTCTATCAGGAGAGGTGGCAGGCAGAGGACATCATCCACAACATGGAATAAAATAGGGAAGAAATAAGGGGGACAATGAAGTTAGAATATAAAGTGTCATATGGAATATCCATTGAAGATTTATTTTCAAAAGCCAATTGATCTTCGAAATTTCAAGGTATCAGTGTCCGCGCTTGATGGCTAGAAAATCATATTTAGAGGTTTGCTTTCAGGAACCGGCTTGTAGGTAAAGTACATACTGTATTAGAACAATGGTCTAGGGGAATGGCAAGGGTTAATTGATTTCTAAAAGCCTGTTTGTCACAGTTTTACAGTCTTCAAGGCAGACAGGGTGTCTGAGGCCAATGGACATACACATCCTGGGAAATTAAAAACTTTCAAACTTTGTTTTCATAATAGAGAGATGTCTGGCTCCAGGGCTACAGTACCCACTTGCAAAAACCTTTGAGGTTTCTGGTTTCAAATGAAATGACCAAATGAACATGTATGCATGTGATAGGTTTATTAAGATTTTGGCTGATAAAACAGAATTTGGACAGCATGATGGCCCCAAGGAAACCAATCAGCGATACCTGGAAATGAAGAGTCATCAGAGGAGAAAGAATACAAAAAGAGGAGTTTTCAAAACAGCAAGCTGGCGCCAGCCCTTGACCTACAAGGTTGCTAATATTGGATGTTAAAGCAAAGTACCTCAAGGTGGCATTTATGTATCAGCTGAATGCACAGCCCTCCTTGCATATATTCTGCACACCGGGAAATTTGGATAATTTATGTTGAAATCATCTTACTTGCTTTGCCTGCATTGTTTTTATATCCTATCACTATGTATCAAAAAAATTAACCTATTATTAGCTGGAGGTGTCGTGGTAGGTCTGAAGGTTATATTCACCCAGAGCAGGGTATTGGGGCTCTGTTGTAAATCCAGTGCCAACAACACTTAATGAACAATGAACCAATGAGTGATTAAACTTGTGTAATGGTTTCAAAATTATGTCACTAGCTAAGTATATTATCACTTTCAAGCCTATCAGGGTAGTTATTTCAGTAGAAGTTCTCTGCAATTTGTCTCATCTGTTTGTATCTTGAAGAGGATTCTCTCTTTAGCCAGTCCTTACCATGAAGTTAATGTCTCACTCTTCTTATAAGATAAATTATTTTTTTAGCTTACATTCAGTCTTTAAAACAGTATTATTTCAAACACAACAGAACACAGAAGCTGATCAGAAGTTCAAATACAATAGATGGCTGAGTTATAAACAAGAGAGAAGGAGTAAGGATAAAGAAAAATGTGCCTTGACAGTTTGGCACTGTGGTGGACTGGACTGAGGCTGTAGAGGAGAAGGGGACCTCACAGGGGCACACTGCCATGTTGTGCAGGGGCCCTAGCACCAGGAAGGGTGCATTTGAAGACGCACACAGTCCCACAAGTACCCATATCATGAATTTTGCCTGCCTTCAGCCAGAGGTGCCTGGCCCCAGAACCTAGACTCCCTCTGCAGCTATCTCCTTGACAGCTGGCAGTCTTTGTGGCTGCAGCAGGCCCTAGCAGGCCTGCAGTTTTCACCCTGCTGCAGCTTAACACACACACACACATACGCACATGCGCGCGCACACAGACACACACACACACACACACACACACACACACAGAGTGTCACCTATTCACGAGTTTTTCTTGTCAGCAGTTTGAGGTGCAGTTTCCCAGAAACCCCTGCACCTATCTCCTTGAAACTTGTCAGGCTTTGTGGCCTCAGCAAGAGCTCCCATGCCTGCAGTTTTCACGCCACTGTGGCTTAACACACACCTGTGACATGAATTTTGCTTTTAGGATTTTGAGGTGCAGTTTCCCAGAAACCCCTGCACCTATCACTTGAAGCTTGGCAGGCTTCATGCTCTCAGCAGAGGCTACCACTCTTGAAGCTTCATCTGAATCAGCCATAAAACAACAAATTATAGTATTTCATTGATTCCCCATTATACCCTCCAGTCAAAATTTCAAATCGCTCCAAATTGGCTCCGAATCAGCTCCAAATCATTTCAGCCCAATGAAATTGGAAAAGGAATTTGAATCTCTGAATCAAATTGGCTGAATCCAAGCTCGCTGAATCTGAATCCAAATCAAATATTTGCATAGTTGCACATGCCTACTGGATAACGTTCTCGTAAAGGTTCTTTTAAAACTACTGACAAGAAAAGGAGTATGTGGGTCCAAAGAAGAAGTCAACTTGGTAACAAAAGGTCCAGAACAAGCCACTCATCAGCATAAACAATAAAAGGATGAGCAGGGGAAGTTTATATAGTTGGTAAGACAATAATACAATATAAAACAAATCTTGCCCAAGATACATTTTCTACCTTAATTTTTTCCAGATCTAACTCTAATTCGTACTTCATATTATAAATGTTAAGACAGTAAGAAAGCAAGGATAAGTAATTTAGCTGGGTGGAACTCCTTAAAAACAAGGCTAAACATAATGTGTAATCCTGATGCAATATAAACAGGACTTTAATTGGGTTTTATTTATCCAATACATATGCCAGTAAATGGACAGTACACCACTCTGTTGTGTTTGCTATTAGGAAAATTACTCATTCAGCAAGAAGATAGTTCTTCTAAAAAAGCAAACACAGAACTTAGTTGATAGTGAATGTTTAATTCATTTTCATAAAAATCAATAACATTCCTCAAGAGAATAAAGGTAAATTAATTCATTTATCCAGATCTTTAAAGCTGATGCATAGTAAACACAGGACATTTAACAAAGGTTAAAGAGTGTCTGTTGATAGGCAATCAAGTTAGTAACATCATTTTGATTTTTTTTTATTTCTTAGAACTGTTAGGATTATTTGTATTACATTATCACTGTATCATTTCAGAACAGAGCAGGTGTATCTTGATTTTATCATACTCTCAAATATTCCCCCTGATGTATATATGCTATTTGACCTAGATAGCTGATATGGAGAATGATAGCCGATAAGGAGAATGTAAGAATAAACATTTTGAGCATAAAGATATTAAACAAAAAACAAGATATTGAATGATGATGATGATGGATTCCATGAGCATGGCAATAGTTTGTGCTATTTGTGAATAAAGTGATATTAATGTCAATTCTGAAGGCCTTAAGGATGTTGGAAATAAAGTGATCCAACCACTGTATTCAAACAGATGGTGAGGATTACCCTAAAAGTAATGTCTCTGTATACAGGATAAGTATGGGTTGGCTTCTTATTACCTACTGTGTTCTTTACCTGTATTGTCATGTGTCCTGAATCTAGATTATTTTGCTACTGAGATGACTACTACTACTACAAATAATAATAAACATGTTGTCACAAAAAACAGCCACTTTGCAGGTATGTACATAAACATTCCCCTTCTCTAAGGGAACTGAAATATAGTAAGAAAAAGAACAATATCAGGAATGAAAGCAAGGATTTTACTCTGCAACGAAATAAGTGACATGATTTATCATGCATGGCTACTATTAGGAAAGTGTTTCTACATTCTTTCCCCCAGCATTTCCATTCCATGCTTTTGCGCCATCATTGCACATTGCTTTACTGGTCCAAGTCCTAAACCAGATGGAAACAAAAACCCTGAGGGTCATTGTTTAAACCAGTGAAACCTCTACCTTTTGGCCTCATGGACTGGAAAAATGGGCGCCAGTTGCCAGGACTGGGCCCTCAACACCTCCCACAGGATTGGGCCCCCATTCCCATACTACCTCCATCCAGCCTAGCAAGCTAAGATCAGGCCCTGGACTTCCTTCATTGGGCCCTGCATGCCAGTCCATGTTACCTAGGCTGAGGGGGTCCTTATAGGTCCAAAACATGGGAACAGGATAGTTGCTGTTAATATCACCTCTGCCCTGCTACCAAATCTTTGTATATGTGGCTCCACAGGTCTGATTGCATGGCTCCAAAGGCCAGATTTAGTTTGTGGGCCAGGGGTTGATAATCCCTGCTTTAAATGAACATTTTAAAATATGCATTGAATTTAAATTGACTAAGACCCTTATCCTGCAACAATAATGCATGTGACCAGAGACAGATCTGGGGGGAATGGTGCACTGATACTATTGCACCCCACCTTGCTTCCTGCTCCAGCCAAAATTTGAAACCAACTGGCAGTGGCAGCAGCATTTCTGATCAGTGACTGCTTAGGGAGTCAATTGACTTCATTACCATTATAATCTTATCTGATCCCATTTAAACTCATAATTCCATAGGTGTTAACAATCTTGTCTCCTTTTTAATGGTCTTGATGTCCCAAGAATCAAGCTATTGTTTCTTCTGCAGTTCTGCTGTCTGTTAGCTGATCCTGAAGCTCCCATTTCACAGCCCTGAAGATTGTTTTTAACTCATTCCGATGAAGTTATATTTGTTTTTGTGTCCATCTTAAACTACATAATACAGCCCTAGACCCTTAGCGTATTAGCAAACTTTCTAGTTTATTTTTAACTGGAGAAAAAAATGTGTTTTATATGTGATGATGCACTTCACCATCTGCACCCCCGTCTTAAAATTCTAGATTCACCCATGCACGTGAATAAATGTATACACCTGTTTAGCTATGGAATTACTCATGCAAATCTGACCTCTATTCCTTTGCTCATTGCTGTGACCTTTGCCTTATCCTGTAGCAGCCACTAAACACCATAGCTGATTAAATTAATTTGCGGCCAGATACTATTCCACCTATTAGGTGTATACACTGCTTAAGTATTCCACCCTGCTTGGGTCACTGAAAAGTTGTTAATAAAAAAGATGGATTGTTCCCCCTCCTTGTCCTCCTCCTGGGCTCCTGCTTTTTTGCAGTTCAGTCCTTGGAGTAAAATGACTGTGTCATTAAAAATTAAATGCAATAATGCAGGGGTTGGCAACCTGCAGCCCACATGTACATAAAGAGCTTGGATCCAACCTACAAATGTGTGCTCAATTCTGCATTTTATTCACAATGTACCAATCATCAGCTGTTTATTCCTTCCATGTTTTACAAACAGCCTGCTGATCTCCTCCAGCTTCTCCAGCTGCCCCTATTCTTTGCCTGAAGACCTGTAGTCTTCTGTACTGCAGCTTCTGGTTACTGGTTTCAACAAACTAGCCAATACAAGCTATCATTTTCAGTGGAACATTTTTTGCTTGTCTGTTGAATTAGCAGGGCAAGACAGCAGCCCTCTGTGCAAACCTGGGATGGCTGGAGTGGCTGGAGGGGATGAGCAATTTGTGCCACTGGCCAGGTTGCAAGCCCATGTTAGTAAAAGGTTGCCAACTTTTACATTTATGTATTTTCAGGGACTTGAACAGGGTTATATAGAATTGTACTTGGGACTTAAATCCACTTAGATACCCAATAGATGGAATAGGATATGACCCTTAGTGCCTAGATTTTGGACAGCAAAGCTTCAGAAGTGCCTAAAGCTAAGTTCCACTCCTATGCATTAGCAACGGTGTCACTGTTAATGCCCACTGATGCTACATTGCCATTTTGTGTAGATGCACGCACTGAGTAATGCTCCTAGTATACTTTCCTTTTTGGCCTCATGTATCTTCTTCTCCTGGCTTTGGGCACAGGCAGAGGATGCTTTCCAGATCTGTCTAGTCTGCCACTTACGACACTGTGCCAGGAAGTGGACATGAAGTTTCAACCCCCACTGGGTGATGGGAGCCTAGAATCCAGGCCTCCCAATCATAGAAATCATAGAAAATTTGGACTGGAAGGGACCTCACTCAGGAGGTCATCTAATCCAACCACCTTCTCAAAGCAGGACCATGCACAACCTGATCATCCTAGCCAGGCCTTTGTCAAACTAGGCCTTATAAACAGATATCCTGGTTTTCTTTGGAAAAAAAATTCTCAATTTTCAGATTTAAAAAGTAATCCAAAACCCACATGTTTAGAAAAGCTGATGATTAAAATGAAACAGCACTAACATATAGTTATGTATATCTATATATAGCAGTTTTTCATTTTGATTATGGAAACATGGATCTGGGGTTACATTTTTTAATTTGAAAATTGGATATTTTTTTATCAGAGGAAATGCTTATAAACTTCCAAGGATGGAGATTCTACCACCTCTTTAGGTAACACATTCCAATGCTTCACCACCCTCCTACTAGAAAGTTTTTCCTAATTTCCAACCTAAGCCTACCTTGCTGCAACTTGAGACCACTACTCCTTGTTCTGTCATTGAACACTACTGAAAACAGTCTAGCTCCATTCTCTTTGGAAACACCATTCAGGTAGTTGAAGGCTACTATTAAATTCCCCCTCAGTCATCTTCTCTCCAGACCAAATAAGCCCATTTGCCTCAGCCTCTCCTCATAAGTCATGTGCCCAGCCCCTTAACCATTTTTCCTGCCTTTCACTGGACTCTTTCCAGTTTGCCCACATCTTTCTGTATGGGGTGGCTGGAGGAAAACTGGACACAGTACTGAAGATGTGGCCTCACTAGTGCCAAATAGTGAGGAGAAAATCACTTACCTCTATCTGCTGGCAACACTTCTACTAATGCAGTTCCCTTACGCTGTTAGCCTTCTTCACAACAAGGGCACACTTTTGTGGACAGTTTACTATCCATTATAACTCCTAGGTCCTCCTCTGTAGAACTGCTGCTTAGCCAGTCAGTCCCCAGCCCATAATATGGAATTTTTCTGCCCTATGCAAAGGGCTTTGCACTTGTCTTTATTAAACCTCATGAGATTTATTTTGTCCCAATTCCTCCAATTTTTCAAGGTCTCTCTGAATCCTAGTACTACTCTCCAGCATATCTACTACATTCCCTAGTTTGGTGTCATCTGAAAACTTGCTGAGGGTGTGCTCTTACAGGTTATTGATGAACAAATTGTACAAAACTGGCCCCAGGACCAATCCCTGGGGGACTCCACTTGATACTGGATACCAACTCTACATTGTGGCATTGATCACTACCTTTTAAGCCTGACAATTCAGCTAGCTTTCTATCCACCTTACAGTTCATTCACCCAACCCATACTTCCTTAGCTTGTTTACAAGCATGTTGTGTGAGACAGCATCAAAAACCTTGGTAAAATCAAGGTATATTTCATCCACTGCTCTCCCCACATCCACAGAGCCTGTCATCTCATTATACAAGACAATCAAGTTGATCAGCCAAGACTTGCCTTTGTTGAATCCATGCTGACTCTTCCTAATTACCTACTTCTGCTCGAAGTGCTTAGAAATGGAGTCCTTAAGGATCTGTTCCATGCTTTTTTTTTCCAAGGACAGAGGTGAGGCTGACCAGTATGTAGTTCCCTGAATCCTGCTTTCTAAGGTTGTCCTTTTCTAATTGATTGGGACCTCCCCTAATCACTCTGAATTTTCAAAGATAATGGCCCGCAGCTATGCAATCATATCAGCCAACTCCCTCAACACACTCAGATGTAGTACATATGGCACCATGGGCTTATACAAGTCCAGCTTTTCTAAGAAAACCTATCCTATTTCCTAACCTGTTCTACTCCCTAATCTGTTATTTTGTCACAGAGGGCTGCTCACCTTCTCCCAGACTTTGCTGCCAGTGCAGTAGTCTGGCAGTTGACCTTGCTTGTGAAGACCAAAATAAAAAAGGCATTGAGTACTTCAGCCTTTTCCTCATCATCTGTCACTAGGTTGTCTCCGCCATTCAGGAAGAGACCAACAATTCTCTGACCTTTCTTTTGTTGCTAACATATTTGTAGAAACCCTTTTTGTTACCCTTTACATCTCTTGCTAGCTGCATCTCTAGTTGTGTTTTGGCCTTGCTTATTTAATCCCTGCACACTCAAGCAATATTCCTATAATACTCCTTAGTCATCTGTCCAAGCTTCCACTTCTTGTAAGCTTCCTTTTTGTGTTTAAGCTCAATGAAGAGTTCTCTGCCAAGCCAAGCTGGTCTCCTGCCATATGTGTAAGTCTTTCTGCACACTGGGATGGTTTGTTCTTGTGCCCTTGGTAAGGTTTCTTTAAAATACAGCCACCTTTTCTGGACTCCTCTCTCCCTCAGAATGGCCTCCCAGAGGATACTGCCCATCAGTCCCTCAAGGGAGTCAAAGTCTGCTTTTCTGAAGTCCATGGTCCTTACCTTGTTACTCTCCTTTCTTCCTTTCCTCAGGATACTAAGCTTAGTCATCTCATGATTGCTGCTGTCCACTACTACTTTCTCCATCAGTTCTTACCTGTTTCTGACAGCAGGTCAAGAAGAGCACAGCCCCTAGTTAGCCTCTTCAGTATTTGTACCAGGAAGTTGTCTCTAGCACTCTCCAGAAACTTCCTGGATTGGTTGTGCACAACTGTGTTGCTCTCCCAGTAGATATCAGGGCAAGTGCTCTTACCGTTGGGGCACTGAGCTAAAAAAGATGGGTTGCTCATTCTCCTTCTCCATTTTTTCTTGCTTATACAAAGTTATGCACTTTCTGAGGGGGGAGTAAGATCTAAAATTTACATATGCAGCCACTTAAAGTGCTATTTACTGGTCCAAAGGCACAGCTAGACACAATTCTAGGAATTACCCAAAGGTAGACATTACCAGGGATCCTGGTTTTCTCTGATAAAAAAGCCCCAACTTTCAGTAGAGAAACACAACTAATATATAATTAGTATATAATTAGTATATATATTAGTAAGTCCTGTCTGGACAATATTTATATATATATATATGGAATGACAATGGCTTGATAAACCTTGAGCTTCATTTTAGCAAGGATGTCATGATTTAAGTAGACTATTTTACTCAGAGATCCAAAGGTTGCACTTGCACATTTCATGCAGTCTTGTATTTTCATGTCAATGTCTGCCTTTGATGAAAGATAGCTTCCAAGATAGATGAAGTGATCCACATTCTCCAGTAATTCTCCATTGATCTGAATGGAGTGGGGGGTGTTGTTTCTCCATTTGAAGCAGGTTGGCAAAGGACTGATGTTTAGAGTTAAGCCAATACTCTCATAGACTTCTGACAATACATTAAGAATGGTTTAGAGTTCTGTTTCAGACTGAGAAATGACAGCATTGTCATCCACATACTGGAACTCTGTTATGGATGTTGTCATAATCTTTGTTTTGGACTTGAGTCTGTTGAGGTTGAAGAGTCTTCTGTCTGTCTTATACACAATTTCAACTCCAAGTGGGAGCTTTCTGTTGGTGAGGTGCATTATGGTGGAGATGAAAACAGAAAACAAATTTGGAGCAATGACACAACCTTAATTCACTCCAGTTTTCACCTCAAATCGTTCTGTTTGATTCCCATTGCTGAGAACCCTAGCTGACTTGTTGTCATGAAGAAGTCTCAGAACATTGATGAACTTGTTTGGGTAGCCAAATTTAGACAGGATAAAAATTGGGAGGACAATTTTGGACAGGATAAACACTGAGTCTAAGTACTGTAGTCATGGGTTTCATAAGACTCCATTTTTGAGCATCTATGGCTAATCTACATCCACAGGGGGTGTGTGCACCTGCCCTAGCTTCTGCTTCACATGCACAGTCTGCATTCCTGCTTAACTGACCATGCACACAGGGACTACAAACCAGAAAATAGTGTGATGATTAAAAATGCCATGTACATGATCAAATTTTGACACTTAGATGACCAGGAGGGAAACAAAATGCCATCCATGGTAATTTACTTCTTACACAAGTCTATAGTCAAAGTTTCAGCCATAGTCTTAAGGTTTGGATTTGCTATGTTTTTTACATAGAATTAAAATATGTCAACCTTAAGACAACAAATCAAGAACTTAAAGGTTCTTTAAAGGATCTGAATAAGAAAAGTGTTTGTGTGTGCTTATTTTTAAGCAAATAAGTAGTTCTACTGAGCATCACTGAGACAACTCATACACTTAAGATTAAATGTATGTTTATGTGCCTTAGCAAATCATTACCACAGTACTAATGCTTTGTTATTTGATGAAACTAATGTTTTGAGTGTTTCTAAAGCAAGTCCATTACCAATAATTTATAATAATTTATAATAAACTATTTTTATATACCAGGCCTACCAGTATGTTAGATCAGTATGGTAATCAAAATATTATGATTTTATGTGTACAGATTAGCAGTATGAGGAAATTATCCTAATTTACAATTCACAAACCAATAGCCTTTATATTCATTAACCCAGCATTTAGTGTTTAATCCTGTACTTCTGTTTAAACCGATTACACTTTCAAAAACTAATTATAAAGTAACATAATTCAATAACTTCTGAGATTAAGATGGTTACAAAGGCAACCTTTCAATATTGCTTCAGAGAAAATATCATAAGACATAACATCATCAAATGTAGTTCAGGCTTTATGTTTATTTCATGTTGACCCTTTGCCTTATAATTTAAAAAATATATGATCAAGGTAATTTATAAAAAAAAAAAACAGGAAAAACTATAGCACATTTTACATTTTTTTAGAAAAAATGAATTTGAATTTAGAATACATTTTCTAATTCTGTAAGGAAACCAGAATGGACATTATTAAAGGGGTAAGGAAAAAAATGAAAGGTAGGAAGGAAAAAAAAAAACATTGTGTGTTCGTCAAATGACAAATAGGACAAAGTACATCCAGATCTTCAGTCTGGATAGGAGTACAGGATTAAACACTAAATGCTGGTAGTAATGTACTTCTTCTAGAGTTTTCCTTTATATTTTGAGCCATCTAGTTGCTGTCATGTACATTACTATCAAAGAAGTTCACTGAGCAAATTTGGATAAACTTTTAAGTCTAATTGGGCGTGTCTACACAAGGCACTACAATGCAGTAGCAATGTTCTACTGCACCATAGCTTGTTGCTACCACAGGGTGGCATTACCAGGTACTGCTCTTGTGGTGATGTTATTGCATAATAGTAATGCGGTCATTGCTACTACACAGTAGTTTGTGGCAAAAATTGTATGGTGACAGTACTGCACAGTAATGCTGGTTACTGTGCAGTCATTTAGTACTTTCATTTTATTTATGCTAGTACCAGATGACTGCAGGAACAACTGTGCAATCCAGCACACATGTGGATGTAGCCATTATGTCTTACCACTTACAAACCTTCAAGGACAATTTTCAAAAAAGGCTAAAGATCATTTGCACAAAGAGTAATAATGATTGTGTAAATTAATATCTACTTTATCTACTAATATCTATCTTTACCTACCTACAAATTAAAATAACTGATATGGATACCAGTGTTTCTCAATTATTTTAGACTCAAGGCACCCCTCAGAAAATGCAAACTCTTAGCTTTCACCATGTTTTCCAATGGAAAATTAATAGAGCAATTATTATGTTGCAAAAGAACTAAGAAAGACCACAATAGGGGATAACATTTTTGACCTTATAGATCTGTATTTGAACCCTCTGCATTTATCTTGTGGATTATGTGTTGGTGTATTCACACCTAACAGTGATAATATTGCATGGCACCCCAGCTCTCCAATCAGAGGATCTCATGGCACCCCGGTGTGCTGTGTCACCCTGGTTGAGAATCACTGATGTACATACACCCATAGGAATTCTGTAAAGAGTAGGGGTACCATTTAATTGATATATACATACTTGCAGGAATTCTGCAAATTTTAGGTGCATCGTTGCATTCTTGTCCTTTTGAAAATCAGTTCCTTGATGTACAGCTGTAGAAGGATCACACTAAGAAGACTTTAAAAGCTATAATTGCAGAGAGGAAATTGATTGCTTAAAGACCACATTTATGTCAAAAGTCTTAGTGAAATGTGTTTGTTTTAAATTATTGATCTTGTCTGTTCTGTGATCTGTTGTTGTTGTCATCTCTGCATAGTAAAAATATAAACAAACACAAGTTTCATATCTACAGCATATATTGTTATGAGCCTTTGACCTATACAATTACCCCAATATGGTGAGCTAAATACTACCATCTGTCTCTTGTTTAAGAAGCATGCCAATTTACTATAGTCTCTTGAGATATTTTTTACTTTGCTCTTATAATTACTTCTTCAAAGTCAGTGAACATAAATGTGACAACATACGCTGGTTACTAGCTTTTCTCTTAGCCTGATGCACACCACAGACCATAAAAAACTGTAGTCCTGAAACATATTCAAACACTCATAAAAATAAAGGACATACTAAAGTGGCAAAAGATAAACTTGGAAATCTTCTTTGTAATGACCACCTTTCATATCCTTCAGATTTTTTTCCACCTCAGAGATCGAAGCAGTTTTGCCATCACAATTGGCTTCCCTGTGGTTTTTAAATCAATATTGATCCAAGGGCTTTGCAGGAATCCACACTGACAACACTGCAATCACTACCTTTCCTTCCTAATTTCCTTGAGTGAGTGAAACTTTAGCAATTTAAACTGCATGTGAGTGCCCCCATCATGACTAATAGGTCTTCAGGATGTGTTGGCATCTCCAGAGAAGCACCTTGGATCCTAATCTTAAGATTTCTGACTATTCAGGGACATAGTGGTAATTATATAGGTCAGTGAATGTCTTACGTCAGTGAACTAGAACAAATGCAATGGTCTAGTTTTAAAGAAAAAAAAAAGACATTTCATTGATTTATAAAAGGATATGTGATATAATGCATTTAAGCTAAGGAAAATTTGATAATACAGTTTAAATTTCAGCATTTAGAGCATACTCATTATATTAAATATAGAGCCTCAGAATCTAAACAACCTAAGGGCAAGAAGGAATCTTGAGCAATTTTGCCTCAAAAGACATTCTTAATTAAAGCTGAGTAGGCAATAGATTTTTTTCAGCCTGCAAGTATTTTCAAGACTTCAAAAAGATGTCCCTGTCCCAAATAGGAGTGAAAAGTCAAATCCTGGAAATGTGTATGAACCAAAAAAAAAAGAAGAAAAAAAAAAGAAATAGCAATTACTATTAGTTAGCCAAAACCATTTCCCTAAATCTCATTTATAAATAGTTTGATGTTGATTTTTTAAACTTTTATTATCAATTGAATTATAGTTAGAAAACAGTAACTAAAAAGTGGAAATGGGTTGTTTTCATTTAGAGAATTTTGAAATGAAATGTTTTAACAGGTTGGAAACCATCTTTCCAAAATTCTTTCAACAGGGGAAATTTGGTGAAACCAACCTTTCACCATGAACAGTTTTAGTTTCAATGGATCAGATTTCCTGAGGTTATGGGGGAGGGGGACACATAATTTTTTGCTGAAAATCTAATGCACATCTTTAGTCCTAATACCAATAGCATGGATATTCTGTAAGTTTGAGGACTCTAACTTTGTGGTTTATTATGGTTTGTTTGTTTGTTTTGAATTGAGAAAATAAATTATTGAGACCCTGGTTTCAGACTCAGAAGGTATTGGTAAAAATTGTAGCTCTGTCACAAGGTTTCTGGGTGAACTTAGTTGAATTAGTTCTCTTTCTCTCTGAAGTTTATATACATTGTCAGCAGTCTTCCAGTAAATAGGGAAGTCATTGTTTAATCCACAGGTGACTGAAGAAGCCAGTCTGAAATTCTTATGTTTGACATCATCACCAGGATATCGGTTCATAGCTCTTTCTTTTTGTCTCCATTCATCTCCATACTGAGACAAATTCGCTCAAAATGACCAATGCCTTATAATACCTTTGGGTACCATTGGGTATCATCGGGGGTGATGCAGTACTCAAGTTTTCCATGTACTGATGTTGATGTTACTATTGCAATTCTTGAGATGGGCCTTCAAGGTATCTTTTAATCTTTTGCCCACCTCTAGAGTGGTAACCAATGGTGAGTTAGAAGTATCAGATCTGTTTTGGGAGCTGGTAGTCTGGCATCCTTATGACATCAATGGAACTGGTCCTACATAACATGGTTTCAATGTTGGGGGTGTTTTCTTCAGCATGGTTTTTGTTCTTCTGTCCTTCCATTGATATGGAGAATTTGCCAAAGGCATCACCAATGGTAACATTCCAAAGCTTTCAGGTGTTTCAAGTATATCATCCCAGTTTCACACCTGGTAGGGATAACAATAGCCTGGTGGAAGAGAAGTCTGGCCTGGGTCCTGATGTCACAATAATTGAAAATACTCTTTTAGAGACATCCAAAGGTAGCATTGGCAGCTCTTTCCCAGTGTTGGATATTGTCGGAATGTCACATAATAGGGTCTCAGGGCCTGGCAGCCCTGCATCCAACCCAATTGTGCCATGGGTATTCTAGCTTATGTGAGTTATCATCAACAAGGGATTCCTTGATTCCTGACTGCCATGACTTGATCTTATAGGATGTTTCAGTTGGGAGGACTCTAATTACCATTATAGCTAGACTCTAGTGCACCAGGCTTATCCTATCTTCTGGGGCTCCAACCTCCTCTACACCCTTTCCACGTGCCACCTTAATGTTAATCATCCATCACACACTGTTATCTTTATATGCAAATTTGTTCCATGTTTATTGTACAGTCTCATGGTCATATCTGACCCATCAGCCCAATACACTGGTCCCCTGGACCTTTACAACCCTCTGGTTAGGGCCTCACTAAAAAAAAAATACAACAAGTCCCCTTCTGTTGTGATGGGAGACTTGACAGCATATAGGCAGAGCCTTCTCAGTAATCTTCTATTTTTAATGGAGTTCTTCCCTTTCAAGCAGGGCATACTCATTTGGTTCAAAAGAAAAAAAACAACACACTAATGGATGTGAAGGTCCTATCTTTGGGCACTTCATCTTGGCTCCATAATGACCCATCCAGGTCTTAGGTATGGCCATGAATTGGGCTCTGTGTCTCTGGTGTCTCACCAGTCTCTCCCTCCTCCCAATAAAACAAACAAAAAAACAGGACCTTAATCTGCAAGGGCCAGGCAGGGGAAGTAATGCTCAGGGGCAATCAACATGGTTTCTTTGAGGGCAGATCCTGTCTGAATAACCTGGTTTCTTTTTATGATCAGGTCACAAATTCACTGGATGAGGGTGTCATGGTAGATGTCATTTTTCTGGACTTTAAGAAGGCACTTGACATGGTTTCCCACCACAGTCTCTTAAAAAAAAAATAGGTGACTCTGGCATTGATGCCTACACAATTAGATGGGAGGCAAATTGGCTAGATGGTTGCACCCAGAAAGTGGTGGTGGATGGGTCATTTTTGACCTGGAGGGATGTGAGCAGTGGAGTCCCCCAGGGCTCAGTCCTGGGGCCTCTACTGTTCAACATTTTTATCAGCATTCTGGATGTGGGTGTGAAATGCATGCTGTCCAAATTTCCTGACAGCACCAAGTTGTGGGGCAAGGTGGACATGCTGGAGGGGAGGGACAGAATCTAGCTAGATCTAGATAAATTACAAAGGTTGGTGGATGAGAATAGGAGGTAATTTGACACAAACAAGTACAAGATACTGGCATCTAGGGAGAAGGAACCAACAACACACCTATAGGCTCAGGAACACCCTTCTTGTCAACATGGTGGCAGAAAGTAGATCTAGGAGAAGCTTCAGACCACAATTTGGTGTGAGAAAAGATTCAGACAATTCAGAGTCCAAATCTGCATGTCCAAATCAAATTGTTAGCTGCTTTTGGCTTTCTGAATCAATTTGGAGCTTCTTAATCAATTCAGAAAAGATTCAGTGATTCAGAGATTTGGAGGGATTTGTATGGGGAAACAGAAATTTAGAAGAGGGAGGGGCAGCAGGGGGGAGAGGAAAAGGGTAGAGGGCAGAAGACTGACATGTTCAGTATGACTGTGCAAGGCTTCAAACCGCACTTAGGATCCAGAGAAGATTCAGACACTTTGAACGCTGAAGCAGCATGTCTGGATTGAAGCACTGACTTCTTTAGGCTTTCTGAAGCAGTTCAGAGCTTCAAACTGCTTTGGAAAAGCTTTGGAGCTCCTTCAGAGATCTGTCCATAGGGTATAATATGGAATAAATGAAATATCTATAACATAGTTTTGGTTTTTTTTCTGATTTGGATGAAACTTGCAGGAGTGCTAGCCTCTGCTGAGAGCATAACGTCTGACAAGGTTCAAGAAGATAGGTGCAGGAGTTTGAGGGGAACTACACCCCAAATTCTTGAAAACAAAACCCATGTCATTTGTATGTGTTACACCACAGGAGGGTGAAAACTGCATGGATGGAGGCCCCTGCAGGAAAAACAAAGTCCGCCAAGTTTCAAGGAGATAAGCATAGGGCGAGTCTGGCTTCTGAGGCCCTGCACGTCTGACTGCTAATAGGCAAAACTCGTGACATAGATGACCCAGTGTGTATTAAGGCACAGCAGGGTGAAAGCTACAGGCCTGCTAATGCCTGCTGTGGCCACAAAGCCTGCCAGCTGTCAAGGAGATAGGTGCAGGGGGGTTCTGGGGTCCTGCACCCCTAGCTGCTGACAGACAAAGCTCATGCCATGGGTGCTTGTGCAACTGACTGTCTCTGTCTTGTGGCAGTTGATTGTCTGTATTTAGTATTTCCTGTCATAGTATCATAGTATCTAGGGTCAGAAGGGGCCTAAAGCAGGCCATCTAGTCTGATCCCCTGCCAATGACAGGAATGAGTGCCAGGGTCACAGGACCTCAGCCAAGTACCTATCCAATCTACTCCTAAAGATGCCCAAGGTAGGAGCAAGAACAACTTCCCTAGGAAGCCGGTTCCATATCCTAGCCACCCTAACTGTGAAGTAGTGTTTCCTAATGTCCAACC